>CM070732.1:29060003-29462658 GCA_036346275.1 Otatea glauca | reverse complement strand
TAGCCATATATCTACTAACAACACTCATAGCATGAGACAAATCAGGACGAGAGCAGACCATGGCATACATAAGTGAACCAACAGCACTGGAATATGGAATTCTAGACATATACTCAATGTCATAATCAGAATTAGGACATTGAGAAGCAGACAATCTGAAATGAGTAGCTAAGGGGGTACTCACAGGTTTCGCCTCATGCATATTGAAATGACGAAGGACCTTCTCAAGATAACTTTGTTGGCTAAGATACAGCAAAACAGACTTTCTTTCCCTGATAATTTCCATCACAAGGATTTTCTTTGCTGCACCTAGATCCTTCATGTCAAACTCATTACTTAACTGTGCCTTTAAAGTAGCAATCTCAGTCTTGCTCTTGGCAGCAATCAATATATCATCAACGTAAAGAAGTAAATATATAGGTGACCAATTAAAAAATTTGATGTAAACATAGCTATCAAATTCAAACCTCTTAAAACTATGTGAGAGCATAAATGAATCAAACCTTTTATACCATTGTCTTGGAGACTGCTTTAGACCATAAAGGGACTTCTTCAATTTGCAAACTAAGTTTTCTTTACCGGGAACAATGAAGCCCTCAAGTTGATCCATATAGATATCTTCCTCTAATTCCCCATTCAAGAATGCAGTCTTCACATCTAGTTGCTCAAGTTCAAGGTCATCCATAGCAACAATACTAAAGAGAGTACGTATTGAACTATGCTTTACAACTGGAGAGAAACCATCATTGAAGTCTATACCTGGGATCTGACTGAAACCTTTAGCAACTAACCTTGCCTTGAACCGTATAGGTTCACTGGGAGACACTCCTTCCTTTCTTTTGAAGATCTATTTGCAGCGAATAGTCTTCTTTTCTTTAGGCAAGTGGACTTACTCCCCAGTGCCATTTTTCTGGAGTGACTCCATCTCATCATGCATCATTGACATCCAGTTGCTGTGATCACTAGAAATAATTGCTTCAGTGTAAGTTGATGGTTCTGCATTACCTTCAATCTCCTCTGCACAACTCAAAGCATAACCAGCAAAATTGCATTCTTCAATAAACCGAGAAGGCTTAACTATGTTTCTCCTACGTCTATCAATTGCAATGGACCACTGTCGAAACTGCAAAGTTGGAGAAGAATGCTCAGTAACAGGAGGGTCAATATCAGAAGGTAAAATTTCAGTAATTTGTTCATCTGGGCCAACAGTAACATGTTCATCTAGATCAATCGCAGCATCAATTTCTAGTGTATTATATGCATCAACCAACTGCTCCACCTGTATACTTATTTTATCTTGTCCTTCAACAGAAGCATTGGATGATAAAACCTCATGTGACATAGCAGATTCATTGAATACAACATTTCTACTAATCACAACTTTCTTTGTTTTAGGATTCCGTAACTTATAGCCTTTAATACCAGAAGCATAACCAAGAAATATGCACTTAACAGCTCTAGGCTCTAGTTTTCCATTGTCTACATGTGCATATGCAGTACAGCTGAAAACTCTCAATTGTGAGTAATCAGCAGGTGATCCGGACCATACCTCAATTGGAGTTTTCTTACCAATGGCTGTAGAGGGTGAACGATTAATCAAGTAGCATGCTGTGGCAGCTGTCTCAGCCTAGAAACGCCTGTCCAAATCTGAATTGGACAGCATGCAACGAGCCTTTGAAATAATGGTCCTGTTCATGCGCTCGGTGACACCATTCTGCTGAGGCGTGTGCGGGACGGTATAGTGCCTAACAATGCCTTGTTTTCTGCAATAAAACTTAAATGCATGTGAAAAAAATTCCATCCCATTATCTGTACGAAGAACTTTCACCTTTCTTTCGGTTTGCCTTTCAACCATCAACTTCTACTCCTTAAAAGCTTCAAATGCATCTAATTTGTATTTCAAAAAATATGGCCAAACTTTCCTTGAGTAGTCATCAATGATAGTTAACATATAACGGGCACCACCAAGTGAATGTTTGCGAGATGGCCCCCACAAATCAGCATGCACATAATCAAGTATACCTTCTGTCGTGTGAACCGAAGAGTTAAATCTTACCCTCTTGTGCTTACCAAAAACGCAGTGCTCACAGAAGTCCAACTTCTCAACATTGCACCCATGAAGGAGGCCTCTCTTGCTTAACTTTGTCAAACCAAGTGCACTCATATGCCCAAGACGCATGTGCCAAAGTTTAGTAGCATTTGAATCAGATTTAGAATCAGAAACAACAGCAGCGGTTCCAGTGATAGTACTACCTTGAAGGACATATAAATTTGCAAATTTCAAGTCACCTTTCATGTCAACAAGAGAGCATTTTGTTACCTTCATAATTCCACCTTCAGCGGAGTACCGATACCCTTTCAGATCAAGCGTACTCAGCGAGATGATTTTTCTAGACATTGTCGAAATGTGCCTGACTTCTGTCAAATTTCTCACAGCACCATCATGCATCTTGATCTGAATGGAGCCAATGCCTGCAATCTAGCATGCAGTGTTATCACCCATCCGAACTATACCTCCATTCTGGATAGGTTCATAAGTGCTAAACCAATCTTTGTTAGTACACATATGATAAGAACAAGCAGAATCTAATACCCATTCAGCATCCATATGACACATCCAGCAAAAGCAATAAGAACATCACCATCAGAACTACCATCGGAAACAATAGAGGCCCTACCATCATCATCGGATTTGGGTTTGGGCTTGTATTTACCGTTACGCCTTTCTTTGTTCTGCAGTTTGTAACATTCAGAGATGTCATGATTATTTTTCTTACAGTACCTGCAGAATTTTTCTCTTCCTTTCGACTTTGAGTGGCCTCTCTGTCCAGTCGTGCTTTTCCCTCTACTATAATTATTATTTGATTTCCTGTGCTTCGGTCTGCCCTGAACAGATAAGGCTTCTCCATTGGAGGAAGAATCTTTCGAGTGTACCATCTGTTTCATCTTCTCCTTGGTTTGCAAGGCATCATAAACTTCACTTATGGTTAGGGTATCACGACTATACAGCATGGTATCTCGGAAGTTCGCAAAGGAACTAGGCAGAGAGCACAAAAGAAGTAAAGCTAGGTCTTCTTCATCATACTTTACCTCCATGGAATGCAAATCGCGATGATCTCCTTAAAGACCGAGATATGGGTTAAAAACGATTCACCTTCCTGCAACTTGTGGGTGAACAACTTCATCTTGACATGCATCTTGCTGGTTAGATCTTTAGACATATAGATCGATTCCAGCTTAAGCCATAAGGTAGCAGCGGATTTCTCGTTCAACACTTCCTGCAGAATATTGTTGGATAAATGAAGATGGATCTGAGATAGAGCCTTACGATCTTTTCTTTTCTCGTCGTCTGTCCAATTCTTGGGATCTATTTTCCCGAAACTTTAAAGTGCATCATCCAGATCATTGTGTGCCAACACTGCCCGCATCTTAACTTGCCACAAAGAGAATCGCGTGTCCAAGTCCAACAACGGAAGATCATACTTCATTGTCGCCGTCATGATGATTGAAAACCCTAAATCAGAACAGGGATAGAACGTGGCTCTGATACCACTTGTTATAAAAATGACGAACAAAATATGAAGAAGATCAAACCATAAAGGGAACAAGAGACACGAGATTTAACGTGGAAAACCCTTTCGGGGAAAAACCACGGGCGCCGACGGTAGAAATTCACTATTTTCTGGAGAGTTACAAACGCAGGGGACGAATCGCCCGTACGGCTTACAAGAGGGAATATATATAGGCGGCGGTGACCTAGGTCAAAAACGATCCATACCGCGAAGGCCCAAGCCTACCGACGACAGGCCTCCGCTACGCTCCGTCAGAAGTATGGCCTTCTCTTGAATTTGGATCAACAATCAACAAATTCCACCTTGAGACAAATTCCAACTTGTAACCAGAACAATGTAGTCAACTCCCTCAAACAATAAAGAGAATAAAAACTGCCGACACCAAAAAAACCACTAGGGCTTAAACAGTAACACCAACTAAGCTTGAGCAAAGCTCAAATTTAGTAACAGGAATTGGCTTTGTCATCATATCTGCAGGATTATCATGAGTACTGATCTTGCATATCTTAATGGTACCTTGAGCAATAATATCCCGGACATAATGGTACCTAACATCAATGTGCTTTGTTCTTTCATGAAACATCTGATCCTTTGTAAGATATATAGCACTTTGGCTGTCACAGAATAAAGTAATGCAAGATGTAACTCCACAAAGCTCAGTATACAGTCCTCTTAACCAAGTAGCTTCTTTGCATGCCTCAGAGTGTCACACCCCGGCACACCCTGTGCCCCGGATGCTACACCCTCAACATACGAACCACCACCAAGACACAAAACAAAATAAAAAACAAAATTCGGCAGAACCTTCCCTAAATCTAGGACATCCACACAGCAGACAAAAAGGACACAATATATCATCTAGTAACAACAACAAGTAAGATTCACAAAGGGGTCATGACATCAATCAACCTCATGCTCCTAAGTAAACATAAGCAATTTAAGCATAACTTCAAGAGGAATAACAACATTCAAAGGGTAACCAATATCACAAATTAGGGAGCCAAACACTGGGACACACATAATCCCATTAATTACTTACAACCTAACTAGACAAAAGCATGTTCTACCACTAACACCTGACCAAAAGAAAGGTATCCCAACAGTTTGAGCTACGGTGAGAATGACGTGAGTGAAGTTCTAGCCCAAACCCCATGACGTCGCCGGGAGGAACCTAAAATAAACAACAAGCAACAAGAGTGAGTTCGATACTCAAAGAAGGTGAAGTGACAGGCAAATAGCAACATAGCTAAATTTTTTCAATACTACAATAAACAATTTGAACATGTAAGTAATAACTCACAACTCATCATTTTAACTCATTTCATACAACTCTTTCTCCAACTATGTCAATGATATGCACATGCATGCTTTTTTTTTTTTTTTTTATGGAGCTCATACCGGTATTGCCGGGTGCACACCCGTCGGTGTGCACCCTCATCCCCCCCATCCCGTGGAGGGTGCCTACACTTACTGACTCGCTCCCATACTCTAAAGGTATGGAACTACGAGGTAGGTCTTTTGTGTTCACAACGCGTGAACACCGAGGCCCGCATCAAAATGGGACACCTCTTCTTTTATGAATGCATAAATGCAAATCGCATAAATAATTTGCATCACTTTAACTTACTTATTGCATTAATTCAAGCTTATTCATTGCACCAATTATGTCTCTGTTTAAATCAACCATTCAAAAGAGAAAGAGAAAGAAGAGGCGACACCCGGCATCGAGCCGGGGATGCCGCTTCACACTTGCCTCTACCCGCGAGGAGCGGGGTGATGCGACGAGGAAGCCGCACCGAGGCTACTCCACCTGCAAGGAAAACACATTTGCAAATACGACTCAAACATGCAACAATCTTACTTCAAAAAATACGTAGAGACGCTCTATACTCAAAACTGCCCAATCTGCCAAGAATTCAATATGGGACAGCGACCGCTAAAACTAGCGTAACTTTAATTTGGCTAATCCAAAATTCATGTTATTATACTTTAAATGAGCATAAGAGACCCATCTAGAGATATCTTACAGCCCCTTAAATAGGAGCTAGGGCTTAAGCCCTCAACAAGCCCTTTAAACACAGCCCACAAACCTGGACTTCCAGAAAACATCACTTCCTGGACAGCAAGTTGGAATAATCATAACTTTTGATTCCTAACTCGAAATCACACAAACAAGTACATATTCAGAAACTACAGGAAATGCTCTACACTTCTCTAGGCAACCACAAAAATTAATTCGGCTTGCACATGGCTCGAAAACACAGATCAATCTTCCTGCTCCCAGATTCACCCATTTTGGACAGCAGGTAGAAGAATACCCATAACTTTTAATTGGCTTAATGGATTTTCGAGTTCTTGTACTCAAATTAAAGAGGGAGGAAGATCTACAACAACCTCTACTGCCGGCCAAGCACTAGACCAGTGCAAGAACTCCAAACACGCGCTGCAAGACAGACCACAAATCTGCCTGAAAACAGGAAATAACCTTCCTTCCAATAGAACTAGTTTCCTCCAAAATTTTCAACTCTAGAACCCTAGAACCACCTCTATACTGCCTAGGAGACTCAGATCTGAGCTCACAAGAAAAATCCATGGGGTAAAGCCCTTACCAAAGAGGGAGATGGAAGGAGAGGAGGAGCTGCTGCCGAGTTGGGGAGGATGGGCTGCTGCAGCGCCGCCAAAGGGGATGGGGAGCTTCTTCACCGGCCTTGGAGGGAGGAGGAGGAGGAGGAGGCCATGGCTCCTTGCTGCAGCTGCTGGTTGGGGAGAGCAAAGGTGGGAGGAGACTCCAAGAAAAAGGCTGGTTCGGTTGGGGAAATGAGGGCTGCCGAATGACAAAGAAAATGGGAGGATTCGGTTGGGAGGAAAGAAAAAAATAGGTGGATAAGTGCTCCATTCTTTCCTCCCACACCAATAGAATTGACAGCCTACAATTCCACTACTCGCCCTCCCAAAACAGATGAAGAAAGTTGATCTTGAGAGAAAAACACAAATGTTACACTCTTCCCACTTAATGAATTCGACCCAATTCTCCGAACGATGACAAGTCGAAAAGAATAATTCGCAGAAGATAAACACATCACAAACCTGCTAGAAATAAATTGGGAAACTTCTCACGCATGTGAGACTCCAGCTCCCAAGTTGCTTCTCGCTCAGATTGATTCGACCACAAGACTTTGACAAACTTCAGCCTTGTTCTTCAATACCCGCTCTGATTCTCCCAGAATCTGGACCGGTCGAGACTCGAAGGTGAGATCCTGATCAATCACCAATGACTCAAGCGGAACAACCAAATCTGGGTCATGAAGGTACTTTCTCAACATGGAGACATGAAAGACATTATGCACTCCTTGCATAGAATCCGGAAGATGCAACCGATAGGCTACCTTCCCTACTCGGGCAATAATAGGAAACGGCCCAACAAACCTTGGGCTAAGCTTCCCTTTCAGACCAAATCGAACCACGCCCTTAGTGGGAGACACTCTCAACAGACATTGTCCCCACCTCAAACTCCAGATCCCGCCTCCTCACATCAAGATAACTTTTCTGTCTACTCGAGTGCAAGGAGGTTTTGCCGCACCTCGCCACTCGATCAACCGATCACTGCACCTAATCTGAACCAAGAATTGATCTTTCCCCTCGCATCCCAGATAGGGCGAGCGGCACTTACGCCCATAAAGTACCTCATAGGAGCTGCTCGGATACTTGCATGGAAGCTATTGTTATAAGCAAACTCAGAAAGAGCCAGATGATCTTCCCAGCTACCTTTCCAAGCTAGCACACAAGATCTAAGCATGTCCTCCAAGGTCTGAATGGTACGCTCGGATTGCCCATCGGTTTGTGGATGGAAAGCGGTGCTAAAGCGGTTGCGTGCCTAAAGCACTCTGCAGACTCTCCCGAACTTGAGACAAACTTGGCATCACGATCGAGATGATGGTCTTGGGCACGCCGTGAAGTCTCACTACTTCCCGCACATAAATAGGAGCCAAGTCACTTGCTGAATTTGTTGTGCGAATGGGAAGGAAGTGAGCAGACTTCTTGAGACGGTCCACAATAACCCGGATAGCATCCTTTCCTCGTCGAGTACGAGGTAGGCCAACCACGAAATCCATGGATATGTCATCCTGTGGCCAAACAGAATCTCCAAAGGTTGGAGCAATCCAATGGTCGCTTATGTTCACCTTCACCTTCGACATATCCCACAAGTCGCTACATACCGAGCAATGTCGACCCTCATTCTTTTCCACGTAAATTCTTTTCAGATCCCGATACATTTTAGTCTCACGGGGTGAACCGTATACGGGTACGATGAGCTTCCTTTAGGATGTCACCCTTGACTAGAGACTTTGGGGTACACAAAGCGGCCCTTAAATCGCGATGCACCATCCACATCCAAACTGAAATCCCGGACTTGCCCTCAAGAATGCGCTTAATCACCGCCAAGCAGCGATCATGCCATTGTGCCTCACGCACACGCTCAGAATGGTGATTTCGAATAAGTTGGGTTTCAGCGTGCATAGCGCCAAGCAAAACCAAACGAGATTCCCATATGCTCAAGATCAGCAATAAGACAATCGAGAGCCGAGGCGATGCTTTTCGATCGAGAGCATCGCCACAACATTTGCCTTGCCGGATGATCTTGAATTGTAAGATCATAATCTTTGATCAATTCCACCACCTTCTTTGCCTTAAATTCAAATCTTTCGAGTGAAGATATACTTGAGGCTTTTATGATCTGTGAAGATATCACATGACTCGCCATACAAGTAATGCCGCCAAATCTTCAAGGCGAAGACCATCTGCGGCAAGCTCAAGATCATGAGTTGGGTAATTCGCTCATGCTTTTTCAATCGCCTTGATGCATAAGCAATGACTTTGCCCCTTGCATAAGCACACACCGAGGCCCACCAGAGAAGCATCGAATACACGGTGAAACGCTCTCCTGGCTCGGGAAGGGTGAGAACAGGAGCAGATACCAGTTTTTCCTTCAAGGACAGAAAACTGCTCTCACACTGAGCAGTCCACTGGAATTTGACCCCTTTCTGAGTCAACTGAGATAATGGCTTGGCAATGATTGAGAAATCTGAACAAAACGCCGTAGTAGCCAGCTAACCCAAGGAAACTACGCACTTCTTTGACATTAGACGGTCTCTCCCAGTCCACAACTGTAGAGATCTTCCTAGGATCGACAGAGATACCCTCCTGATTGATGATATGACCAAGAAAACCCACCTCTGATATCCAGAACTCACACTTCTTCAGTTTGGCAAAGAGTTGGTTCTCCCTCAACAAACGGAGTACAAGTCTCAAATGATGAGCATGATCCTCTTCTGACTTGGAATAGATGAGTATATCATCGATGAACACCACCACAAAATCATCAAGATACTCATGAAGCAACCTGTTCATCATTTCCATGAAAGCAAAGAGGGCATTGGTTAGTCCAAAAGACATAACCTTAAACTCATAATGCCCATACCTAGTGGAGAAAGCGATCTTCTCAATATCTTGCTCCTCACACGAATTTGACTATACCCGATTGAAGATCAATCTTAGAGAACACCTTTGCTCCCTTTAATTGGTCAAACAAGTCTTCAATCCGAGGTAGAGGGTACTTATTCTTGATCGTCACCAAATTAAGAGCGCGGTAGTCAATACACAACGCCAACCCCATCCTTTTAGCAACAAAAGAACGGGCGCTCCCAAGGTGACACACTTCATTGGATCAACCCCTTAGCTAGCAGATCATCCAATTGCTTCTTCGCCTCTTGAAAAGGACGAGCCAAGCGATACGGAGACAAAGATATGGGCCGAGTGCCCGAATAAGATCAATTCAAAATCCACATCTCTCTTTGGTGGCAAACCGCAACTCCTCCGGGAACACATCAACAAATTCCTCACCACAGGATCTCCTCGATGACCAACACGAACTTGAATTTTCTAATAGTGCCCAAAGCACCCCTGACTTCAACATACGACGGTTAGGAAACAAACTAGACAACATGAAGAGAGAGCTTGATGGAACACTACCCTCGAAGACCAATTCCACTCCCGAGGAAGCCTGTAAGGCGCATCGCCTTCCAAGAACAACAAATCTTAGCACGATAATGATGTAGCCAATCCATACCTGTGGATGACATCAAACGGGCCATTTGAATAACCGCCGATTAGCACGAAGTCTTCATCATCAATGGTGATAACACAACCCGCATACCATCGAACTCAAATAAGCCCACCCGAGAAGTAACCACCACAGACTTGGCAATACATGCATCCCCAATTTAGCCCTTCCGCAAACTCGACGACACAAAAGAATAGGATGCACCTGAATCAAAGAGAACAAAAGCATCAACTGAATCCACAAGTAAAGTACCTGTGACCAAATCTGGACGTCCGGTCGACTCAGCGGTCGGCAGGGCGTAAACTCCTGGTGGTGCTTGGGCGGTGGGAGCCCCAACACCCTGCTGAGGTGGCGCCGCAACAGGAGGTGGTGCGACCACCAAAGGAGGAGCTGATGGCTGAGAATGCCAGAAAGCCGAGGCGGTGCCCACACAGGAGGCTGAGGAAGCGGGGGAGCTGCAGCCATCATCTGGACTGACCCTCTGGACGAGGCAGTCTGAGTCGGAGGAGGAATGGCTGACTCCCACTTGATAATGCTGTTGGGGTTCGACCGGCAAACGCGTCCCATATGGCCAGAACGACCACAATGGTGGCACTCGCCCACCCAAGAACACTCTGCAGCACGGTGCCCAGCACCGCACTTGAAGCACATGAGGCCTTGCCCTAACAGGCGAGAGGCCACTCATTTGGGTGGACAAAGCCGACGACCGAGATTGCTTTGCTTTGGCCCCGAGGAGAAACCTTGTCCCCTCGAACTTCTTGGAAGTGTCGTTGGAAAGACCCACCTCCTCCACCGAAACTCCTCTTCCGCCACCACCGCCACAGGAGCTGCACTCCACAGACTGAGCTTCTCTTTGAGAGCTCCATTTGAGCTCCATGCCCCTAGCTTGCTCAACCACGGAGGCAAAGCTACGGGGACTGTGGCCCCATGACCACCCTAAATTCTGATTGAGGCCCTTCAACCTTCGAGCCTTCTCTCGATCATTTTACGCCACAATGGTATGAAGCGGACAATACCATTGAATTCGCCCATACTCGGGCCACCGACCTCTTCCCTTGAGAGAGTGGTCAAGGAAGACTCCATCCTCTCCGGGAAGGACTCGGGTAATACTTAGCTTGAAAATGCCCGTGAAGTCCTCCCAAGTGACTACCCCTTGGTGGGGTCCTCGCAGAAGGACGCCCTCCCACCAAATATCACTGGCCCTTCACCGAAGGCCACAACCGAACCTTCGGAGGGAAGTCATCTCCAAGACTCAATTGTCTTTCCATATAACGCAACCAGTCCGCCGCTCGATCGCGCGCATCGCACCATCAAAGGTGTCGGGTCGAAGAGACATCCACTCCGTAGGCTCATCGACATCCGCACAACCGAGCCACAACAGGACTCTGCAGGGGAGGCACAGCCAGGGGCCGTCTGAACTCGCCGACGTAGCTCCTGGACCTCTCTCTGCAAAGCTTGGAGCAGAGCCGCAGTCGCGGCATCTACCCCTACACCAGCCTGCCCATCCGGGGCACTGAGATGAACTGAATGAGGGGCATTGAGCGAGCCGCTCCCCTCAGCGACTGACTCAACGTCCACACGAGATGGGTGCCTCCCACCCGCCACGGCCACCACGACCACGGCCTCTACCCCTTGGCATAGCTACCACAACCACACAAAAGAACCACTCAAGCCTCAGAATAGCAATGACAATAAGTTAGCGACTGCAAATAGCAATATCAATAAGCACATAGAACATACAAGCGCGATGCAATGCATTACCATACCCTCCCCATCGTGCTCCAATGTGTGTCAAAATTTTAATTACTTCACCAACCTATGTCAAGTTTTAGTTTACTCTAGAGTAATTTGCTAAATTCATAAACCACGGACCTAATGCCCGCTCTGATACCAACTGTCACACCCCGGCACACCCTGTGCCCCGGATGCTACACCCTCAACATACGAACCACCACCAAGACACAAAACAAAATAAAAAAAAATTTCGGCAGAACCTTCCCTAAATCTAGGACATCCACACAGCAGACAAAAAGGACACAATATATCATCTAGTAACAACAACAAGTAAGATTCACAAAGGGGTCATGACATCAATCAACCTCATGCTCCTAAGTAAACATAAGCAATTTAAGCATAACTTCAAGAGGAATAACAACATTCAAAGGGTAACCAATATCACAAATTAGGGAGCCAAACACTGGGACACACATAATCCCATTAATTACTTACAACCTAACTAGACAAAAGCATGTTCTACCACTAACACCTGACCAAAAGAAAGGTATCCCAACAGTTTGAGCTACAGTGAGAATGACGTGAGTGAAGTTCTAGCCCAAACCCCATGACGTCGCTCGGGAGGAACCTAAAATAAACAACAAGCAACAAGAGTGAGTTCGATACTCAAAGAAGGTGAAGTGACAGGCAAATAGCAACATAGCTAAATTTTTTTTCAATACTACAATAAACAATTTGAACATGTAAGTAATAACTCACAACTCATCATTTTAACTCATTTCATACAACTCTTTCTCCAACTATGTCAATGATATGCACATGCATGCTTTTTTTTTTTTTTTTTTTTTTTTTTATGGAGCTCATACCGGTATTGCCGGTGCACACCCGTCGGTGTGCACCCTCATCCCCCCCATCCCGTGGAGGGTGCCTACACTTACTGACTCGCTCCCATACTCTAAAGGTATGGAACTACGAGGTAGGTCTTTTGTGTTCACAACGCGTGAACACCGAGGCCCGCATCAAAATGGGACACCTCTTCTTTTATGAATGCATAAATGCAAATCGCATAAATAATTTGCATCACTTTAACTTACTTATTGCATTAATTCAAGCTTATTCATTGCACCAATTATGTCTCTGTTTAAATCAACCATTCAAAAGAGAAAGAGAAAGAAGAGGCGACACCGGCATCGAGCCGGGATGCCGCTCACACTTGCCTCTACCCGCGAGGAGCGGGTGATGCGACGAGGAAGCCGCACCGAGGCTACTCCACCTGCAAGGAAAACACATTTGCAAATACGACTCAAACATGCAACAATCTTACTTCAAAAAATACGCAGAGACGCTCTATACTCAAAACTGCCCAATCTGCCAAGAATTCAATATGGGACAGCGACCGCTAAAACTAGCGTAACTTTAATTTGGCTAATCCAAAATTCATGTTATTATACTTTAAATGAGCATAAGAGACCCATCTAGAGATATCTTACAGCCCCTTAAATAGGAGCTAGGGCTTAAGCCCTCAACAAGCCCTTTAAACACAGCCCACAAACCTGGACTTCCAGAAAACATCACTTCCTGGACAGCAAGTTGGAATAATCATAACTTTTGATTCCTAACTCGAAATCACACAAACAAGTACATATTCAGAAACTACAGGAAATGCTCTACACTTCTCTAGGCAACCACAAAAATTAATTCGGCTTGCACATGGCTCGAAAACACAGATCAATCTTCCTGCTCCCAGATTCACCCATTTTGGACAGCAGGTAGAAGAATACCCATAACTTTTAATTGGCTTAATGGATTTTCGAGTTCTTGTACTCAAATTAAAGAGGGGAGGAAGATCTACAACAACCTCTACTGCCGGCCAAGCACTAGACCAGTGCAAGAACTCCAAACACGCGCTGCAAGACAGACCACAAATCTGCCCGAAAACAGGAAATAACCTTCCTTCCAATAGAACTAGTTTCCCTCCAAAATTTTCAACTCTAGAACCCTAGAACCACCTCTATACTGCCTAGGAGACTCAGATCTGAGCTCACAAGAAAAATCCATGGGGGTAAAGCCCTTACCAAAGAGGGGAGATGGAAGGAGAGGGAGGAGCTGCTGCCGAGTTGGGGGAGGATGGGCTGCTGCAGCGCCGGCCAAAGGGGATGGGGGAGCTTCTTCACCGGCCTTGGAGGGAGGAGGAGGAGGAGGAGGCCATGGCTCCCTTGCTGCAGCTGCTGGTTGGGGAGAGCAAAGGTGGGAGGAGACTCCAAGAAAAAGGCTGGTTCGGTTGGGGGAAATGAGGGTTGCCGAATGACAAAGAAAATGGGGAGGATTCGGTTGGGGAGGAAAGAAAAAAAAAATAGGTGGATAAGTGCTCCATTCTTTCCTCCCACACCAATAGAATTGACAGCCTACAATTCCACTTACTGGCCCTCCCCAAAACACAGATGAAGAAAGTTGATACTGAGAGAAAAAACACAAATGTTACACAGAGATAGCCATGTATTCAGCCTCTGTAGTAGACAAGGCCACAGTAGCTTGCAAAGACGCCTTCCAACTGACAGCACATCCACCAATGGTGGAAACATAACCTGTAAGAGATCTTCTCTTGTCCAAGGGACGAATCGCCCGTGCGGTTTACAAGAGGGAATATATATAGGCGGCGGTGACCTAGGTCAAAAACGATCCATACCTATCGGCGACAGGCCTCCGCTACGCTCCGTCAGAAGTTTAGCCTTCTCTTGAATTTGGATCAATAATCAACACGATGGAAATTGTACTCGAGATCTAACTCATGACTGTAAGCATTACTGTCTTCTTTTTTCTTTTCTTTAATTTGGGAGGTGATGCTGGTTAATTAAATGCTGGAACAAAGAAAATGACAGAAACATTCATCAGTATCATCACCAATTTCTAGACTAAAATAGAAGCGGAAGCTTAATTTATTCCCAACTTTTATATAATGAAAAAATAAAAAATTAAATAAAGAGAAATAATTAATCTCCAAAACTTTTCATCCCTCCACAGACTCAAATCCAATGTACATTGGAAAAAGTCCATATAACAATCCGAACTTTAGTTGAAAGTGTATCCAGCATCCCGAACTATAAAATTGGACATTTAGGTTTAAATAACACGCTAACCCAGTTTGTCTTACTCCCTTTGTAAATTGTATTGTGTAGAGATAAAATAAAATGAAATTAATACTCCGCATGCATGTACAGTTCGACCCGCACTAACTAGCTCCCTAACAAATATGAGATCTACCTCTCTAACAGTAACAGAACAACAAACACTTGAAGATATATAGCAGCTAGGATGCCAATTCTTAGTTCTGCCTGCTGATATATATTTACAGCGCACGTACGATCGATGCTACCTATGACAAGTGAGCTGCTGGTGAATCTGCATGGTAAACTTTGCTGTTGAGGCGGACGAGCCTGGCGTCGCGGCGCGCCGACACTCCTACCCCGGTGGACCTTACTGAAAACTGGCGCAGGGCCTCGCCGAAACCCAACTCCGGGTCGTCGGAGCTGCTAGTGTCAGCAGCTGCCTGGCCCTTGTGCCGCAACCACTGAATCTTGTTGTGGTAGTCCGGGAAGAACCACATCTTGATCACCGCGAAGGTGAAGTAGGGGATCAGCGCCGCCGCAGACACCAGCAGGGTGACAACCCAGTAGGACGGCGCGTCCGCCAATGCGTCCACAAACACCATGAAGTATGTGGTTGAGAAAGACGGCGTGATTGCACCGTAGGCCAAGAGGAACACGTACCTGCATGCGGCAAAAACAGCACAATTTCAGTTTGAACCGTCTTTCTGATCCATAGATATATGAGCTGCCTAATTCACGTATAGAGATGGATGGATCGATATATAGATACCATAGAGCAATGCCACCCCAGATGCAGATGTGCTGTATGAGGGTGAAGTAGTTCACTGTGATTGCCATCTGAGCGTTGACAGCCCAGACAACGCACGTATAGGCGGTCGCGCCGAGGGTCGAGAGGTCTATGACCTCACCGCCTTTACGGAACGCTTGGTGCTGCAGCGACGCGGCGGTGAGGAAGAAGATGATCACAGCGCTGGCAACGCCGTACACCATCCATCCTAGGAGCCTTGACCATCGGAAGAGCATGTTCTGAGGACCCTCCTGGTACAGCATTGGATACTGCATTGCATAGCATTTTCAGAATCAATGAGGAACTGAGGATGCATGCATTTGGAACACAGATATTTTCAGACGGAGAAAAGAAGAAAAGAAACATCTAGCTAGGTAGATGCACCTTGAGACAGAACCGAGCGGAAACATCTTGATCGAACACGCCCATAGCAATCACAGGAAGTGACGTGAAAAGGACATTGTAGAGTGACATTGCCCAGTCATTGTAGAAAGCTTGGCCTGAAAATGATGTGTACGCCTCGTACAGGAACAAGGTCACACCAAACGTGATGTTCTTATAGAAGAAGTAGCATATCTGTGGATGGATCCATTCAAACGACAGAGAGGTACTGTTCAGTCAAAGTGCAAGCTTCACAAATATAACATGCTTGCCGTAATAGTAATGTTCAGTTGTATTATACATACCATTGATGAGATCCTGCTATAACACCAATGCCCATGGACAAGTAGCAGACGCTCGAGGAAGCGGAACTGAGCAATGGAAACATCGCTTGCCATGACAGCCTGAGATTGAGGGCATTAAGAGTGCTGATCAGAACACTGGATTCCTTTTCTAGATAGTAGCTAGCCTTGGTTCAGTTGAACTTCAATGGTGAGTGGCAATATCAAACCTGCATTCCTTCAGCACCGCTGATTCCTACCCCAATATCCGCCTCCTGAATCATGCCTACATCGTTCGCACCATCACCAATTGCCAAGGTAACTTTACCAGTGCTGGCTTTGACTAGCCTTGTGACCTACAGCATCAATGAAAATGGCAGTTTAGAGTCCATTCCTAGCTATTTCATTCCTAGGATGGAAGAATATGAAGACTGACTTTTTTCACACTTGAAAAAAAAAGTCTCAGGTGCAGGTGAGCTTACAAGAGCTTTCTGCTTTGGAGAAGAACGACAGCAAATGACCGATCCACAGCTGATTGCAAGATCAACGAACATGCCCTTAACCTCGTCTTCCAGCGCATATGTAAGTGACTTCCCGTCAATAATCAAAGCAAAGGTCTCACCGGAAGATGCATTTATGAGTTTATTTCCCTCGTTTATTTGCTGTACAACGCTATCCTTTGACGCCTGCAATATATCAGAAAATTGGCAGTGTTATTATTGTGAAACAGACCAGTGTTCGATAAGCATAGTATGGTTGATCCGTTACAAAACATACTCCACTATAAGACCACAAATGAACCAACATATGATATGAACTAAAAAAAAGAAATTATGCAGACTCAACACAAATGCGCAAAATGCAGCTGATTACCACAAAGAAGCACAACTTTGCGCTAGATAAAATTTTAGTAATTGTAATCAGTAATACTTTTCCTACCTTTGTAACGGCTGCTTTGTCACCACCTTTCTCCAAGGCAATGATATCTGGTGTATCTAATGTGATGGTTATTTGCTTCATTCCTTGTCTGAGTAAACTGCAGGCATATCTGTGAAAACAAGCATCAAAATTTAAGTTATAAAGTTAACTAAAATATTGCTATAAGCACCGAAACTGTCATAACAGATGGCATACCCAATGTTGATGGCGGTCTCCATCTTGTCCCCCGTCAGCACCCATATCTTGATGCCAGCTTTGGCAAGTTTGTCGATGCATTCAGGAACCTAGGAAAAGGAAATAAACATGAGCAACCCAAGAGATCTCTTAAATTGTCATACATTACCACATGGAAGAAGATTTACTCACCCCTTTTGAAGTTTATCCTCAACAGCGGTAGCACCAAGAAGAATCAATTCCCTCTCTAGCAAATCTGCAGTCTCTTCGATCAGTTCATCTCTGTTGGTGCTGACAGAATTCTTAGCTGCAGTGAACTTCCTGTCGAAATCTGCATATTCATGCTCATCAAGTTCACGGTATCCGAGAACTAGTGTTCTGAGACCAGCATCAGCGTATTCATTTATGTGCTGCTGGGTCACTTCTCTGTACGTACTCTCAGAACTTGATAGCCTTTCGAACATTACACTGCACATGTTGAGATCAGTTCAGGAGATAACCATTGTATTAGCAAAGAGAGGAAGAGTAGATGCATCATGTCATCAGCTTGCATAGTTAAACACATTCCAGCAGATTACTGAACATAGTAGTAGTACTAACCTGTCAGCACCTTTACTAAAGAGAAATGTTTTCCCCTCCTCATCCTTAACTATTACCGACATCCGCTTCCGAGCACTGTTGAACTCAAGGACATGCAAGATCCTATATGACCTGCCAAAAGAGATAAAAGTTTGTATTATAAAGTTGCCAGGTCACTCCCATATTTTTACAGGAAAAAAATGAAGTTCAAACCCATACCTGTCAACTTGTTTTCCAGACAAGGGATCTAACTCATGCAGAGAAACACCTGTCTGCGTCCTTTGGTAAAATGTGAATCCAAGTTCCCTTGCTGCAACAACGAAAGCAGCCTCGTCGGGAGACTCTGCTTCATATGAAATCTTCCCTGATTCTTCATCAATTTCCGGTATACATGTGTGGCAGATGGCCAACAACCGGAAGAACATCTCAATCACGTCGGAGTGGGGCTGGTTAACCCAGTTACCGTTCATGACACGCTCATCTGTGAAATTAAATCCTTTGACTGCAGTTTTCCCCTCAGGCTGAAATCGTTCGATGCCATTTTCCATATCGGCGATCAATTGGGAACCTTTTTTCTTAGCCATAGCTCTCTCGACCTCCGTGATACCATGGCCATATGCAGTGCCTGCAATAGAACATTTGATGAACTCCATGGAGTTGCAAGTCAAAGTCCCAGTTTTATCTGTCAGAATTGTGTAGACCTGACCCAACTCCTCGTTCAAGTTGGATGTTCTAGCATGAGCAGGCGTGTCGGTCTCTTCATGATACATATGGATGTCCTGGTTGATGAACAGAGCCTGCAAGAGCTTGACGATCTCAATGGAGATATACAAGGAGATTGGGATGAAGTACCCGTAAAGCATCATGGCTGTCAAGAAATGCAGTATTGCTGATATAGCTGCCTTATTTGGATTGAAGTAGATGGTAGTGTCATCAGGCCTAAGGTACCATCTTTTCATCCTGCCATCCTGCAGATCATCTTTGGTTGCAATGCCAAAGAAGATTGAGCCGATCACTGCAATTAGGACGAGTGAAGACAAAAGGAGGTAAATGATCCAATCCATCTTCTTTTCAATCTTGCTCCTTTTGGATGGAGCTTTCATAGCATTCTGCATGACCTTTGTATCATGGCCTGTGAAAATAACTGCACCGTACACATACTCGGTGTTCCGAAGCTTTGAGTCTCTGAGGAGGAGCTGCTGAGGCGAGAGAGGGTAGTGTTGCTCTTGGATTTCGATATTCCCGACAAATGAATAGAGATGTGCATTTGGGTCTTCGCACCTTATTACAGCACCGAAACTGGTGAAGCTCTCACCATCCTGCAAGTTGGAAGTTACCTCTAGAGATTGCTTGAGCTTGAGATTTGTCTCTCCATCGAGGTTCATCGTCTCGACATAGCAAATGTCATCTTCGTAGCTTGACGAAAGGAGGATCAGGTCAGCAGGAAAGAAGTCATCTTTTTCAACCTTGACGATATCACCAACTCGGAGGTTCATCCATTTGGTACGATGAAAAGCACCGTCCTGGAACACCTTTGCCTTTCTGTTGTTCACCTCGGTATCCTGGATGAAATAGTCATTTTTCTGGTCACTGATACTAACAAAAGTGTAGAAGAAGGAACCTTGGTACTTCGAGAAGACTGAAATAGCATGTATGCTACATAAATTCTTATGTGTTCTGTTAATAATGAGACCACATAAATATCCTACTATGAGAAAAAAAAAGATTTTTTTTGGCATAACAATGACCAAAGGGAGAATGGTGGTGCAACATTGATCAGTTATCTTGGCATAATTGCTGCACCTAATGCCTGCCTAGCTAGTTTGCTGAATTGAAATAGATTGGTTGTACATCAGTACATGTTTCTTATCCTTGAAGGGAAATGTCATTGTTGAGTGCAGTGCGTCCACAACTGATTGGGTCAGTACTCAGAAATGATGGCTTGCTTGCACTTAATAATGCATAATCCCAACCCATTAATTTCATGCATGGATCATGGATAGATGAACCGAAACTAGAAACTTGTAGTATTATTATTGAAGAGGTGAGGACCTAGCTAGTTATGGTGGTGTAGTCTCCAAATTAAGCTCCGAAGTGTGACATCATAGATCATCATTGCAATTATCAACACCATAATTAAACCATGGTTGAAGCGACGCTAATAAGCTACTGGAATTGAATTGAGTTTAATCGAATTGAATCCTAGCAAGCACTCATTACTCCATTCGGTCACAAATAGTTATCATTTTGGACATAGATATGATCTCCAAAACACAGTTTTGACTACTAGTTTCTATTATAATATATTTATAAAACTCAATAAAATTACTTTTCAAGACAAATCGACATATATAATTTTCATGTATCTAATTTAAATATTTAAAAAGATATTGATAATCAAAGTTTTCGAAAATTTAACTGTACGTATATCTGAAACAAGAATTATTGTGACTGGAGGGAATATATAGAAAAGAAATAAATATACTATATACCTGCTGCTTCCTCCTCCAGTCTTCGATGGCCTCCTTGATCATGGTGGCAATGATGACGATGATGAGAGGGGCAACGGCGCTGGCGGAGGTGTAGGGGGCAAGGTCAGTGTAGGCGAGGCAGCCGGTGATGAGGAAGTAGATGTTGGCGACCCTCCGGAACTGCTCGAAGAGGGACTTGGGCAAGAACGTGGCCGCGTTGTACTTGGTGGTGGAGATGGAGTTGGAGCAGTAGCCCATGGTGGCGGCTGCGGTGTCGTCGTTGGCGTGGACCACCCGCGAGAAGCCCGGCCCGCCGATCCTGGAGCGTTCGCCGTCGCCATCATCGTCGACAGCGCTGGGCCTCCGGGCGCACGCGAAGCTGTAGAGCCTGCTGAGCTTCATCTTGCTCCTCTTTCTCCTCCTCCGGCCGTCTATGTCGCCTCCAGCCATTGCTTTCAATTAACTAGCTAGATTGGGTCAAGAAATTAAGAATCCTCTAGTTTCTTGTTGACTTGGCTTGTTGATTCGTCCTAGATGCAACAGCTAGATTAACAAGTATCCACAGCTAATTGCAGCAGCAGCTAGAAGAAGAATAAATTATTGTGCAAGGTTGTGCGGCAATGGCGGGCGCTGGGAACAAAACAAGATACAAAACCAATGGAAAGAAGCGAGCTTTATACGGCGCAGCACAAGGCAAGAAATGGAAAGAAACCGGCCGGCCGGCCGGAGAAAAGCGGAGCAAAAACGCGGGAGGGCAGATGGCAGCTTTGTATCTATCAATCAACTTAACTATCTTATGTAGCAGAGGAGACGAGCAGAGCAGAACAGAGCTGAGAGGACCAGGTAAAGAAAAGGTTTCTCTTCTCCTTCATCATTTTCTTAGGAAGCTCCGCAAGCTAAGGTGGAACCTACCTAACAAATTCTGATAGCCAGGGAGGCCAAACCTAGCATCCTAGCAGCTTCTGTCTCTCTCTTCTCTCTTATTTTGGCAACTAGAAGAAGGGGGGAGAAAGAGTCTCGGGTCTTGGTCTTAGAAATGGTGCTGCTACATCTGGGAGGGTTCTCTCTCTAATTCAGTCTGGAGGGGAATGCCACAATCCCCATGGTTGACTTGGCTGCTGCTTTAGTACTAGTAATTAACTTGCCAAGGAAATGATATTCATTCTTGCCTCCTCTAGGCTACCCTCGAGATGGATGGATGTGAAATATACTAGTCTATTACTACTACTAGGCAAAGATAAGCGAAGAAATTTGAGCCTTTGATACTCTACAAATTGCCTCCTCCATTGAGGAATTCGAGTGTCTTTGGTACTACAAATTGCAAGGAAATTCATTACCAGTCACACCACATGCATGTCAATCTGACTTGGGAATGTGAATAGCAGTATTCCACTCCAGCAATTCAAGCGTGGCGAGCGCTCCTTACGCGGCAAGCCACGCCACGCCACGCATAATTAATTAAGTGAAATACTAAGAAACAGTATACTATTTATATTTACACCAGAATTTAGCAAGTCTAGTCAAAACCGACAAGAAAGTCAAACATACGGAAACTAACAGAAGATTTGGAAAGATTTGAAGATATTTGGTAACGGCAAGATCTCTGAAGATAAATTATCCGAAATAAAGGCCGATACGGATCAGATTTTGAAACGTGTTGTAATAGGACACGATCGGCCGACGGGTATAAAAGAAGGGCCAAAGCAAGCTGCAAGAAAAAAAAACACAATCAAACACACCAATCTACATTACTTTTTCCTGTCGACTAGGAGTAGTTTCTGTAATTTAGTATTCTTGTAATTCGATCTTGATCAATAAAGTTGCGTATTGCCGATTGTTGATCTTCTTCAAATTACGTCCCAGGTTTGATTTATTCTGATTTTGTTGCGCATCGCCTTCTTTAGAATCGATCTGCCTTTATCCTCTGATTAGCCTTAATCGGCTAGTTAGACTTATCCTATTACTTTGATCTTAACGGTTTTAAGCTGATTGAGTCTAAGACGATTGATCGTCACGATCAGCTTTGAGTGAATTTTATATTTTTACCTTGTCGATTACAGGTCAAATCGATTGGCACACTCTGAACCAGGTGTTCGTCTGGTGTGCTGTTGTCAGAAACCCTACTTCAAGTTTTTTACGCCAACACACTCTTGGCACGCCCAGTAGGACCAATGTCTTCATCAGGGAAGTCGTTCCGCCATCCGATCTCAACATAGAAGCAATAATCGTCCCGGCAATGGACGATTTGACTCCAGAACAACGTCAAGAAATCGAAGATCGGAAAACTGCGCTAGAAGAGATGATGTTAAGCTGTTATCAGAAAACTAGACGTGGCGTCACTCAAAAATCCGCCCTGCCGATGGTCAACGTCCTGGGAGATGCAGGTGTCATAGAACCGGTAAGAGGATATCTACCTGCTCAAGCCGAATTATCGGCTATGATTAATCAATCTGTACACCACGCTTTAATAAATTAATCATCGGCTCTCGTCACCACACTTAAGCTGATGATAGCGAATAGTGTCAAAACTATCGCTCAGGAATTGGCATCGTCCGGTAGTCTGCTTGACCCATTACAAGCTCTGCCTAATTACCCTGTTTTTTCAGTAGCTCAAAACACGCAGAGCACGATAGCCGATCCTAAACCATCGGCTGTAACCTCACCTCCTACCATGATGCCTACTCAACCCACCATTATATTGCCTAGAGATCCTCTACCAAGTGGGGTGAACCATCACCATGCCTACACCGACGTCGCCAAATTAGATGCATCAACAAATTTGCCACCGTCGGCCCCGTTCTATACATTTCCGCAATCGGTTTCACAGCCGATTAGGTCTGAGAGATACCCACATGATTCTACCCTGCCTAGAAATCCAGGCCCATATAGGGTAGTAACTTATTCAGAACCTTTTGTCCCTGTACCAGAACCCCAAGTCAGACATAATAGGTACAATCAGTACACTCGTATGCCATCGGCTCAACCTAATTGGCAACCCGAGTTCGCACTCGGGGGGGCAGAATGCCAACTATGACCAACATTATCAAGGGCCTACCATGCCAGTGGCCGATAATGCGAACTGGGCCGATCAAATCTCTGCCGTCTTGAGGGATCAGTTCGGCATACAGCCAAAAGGAAAGGTTATCGGCTACAGAAAGCCGTATCCTGATTACATAGATCGCATGTCTTAACCCCACAATTTCGAAGTCCCAAATTTTGCGAAATTCTCTAGTGACGACTCAATTACTACCCTAGAGCACATCGGACGCTTTATCGCGCAATGCGGCGAAGCAGCTCAGTCCGATGGGATGAAAATAAGACTGTTCCCGTTATCATTGTCCGGGGCAGCTTTTACTTGGTTCACTTGTTTGCCTCCAAATTCGGTCCACTTATGGAACGATTTGGAAAGCCGATTTCATGAATACTTTTTTTCGGGCGGTTTAGAACTCAGGATCTCCGACCTAAGCTCTGTTCGTCAGAAATTTGGAGAATCGGTGACTGATTATATTAAAAGATTCAGAGAAATCAGAAACCGATGTTTTAGTGTCACATTGCCCGATAACCAACTCGCTGATTTGGCTTTTCAAGGGTTAATTCCACCACTTAGAGAGAAGTTTGGAGGGCAAGAGTTCACCGACCTAAGTCATCTGCTTCATCGTGTGTCGGCTCAAGAAACTGATTCCCAGATAGCTATGAGATGCAAAGCTATCGGCAAATAACAGATAGCTATGAGGCTATAGAAGATTTTCAAGAGATTGAAAAGTTGGGTCAAGGCTTCACATCCACTGATCTGCTTGAAGAAGTCGATATAGGTAGCGGTGATAGGAAAAGACCAACTTTTATTTGCGCAAAATTAGATGTAAAATACAAAGAAAGGCTGATCAAAATTCTTAGAGATTATAAAGACTGTTTTGGTTGGGAGTATCACGAGATGCCTGGTTTAAGCTGACAGCTGGTAGAACATCGGCTACCTATTAAACCAGGATATCGGCCGTTTAAATAGTACCCTAGGCGTTTTAATCTGGCCATGTATAATATTATAAAAGAGGAAATAGAATGATTGTTGGAGGCAAAATTTATTAAGCCTTGCCGATACGCGGAATGGGTTTCCAACATTATTCCAGTCATGAAGAAAAACGGAAAACTTCGAGTACGTGTCGACTTTTGAGATTTGAATAAGGCGACACCAAAAGATGAATACCCGATGCCGATAGCCGATATGCTTATCGATGCTGCATCAAGGAATAAAATCATAAGTTTTCTGGACGAAAATGCCGGATATAATCAGATATTCATGGCAGAAGTCGATATACAAAAAACAGCTTTTAGATGTCCTGGTGCCATAGGTTTATTCGAGTGGACGGTTATGACTTTCGATTTAAAGAACGCTGGGGTAACATACCAGCAAGCCATGAATATGATTTTTCATAACTTAATCGGTCATATTGTCGAAATATATATTGATGATGTCGTAGTGAAGTCTGCAGATGATTTGCAACATTTGGCCGATTTGGAAAAGGTTTTTCAGAACATAAGATCGCATGGCCTGAAAATGAATCCTTTCAAATGTGCATTTGGCGTGTCGGCTGGGCAGTTTTTGGGCTTCATGGTGCATGAAAGAGGTATTGAAGTCAATCAAGCAAGGGTGAAAGCCATAGTTGAAACAATGCCGCCAACATGCAAAAACGAGTTACAAAAGTTGATCGGCAAGATTAACTATCTCCGAAGGTTTATCTCAAACCTTTTCGGTCAGATTCGTGCCTTTACCCCACTGTTGAAATTGAAGGATAATCAAGAATTTGTGTGGGGAATCGAACAGCAAAAGGCTTTTGACGACGTCAAAGGATATCTAGCTAATCCTCCGGTTTTAGCCGCGCCACAAAAAGGGATTCCTTTCAGGTTATATATATCGGCGGAGGAGGAAACTATCGGATCTGTTTTGGCACAAGAAGTCGATGGTAAGGAAAGGGTTATCTTTTATTTGAGTCGACGCCTACTTGATGCTGAAGTCAGGTACCCTTTCATTGAAAAATTATGTTCGTCTTTGTATTTCTCATGTACAAAGCTAAGACATTATATTTTAGCATCGGCTTATAAGGTGGTCTGTAAAACCGATGTTATAAAATATATGTTATCAGCTCCAATTTTGCGAGGTCGACTTGGCAAATGGGCTTATGCCTTAGTAGAGTTTGACCTAATTTACGAATCGGCTAAAGCAGTTAAGGGACAAGTTTTAGCCGATTTTATAACAGGACATGATACTGCTGTCGATTTGGTATCCGTAGCCCCTTGGCAATTGTTTTTTGACGGGTCGGTGTGCAGAGAAGGTGATGGAATCGGTATTGTGCTTATATCACCCAAAGGGCATAATTTTGAATTTGCATTTCGACTAAATAGTCGATGTTCAAACAACCAGGCAGAGTATGAGGCATTACTCAAGGGCTTGCAATTGTTAGAAAACATCGGAGTAAATGCGGTTGAGGCATACAGGGATTTAATGTTGATTGTACAGCAAATAAAAGGAGAATATCAATGCCGAGACGAAATACTGTTGAAATATTTGGAACAATGCTTCGAGATCATCGGTTCGTTTACATCATTTTCTATCGGTCATGTCCCTCGAGAATTGAACGATAGAGCTAACGCCTTAGCTCAACAGGCATCAGGTAACAAAACTTTGGCCGATATCAGGTAACCGAATTTGTAGATAAAGCTGTCATGTGTATAGATACTGTGGATTGGAGAACGCAAATAAAGAATTATCTGATCGACCCATCTAAGCCGACAGAACGCAAGATTAGGCAACAAGCTTTAAAGTACATTGTTATGGATGATACATTGTATTATCGGACGATGGAAGGCTTGTTGTTGAGATGTCTTGGAGCCGAAGAAGCACGCGTAGCAATGGGCGAGGTACATGAAGGTATTTGCGGATCTCACAAATCGACTCATAAGATGAAATGGATGCTTAGACGAACAGGTTATTTTTGGCCGACAATGCTAGAAGATTGTTTCAAATATTATAAAGGAGTCAGACTTGTCAGAAATTTGGAAATATACAACTAGCACCAGCATCGGCCTTGCACCCAATTATCAAGCCATGGCCATTCAGAGGTTGGGGAATAGATGTAATCGGCCAAATATTTCCTGCTTCGAGTAAAGGCCATAAGTTTATTTTGGCCGCGACTGATTATTTCTCTAAATGGGTTGAAGCTATACCGCTTAAGAAAGTGACCAGTGTTGAAGCAATCGGTTTTGTTAATGAACATATTGTCCATCGGTTTGGAATACCGCAAACAATCACGACCGATCAAGGTACGGTGTTCATGTCTAATGAATTTCAGAGTTACGCGACAAGTCTGGGAATTAAATTATTGAACACATCCCCATATTACGCTCAGGCTAACGGACAAGCCGAGTCGTCCAACAAAACGTTAATTAAGTTGATCAAAAGGAAAATCGATGAGAGACCAAGGAATTGGCACTCAACCCTATCGGAGTCACATTGGGCGTATCGGCTAGCTTATCAAGGAGCAACGAAGCTTTCACCTTACCAGTTGGTATATGGTCAAGAAGCCGTTTTACCCGTGGAGATTAACATTGAATCTATACGAGTGGCCAGGAAAAATGGTTTGTCGGCTGAGGAGTATAACAATTTGATGATCGATAACTTGGATGAGTTAGCAGAGTTGCGTTTGTCTATGCTTGATCAGCTTAAGAAGAATAAAGTCAGAGTTGCAAAAGCATATAATAAGAAGGTCGTGCCTAAATCTTTTGATCAAGCCGATTTAGTGTGGAAAACGATAGTACCTGTTGGTTTGAAAGATAGCCGATTTGGAAAATGGTCACCTACGTGGGAAGGGCCGTACAAGGTTAATCGGCTAGTCGGTGAAAATTCGTACATACTGGAAATGTTAGAGGGGCATGTTCTGCCTAAAGCTATTAACGGGAAATACTTAAAGAAATACTATCCTAGCGTTTGGATTGGAGCCTAGCCGACTGTGAATTGCATTGAAGGCCAAGTTAACACGGTGCTGTTAATCGGCAAGAAAGATTGCAGACTCTTGAAGGAGAAATAAAATTACGGGAAAGTAAACTTAAATCGGTTAAACAACCAATTATAAAGAGGTACAAAGTATTCAGATAAGTGTTTCCAAAAAACAGCCGACAAAGTTTTATATCTTAAAAACTAGTATTGAATGCCTGAGCCTGGGAGAGTTGCGCCCAAAGCCGAGAGAGCGCCAGCAGCCTTTGCAATCACACATTGAACTTCTTCAATGATGCGATCGTCTTCCTTTGCGTTCCCCGGCCTGGTACAACCTTGGCCGATTGCTTCTTTATGCTCACCACAGCCATGGCGATGCCAAGCTTCTGTTCTTTGATCTCCGACGCTGTTTTTTCCATGGTTTGCTAGCCTTCTTGGATTTGTTTTTCAGTCTTGGCCAACTCTTCCAAAAGAAATTTCTTTGTATTCTCGAGCTTGGAGAGGGACTCTTTGGTCGACTTCAGCTACTGCGCATCGGCATCAAATTTGCGTTTCTTCGCCTTGGCGTCAGCGACCAACTCATCCAAAAGCTTTTGATCGGCTTCCTGGGCTTCACGGTGATTGATTCTAGCCTGCGCTGCCTCCACTTCAAACCTCCTCTCGTCCAAGTGACAGACATAGAGGAGAGCTTCCATGGCTTCGGGAGGCAGATCGGCTTCAATCGCCGCCATAGCATCACGGATCGGCTGATTGTTAGCCAGGATCTCCGATTGCGGCCTCATAACCAGGTCAAAAAGCTTGTTGAGTTTTTCTTTCATGCCTAGAGCAGAGGTGACGGCGGCCGACGCTTCCTTCGACACTTCAAGGATCTTCCTAATCTCAGCATCGTAGTCGTCAGTAGCCATGATCTCGGGATCATCAAGATCGGCCAGAGAAAAGCCCAACAGGTTTGTCGGGTCGGAGAGCTCTGGCAGATCGATGACCAGGGCTGTTGGCGTCGACCGTGGAGGAGAGAGTGGCGTAGATGTAATCTTGGGAAGATCGGCCAGGATCTTCGCAACTTGAGCTGATTGCGTCGGCTAAAAAAAACAAATAAAGGGTAAGCCGACTTATTGAGAGATATAAGTCACTTAACAAAAGGTACGATTATTTACCTCTGCAGTAGCCGACGCATGTGGCGAACTCTCGCCGCTCTGCTCTTGGGGCTTGGATCCCTTTTTCGCAGGAGCTTTGGTGTACTTTGTTTTCTTCTTTTCTGAAAATATAATTGGCTAACGGTCAGTTGGATAAAAATCAAAAGAAATAATGGCCGATTGTGTTATACTTACTCGGTTGTTTTTTCTCCATGTTCGACAAAGACGGACTATGAATCCCCAGGGTACCGAGGTGTACCCAGTAAGGCCATTCGACTGGAGTGGCCTTTTGACCTGGCCACTGCCCGATTGGCCGGAAGGAGGTTTCTTGCCAGCAGCCTTAGCCTACAGAAAGAAGATAAAAAGAGATTAGAAAATGTATCTGGCAAGACCAATGTGTAAAAGAAAAATTATTCGAGCCGATACCTTATCGATATCTACAAGACTTGTATTAGTATACCCCGCAGAGTTGGTCTCGTCGCTTGAATCGCTGTTAGTGTCTACTGTCATCTCGGGAAGATTTGGAAAAAACTCATTAATAATAGCCGACATTGACTTGTTAGAGTAAAGTGCCTCTGCGATAGGTAGCCACCAGGAAGAAAAGCGTTATGACCGACAAGTATTCAGTATAAAATGCGGCAAGTCTTTGATCTGAAGTTCATCAGCTATTTCTAGGACAAGGTTAGCCGCAACTGCATTACGGACTCTAGCTCTTGGTTGAAGCCGATCAAGTAGTGGTAGACTCGGAATAACCTGACCAAAGCCTAGCTGTCTAGCATAAACTGACGGACTGTAGAATTCGTATGAAGGTTGAAAAGTCTGATTCCTTTTGTGAAGACCGACGTGCAAAATACTTGGCGAAATAAAAAGCTTGAATAGATCCAACGTATCTTGTGGCATTAGAGCACTATCGGCATCTAAGTGAAGGAAGGCCATGGGAAATCGGCTGTGCTTGTATAACTGAAAAAATCATTATGTTTGAATTCATTACTGTCAAGCTGAAGAAAGAATGATAAATATTTCTTAGAGCCGATGGGGGTTACTTTTGTCTCATTCCCAGAGCACATCATGAATCTCTCACCATATGATCAGCTAGCTGTGAACTGAGGAACCATGCCTTCTGGAGTATCTTCGCGAGGGAACGCTGTGTCTTCAGAAGGATTCAACTCAAAAGATCAACTAAACAGGCAGTATAGCCAGATCTGAATAAACCAGAGTGGTACTCCAATATTGCCGACAGTGAACCTCGTAAAACCAGTAAAAAGTCGACATCTTATTATGTGCATCATCTGGTAAACTGCCCCTAGAAGTATTTTTCCGAGTGCTAGCCGACGACCTTCTATCAATTGCTCTGCTATGGTTTGATATACCTGAGTTGGTCCCAAGGAAGCACCGCAGAACAAAAAATCGGTCTAACTAGAGATTCAAAAAAGCAGCGTGTTCTTCATCCGATACAACCCCATTAACCTTATTATAATTTCTGATATATTTAGCCCATCCTTCACCTTTGGATCTGATAAGCTTGTACTTGGGCTTGGCACTATAAGCCAACACTTGATCCTCATCAGGTCTTAAGCAGCACAGTTGGGCTACGTCCAGCAGAGTTGGGACGACAAGACCGGTGCGGAATACAAAGGCATTGAAGGTGTCCAACCAGAAATAGCAAGCCGTGGCCACTAAGGGCTCATTGGCCTCTGGATCGGCTAAGTAAAGGGGGAGACATTCGGCTATGCCCATCTTTTCCCATTCAGCCCTCTTTTGGGCTGCTACACGAATGTACCACGATCTCCATCCCTTGAGCGCCGTCGGCCAAGCCCTAAAGCTCTTACTCCAACCCTCTATATTATATCCCGCAGCCGATAGAGGTAGATGAGGAATCTCTTCATTTATTACTGAATCGGCTTCTAGGTTTCCTACTGGACCTAGATAGAATTGGTCATTGCTGTTTGGGATCGGCATGAATACCTGAGAAGGATCCATTGAGATGGTTCTGACAAGAAGCTGATTGGAAGCGGTGATCACTGGAGCTTGAAGACCAGAAGCCGATTGCAGACAACTCGAGAGCTCGTGCGCGTGAGGAATGAGTTTGTGGGGGCCGCATATTTGTAGTATGGTGAAAATTTGAAGCGGCGGGAAACGAATCTCAAAAGACACGAGCAGTTAAAATGCACTAACTGCGTGTCAGAGAATTGCGGCGCAAATAAAGCAAAGCGATTCGGGTGAAGATTGATTAGCGATGGGAAAGAAGCCGACAGTTGTGATTTTTGAAAGATGACAAGTCATCTCTCAAAAATGGGGGGCATATGTTTGCACCAGAATTTGGCAAGTCTAGTCAAAACCGGCAAGAAAGTCAAACATGCAGAAACTAACAGAAGATTTGGAAAGATTTGAAGATATTTGGTAACAGCAAGATCTTTGAAGATAAACTATCCGAAACAAAGGCCGATACAGATTAGGTTTTGAAACGTGTTGTAATAGGACACGATCGGTCGATGGGTATAAAGGAAGGGCCAAAGCAAGCTGCAAGAAAAAAAAACACAATCAAACACACCAATCTACATTACTTTTTCCTGTCGACTAGGAGTAGTTTCTGTAATTTAGTCTTCTTGTAATTCGATCTTGATCAATAAAGTTGTGCATCGCCGATTGTTGATTTTCTTCAAATTACGCCCCAGGTTTGATTTATTCTGATTTTGTTGCACATCGCCTTTTTCAGAATCGATCTGCCTTTATCCTCTGATTAGCCTTAATCGGCTAGTTAGACTTATCCTATTACTTTGATCTTAACGGTTTTAAGTTGATTGAGTCTAAGACGATTGATCGTCACGATCGGCTTTGAGTGAATTTTATATTTTTACCTTGTTGATTACAGGTCAAATCGACTGGCACGCTCTGAACCAGGTGTTCGTCTGGTGTTCTGTTGTCAGAAACTCTACTTCAAGTTTTTTACGCCAACAGTTTCCCAGCAAACCAACGGAATTCAAGAGCACATACCTTAAACTAATTAACTCTACTAACTTCATTCCCAACTCACTCCCTTTCTCTCTCTGCTCAACATTTTGATCCAAAGTGACGGTGGCCTGCAGGCATTGTGAGCAGCGGTGGCCGATGGACGCGACCGGCATGCGGGCGCAACTAACAGCGGTAGTGGCGTTTGTCCCATAGATGAGTGCTCGTGTACAAGCTCCATCTACGTGTAGAACAAACAGGGGCGCCTCAGCCTCGACCTCCACCCGACCTTGCTACCAAGCTCAAGTTCCACCTCGCCTTGATCTCAGATCAGATGCAAACTTTCGCCCACCTGAGTTCAATTGATAGTTAATTTCCTAAATTATATTGGTTTAAGCGATCATTTTTGTTGTGCATAATATATTTCTAGTGTCCTCAACCTGTTCGATGAAATACCAGGCTTACAATAAAAACCACTTTTTAAAACTTCATCTTCTATATCATCAACAATGCTGTTTTTTATTAATTTGTATCAGTCCACTCTTGTTTATGTTTGAATATTCATCAAATAATTGTAGAACTCAAATAAAGATTGATTAATGTTAGTCACTTTGCCTATCCCTGGAGCCCTCCTCCCTAGATCCCCTCCATTCCCATTCTCCCCTATTCACAGAGTTGATACAGGTTTTGTTCAGAGTCATTTCTCCCCAATGTGATGCTCATATTAGTGTCCATATCTGGTGAGCTCTAGTCCTATAATCTTTTTTATTTTATCGATGTTAGGGTTGATGTTCTGTGGTTGTTCGTAGGTTGGTTCTCACTAGATAATGAATTGAAACTCTCTGCTAGTGAGGTATTTGACTTAGGCCTCACTGTATTTTTGCAATAATGGTGTGTGTAATTAGACTTGGAACTCTCTATCCAGACTTTGACTCTTTCTTCAGATTCCTTACACATTTTTATTTTACCATTTTTTGGTTGGTTACAGGTGCACAAACTATCTAAAACTTTATGCTACGGTAGATGATGCTGAAGCCAATGCTCTTGCTGAAACTGGAGTTGCTATGCAGGAGCAACACACAGCTAGTGAAAATTGCAGGTTCCTATGGAGAGCTTGCACAATGCTATACTTCTTTTTAGTCTCCGTGTGGTAGCCAGCTCTTGGTAGTGTAACATTCGAATTGAACCAATTGTGCATTGCTACTTGCAGATTGATTTGATTAAAGAGGATGCCAACAACCCAGAGAAGCACATGAAAAATCCAAAGCTCTTTTTTGGTGTTTTTAGGGATGAATAAACAGAAAAATAGAACCAATTCCTCGTCTAATGTACATATACGCAGGCTTCTAAACTTTAAAATACAACACCTTTTGTAGTATGTAATTCATGTAACAACAGTTCCAACATATATTACTGGCTACTCTTGTTTTTACATGATGTTTTTGGAATGGTTGCTACAATGTTTTTGCCTATTTTGTTTGTACAGAAGTATGGTCATGGATGATGAATTATTTAGCTATAATTATACGAATTCACTAAAATGTTTTTTACAAAAGATTGTGATATATTGTTTGGCTAAGTTTCATAACATTTCACAGATAAGTTTCATGAGGTTCAGTGCTAAGTTTCAGGATGTTTCACAAATGAGTTGCATGAGGTTTTAGGCTAAGTTTCAGGTCATTTCACAGATAAGATTCATGAGTTTCATTAGGTTCAGTGCTAAGTTTTAGGACGCTTCACATATAAGTTTCATGATGTTCAGGGCTAAGTTTTCAGGACATTTTCACCAATGAGTTGCATGAGGTTCAGAGCTAAGTTTCAAGACGTTTCATAGATAAGTTTCATGATGTTCAATGCTAAGTTTTGGGATATTTCACAGATAAGTTGCATGAGGTTCAGGGCTAAGTTTTAGGACGTTTCACAAATAAGTTTCATGAGGTTCAGTGCTAAGGTTCGGGATGTTTCATAGATGAGTTCCATGAGGTTCATGGATAAGTTTCAAGACATTTCATAGATAAGTTTCATGAGGTTCACTGCTAAGTTTCAGGATGTTTCACAGATGAGTTGCATGTGGTTTCAAGGCTAAGTTTCAGGACATTTCACATATGAGTTTTATGAGGTTCAGTGCTAAGGTTCAGGACATTTCACAAATAAGTTTCAACAGGTTCAGGGCTATGTTTTCAGGATGTTTTCACAGATGAGTTGCATGAGGTTCAGGGCTAAGTTTCAAGACGTTTCACAGATAATTTTCAGGAGGTTCAGTGCTAAGTTTTGGGACGTTTCACAGATGAGTTGCATGAGGTTCAGGGAAACTTTCATAGATAAGTTTCATGAGGTTTAGTGCTAAGTTTCGGGATATTTCACACATGAGTTGCATGAGGTTTAGGGCTATGTTTCTGGACGTTTCACAATTAAGTTTCATGAGGTTTGATAGTGTTCCATCTGCACAATTTAGTTTCATCAGGTTTCAAGAGTTTCCACGACCATGTTTTCAGTAGGTTCCATTAAATTTTCCTTTAGGTTTTATGATTAAGTTTCATTAGGTTTTTCATATGTTCTCATTAGGTTTCATGACTAATTTTCACACGCCTAAGTTTTATGGGGTCTCATTTGTACAGAGCTTTACAGTTAACCAAGTTAAGCAACCTTTTTTGTCTTAACATGAGCCACAATAAAACAAATAGAGAGTCAAAAGGTCATCAAAGTTTCATACGCGATAGCCAATCAATAGAAACTAATGGTAAATCCAAGTCCTAATAGCATTATAGCTAACCAAATTTCATATGCAGCAGGCAAGTTATATCAGTAATCAAATGGTTAGATTTTCCTTCTGGAAGTCTTCAATTGGCTACTTCTTCGTTTTCCTTGCCCTCCTTTTCTCCACGTTTTTCTCACCGTCAAAGGTGGAAGACCGTATTCTTGTTGCTTATTTTGGCTGGCCTTTGGAAACCTTTTTCACAGAATCTTTTAAATGCTAGTGTGTTACTATCACCTACAAAGATTTCTTTTCCAGTGTTGTGTATGTTGGTTTTAGGCAACGCTGATTGTCTACACAAGTTAAGTGCGGCTAGCTGATCAGTTAAATCTTCAATGGCCTGAAGAGCAAGCATGTACCCTTGTTAATTCATTATCTTGTGCTCGCAACGTAGGGGACAGTGAGTTTTTGCGCGCGCCCCACGCATGAGAAGTAGGGGACGGTGAGGTTTCGCACGCGCCCTACGCACGAGAAACAGAGGAGGACGGCGTCGCAAGCACCTCATGACGGAGGAGGTTTCGGGCTCACCCCGCATGTGTGAAGCCAGGGGACAGTGAGGTTTCAAGTAAAATCGAGGAGGACGGCTTCACTCGCGCCACGCGACGGAGGACGATAGGGTGCGATGGTGGGAACTAGGTTTAGGATGGCAGAGTGGGAGGAAGGAAATAGGATGGAGTAGAGTCAAGGAAGAAGCATCCTATAAACTAAGTAGGAGGAAGGAAGTAGGATTAGACGGCTAGATGCTATACCGATCCGAACTATATAGCATACGGTAGTTGCTCTCTTAATTAAACTAGAGCTCCTGCGCTTCTTCTTAATTACTAGTAGTATTAGTACTAAATTACTGCCTCTAGTAGTCCTGCCTGCCACTGCAGTAGAAGCCTCTTGTTGTGCTTGCTGCCTACATTGTTGACTAGCTTCACTAGCCATACCCGTAGTCCCACTAATAGATGATCGATCGACGCTCCTCTGAGGCTCTGCTTCCCTTTGGATTATGTAATTAGTACTTCTTCCTCTGATGATTTTGATAAAACACGGTTTAAATTGGTACAACCTCTAAAATTGAACTCTGGCAATTAATTTCTTTTTATACTAGTTTGTTCATAGCAATAAAATCATAATCTTAAGAAAGTACTTTTAAATATGTCTTATGTTAGAAAATTGGACATAAGAGAGAGAGAGACGTCGGCCGTTGGACAGACTGGTGTCCATGAGAGTAATAGAGACACGGTCATTTATACAGATTTGGGTGCTAATGAAGGTGACCTACTCTTGTCAGTGTGCCCTTGTGCTCGGGGTAGAGTAGGGTGCTGATGCCGGGTTTGGCCCAATCTTTATGGCGTAGGGTTAGAGATAACTAGATCCATGCAACCTGATGAATAAGCCTTCAACTGCCATCTCTATTACGGCAACCTGCGACACTCGATACACCTAACCATACGCTTCGATCCCTTTGTCTATTCACTCATGTGGAGTAAACATGTTCAAGCAATCATCGAGATAATCGCAAGAATGATGGAGTCAAGACACTCAGTGAATTTCCAATTCTATCGGAGTGGAATTGTATCTCATACAAACCATAGAACAAGAACATATATTTCTAAATATTGAAAACTTGATTACAATGGAGGGGATGCCCCCCATTTTATAGAATTATCGGTTGCTATAGTATGGTAGTGCTATAGTGCGGTTGTGCTACAGTTTTGTGGCACTCTATAGTAAAAAACAAATTGGAATTGAATTCTTCAAAATATCAAGCTTTTTCCATCTTCTGTTAGACTTGGGATGATTTTTCGGGTGTTGGTTCTTCCTCTTGGCTTCCCTGCTTTTGAAGTTGTAGTAGTTTGTTTTCCTGAGCCTCCCAAGCTTCTTCTTCATGAAACCTAATAACAATTAAACTAGAAGCATTACGTAGCAATCTATTCTCATTCAAATAAATGCATAGCACTTTTAGGAAAGGATTCACCTGTTGATTGATTTGTTTGGCTCTAGCTCTTGTGATTGGTCTAGTTGATGTTGGAATATTATTTTGGGAAGGAAATAATGTACATGTGTTAGTGATGTCCTCATCAAGTGCCACCTTGCCTAGGAGTGACCCAGTGGGCACACCAGTTTGTGTATGTTTTATATTTTATTAGAGTTCTCGTTACAAGTGAGGATTACAATGAGCTTTCATAGGTGCTCGACCTGGTACACAAATACTATCCAACCCCTAGTATGGTGACTTAAGCAGGGACATCTTCGTTGTTCCCAACAAGTGGAAGTGGATCTTACGTCATCGCTCCCTAGGGCTAAGCCTCTGACTCCGGAGTCCCACGGGGCTGCTGAAGCTTAGGCCCTCCTTCGAGGGCCGATCTTGTGGGGACCTTGGGACTTGGCAGCCCTACTCGTCAGTTGATCCTAAGTGAGACGAGAGTGCCCATCTATCTCCATGGGCACCTAGGGTATGCCCTAGTGCACTGGGTGTTAGCCATATGCCTCGTAGACAGGAACGAGGCTAAGCACTCTTGAGAGAAGGGCACTTTACCTAGTGCCCGGTAGATTAGGGCACTCCGCCATGTGCCCTTCTGATGTAGAATTGTTCTCGATCTTTCGATGAGAGCGACAACTTCGATTTGGTGGAACTGACTTTGACGATCTGACTACAACATACTACGATGATGCACCTCGCTGAACCAACTCCAGAGGGTTGTTGATTTTGCCGTGGGCACGATCAACCTGAACACAAGGTTCAATTCCTGCAAGCAACCGAAGAACAATAAAAAATGATAGTAAAAGCAATCTAAAATTGCAAACAAGAATTGAGGTTCACAAATATATAGATCAAAAGGTGGGGTTCCGCAAAGTTGTCTCAATAGGCAGTTGTTTGACACGTCTAGTGGACAATGTAGTTTGGCCCTAGGCTAAAACTATGCTCAACAAAAACCCAAGTGTCTAAAGTGATAGCTACTGAGTATATGAGAGGGAGGGATGTGAGAGGGTTGAGCTAGCTAGGGTTGTGTGTGGCCAGGGGCGCACACAAACTGGGTTGGGCCCCCACACGCTTACAAGGCTCGAAATAGCCCAAAACAGTATTGTAGTATATTGTTTTGATGATTCCAGTTAATCCACGATGAATCTGGGGATGGGACCAGACCCATTGGAAAGGTATTGTTGTAATCTTTCAAACGAGCATAAGAAATCCTCCATTGGACTTCATATGAGGGAGATATGCCTATTTTAATGCAAGGCTATCTATTGACTTTGAACCGAACTCCTCTTTCCTTCTCTTTGTGTTGCTGCCATCTGTACATTCTTGATTCCTATGCTCCAGAGCTTATCTTTCGTATCCATGCATGGTCCATCATTCCTGAGTATCAAGTAACAACTTGATTTAGGCAGTATCAAATCCTTAGCAAAATTATTATTATCCCCTAGGAATGAAAGTACCTGATAATTGAGTTGACAAGCACGAGCTCTAGTGAGTGGTCCTTGTATTTTTGGAGTAGTGTCAGCAGGTGTTGGTGTAGTGGGTGTAACAGTGGTGGAGATGTCCTCATCACCTTCTCTAGGTAGGCGGTGAAGTGCCCTCGGGGGCCACGAGACTTGGCGACCCCACCTATTAGTCGATACCGAGCGAGGTGTGAGAGCCCTTCTATCTCATTGGGCCTCACGCCTATGAATGGGAATGAGGAAAAATGCCTTGGAGGGCTGGACACCGCACCACGTACTCTCTGTAGAGGCCAATGAAGCACGATAGGATCTCCCCCAATGCCGCTCACCACATACCTTCTTTAGAGGGCCAACGTAGTATGTTAGGATCTTCCCCAACACCCCACTCCGCGTACCTTCTTAGAGGACCGGCAGAGTATGATGGGATCTCTCTCAACACCCTGCACCACGTACCTTCTTTAGAGGGCCGACGAAGTATGATGGGATTTCCTCCAATACTAGCCCCCCTTTCCCTTGGGCGTCTTCTATGGCATCCGAGGGGCAAAGAGGAAAGTTAAGGTTTAGTATCTTAGAGTGGATGCAGTTGCGACAACACGTGGGGTGAATCCTTGCCCTAACACTTCATGCACGATATGTTATGCGGCCGTGGATGTCAATTTGTCATGAGGTGCACATGTATATGTCCTAATCGGCAAGTTGACATTGTCACGGGTGCTACGCACCGTGCCAAAGGCACATACACTTTGGGTGCTTGGGCCCTTGCCAGTTGCTCACTCTCCTAGGGCACACTTATGCCTACGTCTAGAGTGCGCTTGCACGGAGTGCTTGCACCCATGCATGGTGTACATTTGGACCGAACGCCCATTGTAACATCCCAAAATTTGCCCAAATATTATTTTATTGATCAGAAGGGCATTTATGATTTTCTGGAATTTATTTGGATTTTTCTGGATTTATTTGAATTAATGTTAAATTAATTTTATTGACCTTTTGTTTAAATCTATTTAAATTTATGCAAAGTTAAAATAAAGTTTTATCAAAAATATTTTATTTGAGTCAAGGATGTCTCAAAGTATTTTTGAGATTTTTCTTGGATTTTTCCTGAATATTTATTTGCCTAAAACCAATTAAATAAATTTCTAGAATTATTTAAATTAACAAAGTTTTAAAAATCCTTTGGAGCGATGTCGGGCAAGCCCAATACTGTGTGCCTGAGGCCCGCTTCGGGCGGCCCAATTGGCCCATCTCGGGTAAACCCTAGCGCGTTGGATCTGCGCCGTTGATCTCGATCGGGCGCTTGAGGTTTGTCCGCGTGGCCGAGCCCCCTGAGCCGTCGGATGGAGCGCCGTGTCTGCGCTGATCGATGCAGCGTCGCTTTCCGAAGTCACCGCCGAGTCCGCCGCCACGGAGCTGTCCTCGGAGTTCGGGCCTTGCACGCCTTCCCGTGCGGCTATTTAAGTCACCGAGGCAGCGTTGAATTCCTTACCTCGCACCGCGCGTCTACCGCAAACCCGAAGCTCTGAGCCGCCGCCGTCTTCGCGTAGAAGCTCGCCGGAGTGCATCTTCGAGTCACCGCGGTTTTTGACCAAAAACGCCGCTGACCCGCTGTCTTCGTCGACCCAAGGACCGGATCCGAGATCCCCGTGCCGAGATACGCGTGCACCGCAAAGAAACGTCGCCGTGGGACCGCTGTTTTGCCGCCGTGCCGTCGTCGTCTCCAACTCCGGTGTCTTCTTCGCCGCCTCATCGCCATCAGCGCCAGGGGAGCTTTCAACCGTCCGATCCGTAGCGGAGAGGTGAGATCGTGCCGCGTGTGCCGTGCGTGGGAAGAGTTGCGGACCGTCAGATCTAGATCGGATGGCTGATGCGTGGCCACGTCGCGAGCGAACGCTGACCGTCCGATCGGTTTTCTTCGGATCAGATCGAACCCTGCGAGCGTCCAACCAGATTGTGCCGCGTGTCAGGCGTAGAGCCCAAAGCGCTGTGAGCCGAGTCCACCGTCGACTGGCACGGGCTGTGGACCCAGTCCATAGACCGAGGCCACGTGGCAGCATCTGGTTCGCTGGATCAAGGGCTGACGTCACGTTGACGTCATGCTTGCGTCATAAAGGGATTTTCAATTGGAAAATAATCCGATTGGAAATTCTGTGATGATGACGTCATCATGAGGTCACGCTGACGTCACAAATCGCTTTTTCAGAATAAAAATAAATCTGTTAATTCTGAATTTCTAATTTCTGTATTTTCACTATTTATTTCAAACTTCAAAAGGCTATATCTTTTGCATCGTAACTCGGATTTGAGTGATTCAAATTTCTAAAAACTTGTAAAATTGAGATATATTTAATGGTGAATTTTATTTGATTTTTGGAGTTCATTTGCTCTCTGTTTTGGTATTTATTTGCTTTTCTCCTTCGGTACGCGTAGACGTTGAATTGTGCGACGCTTCGGAGGAAGATTCAGCAACTCAAGATCAAGTTCCAGAACCAGATCAGGACCTATTCCAAGGCAAGTTGTGCTTTGATCATGTTGAACCCATGTTTATAAAATTGCTATGTTTGTTTTACCCTATAGCATATATTTCAAATATACAATTGTTTCACATTAGATTGGGTTTAGCTAATATACCAGATTGATTTATACCCTACCTTGTCATTTGTATGCCATGATCCATTGTCACCCTAGATTGGTTGAATATAGTTGGTTAATAATTATAATCAACATTGGAGGTTAGTCCGTATTAGTTGCTTAGCCATGCCACGTCATCACATGTGTCAGAATCATTGATAATTAATCTTGATTAATGGAATATGGAACAATGTTAAGAACTTGTGTGTCATGTGGAATCACACGATGAGATTGAGTTGTTGTGGCGAATCATGTCACGCAACGATGTTGAATTGTTGATGGCACGTGGTGCTTGGTAATCAACTGGGTGATAATAACTTAGATTGGGGCAAGTGACAAGGGGCGAGTATGCCAAGGTGGGCCCAATGGGCAGAGGGTATGTGGATGTCTTGCCTTGATCACCCTAAGGACTTAACCTTGCAAGCCTTTGACCTGAGTCAATCATGCAACCACATGTTGTAATGGGACAGCCTAGCTGATTAATTTGTAATGTCTTAACTTGGTACTATCATTGGTGGTGTGAGTTCCCGAGTTATGGTGTATTCCCATGGCTCAAGAGGGGGGCCCTGGTTGTGGTTTTCAGAACCACCAGTGTTGAAACCTTAACGGTAGTAATCTTGGATTAAGCCGAGCATTGTAAAGGCTTTGTCATGATCTCTTCGCGACACACTAAAGGAAGTGTGTTAATTGCATGGCACGAAGGGACGATCATGTCGTGTGGGTAAAGTGCATAACCTCTGCAGAGTGTGAAACTATTGGATAGCCGTGCTCATGGTATTGAGCAATGCTCGGAATTACTGATTAAGGGTTAGTTTAATTAAAATGAACAACTTGGTTGGGATGGCAGAATGCCATATGGAAGATGGAATTTGACTTAAGATTGGAAACTTGGTTTACTTGAGAAAAGCTGAATCTATCATTATTGTTATTTGTTTTACCGTCTTTACAATCTATTTATTGTATTTGTTAAGTAAATGCTACTTTGTTGCAAAATAGCCATGATAGCCTATCCTTTGGAATAAGCCTTGCATATAGTTACATAGAATTGCATTCTGTGCACAACTTGTTGAGTGCTTTAAGTACTCACCCTTGCCAACAAAAACATCACCAGTTGAAGAGTATACATCAATGCTGGAGGAAAGATTCCAGGAGGAGACGAATGTTTAGGGCGCAAGCCTTGTCGATTACTGTGGTATCTTGAGGGTTACCTACGTTTTCATTCATTGCATTTAATATATTATTCAGCCTTGCGAGGCATAGTCATGTAAGTGGACCATAAGGTCATTCAACTAGTAGTATGTATCATATGATGTCTTTTATAATATTTTCGCTATGTATGATTGTGATATTTACTTATGTTGAGCCTGTGTGCACTAGTGTGATCCTGGATGAGTGCAGTATACACAGAGGGTCCGGATTTGCATATTCGGGTCCCGACAGAAGTGGTATCAGAGCCATACTGACTGTAGGCCTTGACCCTAGATAGTCTGGTCGTCTCTATAGGAACTTCAAAATTATTTTCTAAAAGAAAAAAATTAACTTGGAAGAATAATATGTTCTTAACTTATCTTATTCTTCTATTCCTTTCCTCGTCAAAATTTCTCTCTTTTCCCCTGCTGAATTTCTTTCTCTCTCCCTTGCTGGATCGAGTTAAAAACCTTATCTGAGTTGTCTTGGTATTTGACGTGCCACATCATAGAAGAAAGCATCAAGTGCTTGCTGTCAACCCTGGAAATCATGAAGGAGGAAATCATCGAGCTCAAGGAAGGAATGGATCTATGAAGTGTTCCGAAAGCTAGAAGATCTATGCTTGAGTAGTCGGTTGGGACTCGGTGTGGAGTCGCGTCCGCTTAAGATAGAAGTGTTACCCCTGTAGGCGGTAGTTTTGTGTGTATAGGTTGAATTGGTTCTTCCTTGATTGCTGAGTGTGCAGTATGTGTTGCAAAGCTTTTAGGCTTACATAAGCAACCATACCAAGTTATTAATATTGTTTGCTTAAGTTATTGGGTTAAACCTATCTCCCCTGCTTTAGGATTCCTGCTTCTTACCTATGCTATTTCCCTCTTCCCTATTTCAAGTGAAGCAATCAAGCAGAGGGTTCAGATTCGTGGAAACAACATAATCAGTGGCAGCGAAAATCAATCAAAGGAGAATCTCAATAGTGGATTAGTTCTTCAACCGTCAGTACAGATGGATATGCGGAGTTTCAGAGAGTTCTTGACTGCTCAGACTCAGTTGATGCATGCAATGATGAAGCAGATGCAGAATATGACTGACCAAGCCAATGTCAACCAGGTGTCCCAAGCTGCTACCAATGATTTTTGTTCGTACTCAAGGTTATCAGAATTTATAAAGACTCGTCCACGACATTTTGGAAATGAGTTACCTCTAAGTAGATGATTGGCTCAAGACCATTGAGAGGAAGCTGCTCATTGTTCAGTGTGAAGGCGATGAGAAAGTCTTGTATGCTTCTTATCAGTTACAAGGAATCACTGCTGAATGGTGGAAGAAATATCGTGCTGTTCATGAAGCCCCGCGGAGTATCACTTGGAATGAATTTGTTGTTGCTTTTCGTAATCTCTTCGCTTCACCTAGAGACAGTATGGTCACAGTAAATACGGAGCAGAATACTATTCTTGCACCTTGTTCAACATCTAAGAGTTGCTCTCGAAGTCTTTGTCAACCAAACAAATCAGAAGATCGTGCGTGCATTCGCTGTGGAGAGATAGGACATACCGCTGACGAGCATGCGATTAATTGCTCCAGCTGTGAAGGAAGTCATTCTCTTGGAGAATGTCCTATGAGTGACATCACATGTTACCTTTGTGAAGGCCGAGATCATGGTCCAGCTCAATGTCCTCTGAATCCAATAGTTACCGCTGTAATTCAACATCGAAGAAAAGAATCTTGAGCCGTAGTTGCTCAAGAGTCGTCAAGAAGAGGCGGAACGTCAGTTGCAAAAGTGGTGCCACTCGAAGAGCTAAGGACACAATACCTTAATCCTATTGGCCCTCATCAAGAAAGTAGTAATTGGCAGTCACCAACATCATGTTTCCTGTGCGATGAAGAAGGCCATTGGGCTAGTGAATGCCCTATGAAGCAACCAGTTCTGACGCAACAAGAAGACAACAATGTACCTGTAGCTGCACAACAGCGGACACGGGTGTGTTACAACTGCCACAAGGAAGGCCATTATGCTAATCAATGCCCACAGAGAAGACAATCAATGTCTACGGCCATGGATGTTCCAGAAGTTACCTCGGTCAAGTTCATAACGCCAAGAGTGAGCAGTAAAGTCGCAGGAGAAGTTTGTACGGAGAATCAGTTGAAGAAGAGGCATCTGAATGAAGACACTGCCTTAGTCGACGAATGCTCAAGGAAGAGAGGTGGACCTAAGCTTTGTTACACCTGCAACAAGCCTGGGCATTTTGCTAACAATTGCCCACATAAGGAAGTGATCGCCCCAGTACAAGTCAATCTCAATTCTGTTCCCGTCAAAAACTTCAACGCCAATGCCAATCGAGGAAGTTTGGAGCGATGATTTTAGCCTATGCAAGTGTCATACCCTCGTTTGTAAAGGAAAAGTGACTAGAGGTGAATTACATGTAAAGATTTTCTTGCCTAAATAAATAAAGTAAATATGGTTGAGAGGTTGATACGTGGAGTGTTGGAATAAAAGCATTAATGATAAGGGATGCTTCTGAGTAATCACCTATGTTGACGGTTCGCCTGGAGATGTTGCGTGTGCAATGATGATCAGTTCAGTGGTGTTGGTAAATCTTGTCAGCCCGAAGATTATCATTGTCAGAAAGTACAGTATTGCTTGATCTAACCTAGAATGTGATGGAGCTAAGTTGGAGAAATGTTTTTAGCGAACGATATTGGATATCAGACCCGAGATGCTACTCCGAAAATGAAATGGGTCGTCCGGACATAGGGCTGTCTTGGAGTTTGGTCAAGGAATTGTGTCACTAAAGGCCCGGGAAGCGGGAAAATGGAATTTCACACGACTACGGTTCGTGTTGGTCAGCAGAAGGTCAATAGCATGGAAGTTGTCAGCTTGGAAGATGTGCTAGTTGTAAGGGAGTATTCAGATGCGTTCCTGAGAATCTTCTTGGTGTGCCATCAGATCGAGAGATCAAGTTGTTAGTAATTTAGTGCCTGGTACAACGCCAAAAGTAAAGAGACCTCATCAAATGCCTATTGATGAGCTAGTTGAGATGAAGAAGCAGATTGAAGAGTCGTTAGAAAAATATTTCGCTAGAGCCAGTTGTCACCATAGAGAGCGCCTGTTCTGTTTAAAAATGGGAGCTCAGGAATGTGTATCGACTGTCGAGAGTTTAATGAGGTGATGATCAAAAGGGTAAGTATTCGCTGCCCAGGATCGTAATTGGTTTGATCAGTCAAAAAGGGACTGGAATGTTCTCAAGGATAGATCTTCGATCGAGTTTCATCAGTTAAGAATTCGTGCAGAGAATGTTCTTAGGTCAGAGTTTTCTACGCAGTATGGGCAGTATGAGCTTATAGTTGTGTCTGTTAGAATGATCAATGCCAGTGAAGGAATTATGAATGTGACGAATGGAGTTCCATGGGAAATTTGGTCAAGCTGTTATGATGTTTGGATAGGATGTCTTTGTTTGCTTCAAGTCAAAAGGAAAGTATGCAGAACAGTTGGGATTAGTTTTGGAAAGGTTGCTAGACCAATGGCTGTATGCTAAGTTTAGCAAATGTGACTTTTGGAAGGAGAAAGTGGAATTTCTTGCCATGAGATGACTGCTAAAGGAGTTACCGTGAATCCAACCACAAGCGATGTTACGTGGGAGCAGCCGAGACCGCTTAGGCAAGTAGGAGAAGAAGTGTGCATGGACGCCGCGGTGCGAGAAGAGTTTTCTGTGATTGAGGAAACGTTTGACGATAGCACCTGTCTTAGTGTTGCCGGATGTGCAAACGCAGCTTTGATATATACTATGATGCCTCAAGACAAGATCTTGGATGTGTGTTAATACAAAAAGGCAAAGTTGTTACCTATGCGGCGGGACAGTTGAGGCCACATGAAGAGAACTATGCTACGCATGAATTGGAAATTGCTACCGTAGTGCATGCTTTGAGGTTATTGCATTGTTGGAGATATGTACCGACCATAAAAGACCTTAATGTGGAACGAAGAGGATGGTTGGTGTTGATTAAGTATTATAAGGCTGGGATCTGTTATCATCCTGGTAAGGCTAATGTGGTATCCGATGTCTTAAGTCGTAAAGGCCAGAGTGCCAATACACCAATATCAAGTGATCAATCGAAATTATGCAAGGAGTTTCAAAAGTTGAAATTAGAAGTGGTTTCACAAGGATTTATAGCTGCTTTGAAAGTTAAGCCAATGCTTGAAGATCAGATCGAAGTGGGTCAGAAGGATGAAGGCTTAGCTGAGGATTTTACCATGGATAACCAAGGAACCACACGGTTTAAAGGTCGAATCTATGTATCGAACAAGAAAGAGCTTAAGCAGTTGATGTTGGAAGAAGCTCATGATTCTAAGTATTCAATTCATCCAAAAAGGTGTTAAGATATATCAAGGTCTTAAGGAAAGGATTTGATAGCCTAAGATGAAGCGTGAAGTAGCTGAGCATGTTGCTTTATGCGACGTATGTCAGAGAGTAAAAGCCATGCATCAAAGACCCGCTGGTTTATTGCAACCATTGAAAATTCCGGAATGGAAGTGGGAGGAAATCGGAATGGACTTTATCACCGGTTTACCTAAGACTCAGAGAGGTTACGATTCCATTTGGGTTATTGTGGATCGTCTAACCAAGGTCGCCCATGTTATTCCAGTGAAGACCACTTACTCCGGAGATCGTTTAGCGGAGTTGTACATGTCAAGGATTGTATGCTTGCATGGAGTGCCCAAGAAGATTGTGTTGGACAGAGGTACCCAATTCACCTCAAGGTTTTGGAACAAGTTGCATGAAGCAATGGGGACTCGTCTGAATTTTAGTACAGCATATCACCCGCAGACAGATGGTCAGACTGAAAGAGTAAATCAGATTCTAGAGGATATGTTGAGAGCTTAGCTTATGCTACATCTTGGGATAAAAGTTTGCCATATGCAAAATTCAGTTACAATAATAGCTATCAAGCTAGCTTGCAGATGTCACCATTTGAGGCGTTGTATGGACGTGCTTGTCATACTCCGTTGAATTGGAACGAAACAGGAGAACGTTTGGTTTTTGGGCCAGATATCCTCGAAGAAGCCGAAAGTCAAGTCGCAATGATCAGAGAAAGGTTGAAGATAGCACAATCAAGACAGAAAAGCTACGCAGATAACCGTCGTCGAGATTTGAGTTTTGAACCAGAAGATCATGTGTATCTCAGGGTTACCCCTCTTAAGGGCGTTAAGAGATTTCATGTTAAAGGGAAGCTTGCACCAAGATATGTTGGTCCGTTCAAGATTCTGAGCCGTCGAGGAGAGGTAGCTTATCAGCTGGAGTTGCCTCAGTCTTTGGCAGGAGTGCATGATGTATCCCATGTGTCACAGCTCAAGAAATGTCTCAGAGTGCCAACGGAGCAAACCCCGTTGGATGCGATAGAGCTGCAAGAAGATTTGACTTACAAAGAGCAACCGGTCAGAATTTTGGATGTTATGGAGCGCAAGACCAGAAACAAGTCTATTCGTTTTTTTTCGAGTTCAGTGGAACAATCATTCCGAAAGTGAAGCAACTTGGGAACGAGAAGAAGATTTGAAGTCAGAATTCCCGAACCTATTCTCTAGCTAGCCCAGAATCTCGGGGTCGAGATTCTGTTAAGGGGGGAGGTTTGTAACATCCCAAAATTTGCCCAAATATTATTTTATTGCTCAGAAGTGCATTTATGATTTTCTGGAATTTATTTGGATTTTTCTGGATTTATTTGAATTAATGTTAAATTAATTTTATTGACCTTTTGTTTAAATCTATTTAAATTTATGCAAAGTTAAAATAAAGTTTTATCAAAAATATTTTATTTGAGTCAAGGATGTCTCAAAGTATTTTTGAGATTTTTCTTGGATTTTTCCTGAATATTTATTTGCCTAAAACCAATTAAATGAATTTCTAGAATTATTTAAATTAACAAAGTTTTAAAAATCCTTTGGAACAAAGATCGTCAAGCCCAATATTGTGTGCCTGAGGCCCGCTTCTGGCGGCCCAATTGGCCCATCTCGGGTAAACCCTAGCGCGTTGGATCTGCGCCGTTGATCTCGATCGGGCGCTTGAGGTTTGTCCGCGTGGCCGAGCGCCCTGAGCCGTCGGATGAGCGCCGCGTGTACGCGCCTGATGCAGCCGCGTCGCTTTTCCGAGTCACCGCCGGAGTCCGCCGCCGCCACGGAGCTGTCCTCGGAGTCCGGGCCTCGCACGCCTTCCCGTGCGGCTATTTAAGTCACCGAGGCGGGCGTTGAATTCCTTACCTCGCAGCCGCGCGTCTACCGCAAACCCGAAGCTCCGAGCCGCCGCCGTCTTCGCGTAGAAGCTCGCCGGAGTGCATCTTCGAGTCGCCGCGGTTTTTGACCAAAAACGCCGCTGACCCTCTGTCTTCGTCGACCCAAGGACCGAATCTGAGATCCCCATGCCGAGATACGCGTGCACCGCAAAGAAACGTCGCCGTGGGACCGCTGTTTCGCCGCCGTGCCGTCGTCGTCTCCAACTCAGGTGTCTTCTTCGCCGCCTCATCGCCATCAGCGCCAGGGGAGCTTTCAACCGTCCGATCCGTAGCGGAGAGGTGAGATCGTGCCGCGTGTGCCGTGCGTGGGAAGAGTTGCGGACCGTCAGATCTAGATCGGATGGCTGATGCGTGGCCACGTCGCGAGCGAACGCTGACCGTCCGATCGGTTTTCTTCGGATCAGATCGAACCCTGCGAACGTCCAACCAGATTGTGCCGCGTGTCAGGCGTAGAGCCCGAAGCGCTGTGAGCCGAGTCCACCGTGGATCGGCACGGCCGTGGACCCATCCATAGGCCGAGGCCACGTGGCGACATCGGTTATTGGATCAAGGGTCGGCGCCACGTTGACGTCATGCTTGCGTCATAAAGGGATTTTCAATTGGAAAATAATCTGATTGGAAATTCTGTGATGATGACATCATCATGAGGTCACGCTGACGTCACAAATCGCTTTTTCAGAATAAAAATAAATCTGTTAATTCTGAATTTCTAATTTCTGTATTTTCACTATTTATTTCAAACTTCAAAAGGCTATATCTTTTGCATCGTAACTCGGATTTGAGTGATTCAAATTTCTAAAAACTTGTAAAATTGAGATATATTTAATGGTTAATTTTATTTGATTTTTGGAGTTCATTTGCTCTCTGTTTTGGTATTTATTTGCTTTTCTCCTTCGGTACGCGTAGACGTTGAATTGTGCGACGCTTCGGAGGAAGATTCAGCAACTCAAGATCAAGTTCCAGAACCAGATCAGGACCTATTCCAAGGCAAGTTGTGCTTTGATCATGTTGAACCCATGTTTATAAAATTGCTATGTTTGTTTTACCCTATAGCATATATTTCAAATATACAATTGTTTCACATTAGATTGGGTTTAGCTAATATACCAGATTGATTTATACCCTACCTTGTCATTTGTATGCCATGATCCATTGTCACCCTAGATTGGTTGAATATAGTTGGTTAATAATTATAATCAACATTGGAGGTTAGTCCGTATTAGTTGCTTAGCCATGCCACGTCATCACATGTGTCAGAATCATTGATAATTAATCTTGATTAATGGAATATGGAACAATGTTAAGAACTTGTGTGTCATGTGGAATCACACGATGAGATTGAGTTGTTGTGGCGAATCATATCACGCAACGATGTTGAATTGTTGATGGCACGTGGTGCTTGGTAATCAACTGGGTGATAATAACTTAGATTGGGGCAAGTGACAAGGGGCGAGTATGCCAAGGTGGGCCCAATGGGCAGAGGGTATGTAGATGTCTTGCCTTGATCACCCTAAGGACTTAACCTTGCAAGCCATTGACCTGAGTCAATCATGCAACCACATGTTGTAATGGGATAGCCTAGCTGATTAATTTATAATGTCTTAACTTGGTACTATCATTGGTGGTGTGAGTTCCCGAGTTATGGTGTAATTCACATGGCGCAAGAGGGGGGCCCTGGTTGTGGTTTTCAGACCCACCAGTGTTGAAACCTTAACGGGTAGTACTGGATTAAGCCAGAGCATTGTAAAGGCTTTGTCATGATCTCTTCGCCGACACACCAAAGGAAGTGTGTTAATTGCATGGCACGAAGGGACGATCAAGTCGTGTGGGTAAAGTGCATAACCTCTGCAGAGTGTGAAACTATTCGGATAGTCGTGCTCGCGGTATTGAGCAATGCTCGGGAATTACAGTTAAGGGTTAGCTTAATTAAAATGAACAACTTGGTTGGGATAGCAGAATGCCATATGGAAGATGGAATTTGACTTAAGATTGGAAACTTGGTTTACTTGAGAAAAGCTGAATCTATCATTATTGTTATTTGTTTTACCGTCTTTACAATCTATTTATTGTATTTGTTCAGAATCTTCGCTTTGTTGCAAAATAGCCATGATAGCCTATCCTTTGGAATAAGCCTTGCATATAGTTACATAGAATTGCATTTCATGCACAACTTGTTGAGTGCTTTAAGTACTCACCCTTGCCAACAAAAACATCACCATTGAAGAGTCTACATCAATGCGGAGGAAAGATTTGAGGAGGAGACGAATGTTTAGGGCGCAAGCCTTGTCGATTACTGTGGTATACCGAGGGTTACCTACGTTTTCATTCCGCTGCAGTTTAATATATTATTCAGCCTTGCGAGGCATAGTCATGTAAGTTGACCATAAGGTCATTCAACTAGTAGTATGTATCATATGATGTCTTTTATAATATTTTCGCTATGTATGATTGTGATATTTACTTATGTTGAGCCTGTGTGCACTAGCGTGATCCTGGACGAGTGCAGTATACACAGAGGGTCCGGATTTGCATATTCGGGTCCCGACACCCATGCCCTCACTCAAGTGCACAAGTGTCGCGTGCATGGGTGTTGTCGCAGTCGCTATGTACCCTACCCAAGGCGCATACACTTTTGGTGCTTGGGCCCTCACCTAGGGCACTTGCGCCTACGCTAAGAGCACGCTCATGCGGAGTGCTTGCTCCACGCTCAATGTACATTTGGACCATTGCCCATGTCCTCACTCGAGTGCACAAGTATCATGGGCATGGGTGTTGTCACAGTTGCTACGCACCCCGCCCAAGGCGCATACACTTTGGGTGCTTGGGCCCTCGCTTGAAGTTTACTCACCTAGGATGATGGGGCCTATGTCGAGAGTGCGCTCACATCAAGTGTTTCCACCCACGCTCGGTGTACATTTGGACCCAATGCCATTGCCCTCATTCGAGTGCAAAAAGTGTCACGGGCATTGGTTATTTTGAGCATTGATCGACACTTTGCCTTGTTGCACATGAAACATGTATGACAAGTGTAAGACCTTTTGAGTTAGATGAGAAAGTGGGGGATGCCAACATAATGAGCCTGAACCCCCTTGCCCCAAGGTGCTCAAGAGGAAGTTCCAACGAGGCAAGAATCAATTTAGTGGAACTTGGGAGCAACCAAGTATGATGTATGTTTGTAACAAATAGTAGCATACACCAGCTGTTGGAAGGGTACCATCCTTGCGGGCTCAACCCCAACCAAGAGGGCGAGATGCTAGGGACACAATATATGCCTACACCCGCATACACAGGCATGACCATATCCATTTGAGACACGGAGATAGAATCTACCAGGAATGCGAAGAGCGTCTAGGGTGAGGATTTAGCTTCCACCCATGGGCGTGGGTGTGAAGTCAGGTGCCAGAGTCACGAACATAACCTCGGCCAAAAGGGTGTGGAGTGTCCGAGACACAGACTAAGCCTATGTTTGTGGGCACGGACATGGCGACAAGCATCCGAGAAATGGATATAGCCTCTACCTAGAATGCAAGGCATGCCTAGGGTTAGGATTTAATTTTCACCCATAGGCACGAATGCGAAGTCGAGTGCACATGTTGCGAACATAACCTCGTCCAAGAGGGCAAGGAGTGTCCAAGATGAGGACTTAGCTTTCACCCATGGGTGAGGGCACGAAGTCAAGTGCCTGTGTCGTGGACATAACCTCGGCCAAAAGGGCGAGGAGTGTCTGGGATTTAGACTAAGCCTACATCCATAGGAGCGGCTCCAAGTGCATGAGACACGCACTAAGCTTCTTCCCGGAATGCGAGAATTTTCTAGGGAAAGGACTTAGATTCTATTCATGGGCGCAGGCACGAAGTTTAGTGCCCGCATCATGGACATAACCTTGTCCAAGAGGGTCAGGAGTGTTCGGGACACAGATAAATCCTACTACACACATGGGTCTAGGTGTAGCTACATGTGTCGTAGAAATGGGCATAACCTCCGCATGGGATGCAAGGAGCATCCAGGGCGAGGACTTAGCTTCTGCGCATGGGCATGGGCACAAAGTTGAGTGTAAGCATTGTAGACATAACCTAGGCATAGAGGCCGAGGAGTGTTTAGGAGATGAACTAAGCCTACGTATGGAAGCACGGGCATGACTGCAAGCGTTTGTGAAGCCGGCATAGCTCTTCCCAAAATGCAAGGAGCATACCGGGTGAGGACTTAGCTTTCACCCATGGGCACGGGCGTGACGTTGAGTGCCCGCATCGCAGACATAACCTATGGTAGGGAGTATTTAGGGTGAGGACACATACTAAGCCTATGGTAGGGATGTGAGTAGTGTCCAGGACATGAACTAAGCCAAGTGGGCAAGTAGTGTCCAAGATACAGACTAAGCCTATGGTAGGGATGTGAGGAGCATTCAGGGCAATGACTTAGCCTCCGCCCATGGGCACATGAGGGAATTCGAGTGCCCGCGTCGCAGACATAACCTCGGCCAAGAGGGCAAGGAGTGTCCGGGATATGGACTAAGCCTTTGTCCACCGATGTGGTTCCAAGTGCCCGAGATACGCATTTAGCCTCTTCTCAGTATGCAAGGAGCATCCAGGGTAGGTGAGAAATTAGCTTATTCGCATGGGCTAAACCTTGGTCAAGAGGGTGAGGAGTGCCCAGGATATGGACAAAGCCTACACTCACAGGCACGTGCACAGCTTCCAAGACACGCACTTAGCCTCAACCTAGGAAGCCAGGAGTTGTTGCCTACAATACAAGAAAAAAGGACCAACACTCATTTCTTGTAGCGAGACAATATATGTGCTGTTGGTAGATGAGTGAAGTCCTTGGTATGGAACAAGTAGAGTCACACCACTTTAGATAGTGGGATCTTCGAGGTGATAGTTTTCTGTAAGCATGATAGCCTATGACCGAGGTTCAAGCTGAATCAATGGCATATGATTCGAGTTGTCCAGAAGATGTGCACATGACTTGTCATAGGGTGCTACATTGCCCTTGGGGTGGTAGCCACTAGTGGGCTTGAGGGGTACCCATGATACTAAGTAATAGAGCACCTCATGGAAACAAGGTGTGGTAGCCCCCCAGCGGGCTTGGGATGCCCATGAGACTAAGTCATGGAGCGCAATAGGGCCACCTGAGGTGATACCCTGGGGTAGGCCTGAGGGTGCCATTGAGACTAAATTATAGGACGCTTTGGGAATACCCGTGAGACTAAGACAAATGCACCTTGATGAGTGTCCGCGAGACTAAGTCACAGGCACTAAGAGGGGTGCCCACGAGAATAACTCACAAGAACCATGATGAGTGCCCGTGAGACTAAGTCACGGGTACTTTAAGTGATGCTTGCTTGACTAGGTCATTGGCAATTTGTGAGGTGCCGAAGAGACTAAGTCACAGGCACCTTGGAAGGTGCCCGCAAGACTTAGTCAACTCGTGGGGCACCTTGGAGGTGTGCCTACGAAACTAAGTTATTGAATACATTAAAGGCCTACCCACGAAACTAAGCCATGGGCACCTAGGACTGGTGCCCATGACACTAAGTCACAAGCACCCTTGATGGGTGCCCATGAGACCAGGTCACAGGCACCTTGGAATAGTGCCTATGAGACTAAGTCGTGAGGCACCTTAGAGGCGTGTCCACAAAACAAAGTCATGTGGCATCTTCGAGGGGTGCCCAGGAGATGAAGTTGCGGGGCACCTAGGAGGTGTTTCCATGAAACTAAGTCATGGGACACCTTGGAGGGTGCCCATGAGACTAAGTCATGGGACACCTCAGAGGGGTGCCCTAGGACTAAGTCACAGACAATTTGGAGAGGTGCTTCAAGGAGGCACCTTGGAGGGGTACCAACGAGACTAAGTCATAAGACACATTGGTTGTGTGCCCACAAGACTAAGTCGTGGGGCACCTCAGAGATATGCCGATGAGACTAAGTGATGGGGGCACCTTGGAGGTGTGCCCATGACACTAAGTCATGAGGTACCTTGGAGAGTTGCCCACGAGACTAAACTGTGAGGTACCTTGAAGGGGTGCCTACTAGGCTAAGTCATGGAGCACTCTAGTGAGGTACCCATGAGACAACTATAGGGCACGTTGGAGGTGTGCCCACAAAACTAAGTCATGGGGCACCTTGGAGGGGTGCCCATGAGACTAAGCCATAGGCACCTGATGGGTGCCCACAAACACCTTGAAGAGTGCTTGTGAGACCAAGTCATGGACACTTGGAGGGGTGTCCATGAGGCTAAGTTATGGGATACTTTCGACGGATGCCCACAAGACTAAGTTGTGGGGCACCTTGAAGGTGTGCCCACGAGATTAGGTTACAGGGCACCTTGGAGGTGTGTCCACGAGATTAGGTTACAGGGCACCTTGGAGGGGTGTCCACAAGATGAAGTTGTGGGGCACCTTAGAGGCGTGTCTACAAAACTAAGTCATGGGATACCCTAGTGGGGTACCCATGAAACTAACCTATGGGCATCTTGGACGGTGCCCACGAGACTAAGTTATGGGCACCTTAGAGGGGTGCCCACGAGACTAAGTTGTGGGGCACCTTAGAGGCATGCCTATGAAACAAAGCCACGGGGCATCTTTGAGCGGTGGTGTAACATCGCAATTTTTGCCTTAATTTGAATTTAACATGCATTTTGTGAATTTTTAATTTTGTTGGATTTTTCTGGAATTTATTTAATATTCTTTATTATGGCTTTTTTGTGAAAACTAATTAAATATTGAGAAATTTAAAATAAAGTTTTGCCAAAAATATTTTATTTGGGTTCCAAAAGTCTCAAAATATTTTTCAGAATTTTTCTGAGATTTTTGCTATTTTATTTGCATTAGTTTATTTTCTAGATTTAAATTAATTCAGAAAGGTATTTTAATTTGTTAGCTACAGTAATGGGCCCGACCCAAAACTTTGCGGGTCCGGCTGTCTCCGGTGTGGCTCGTTGGCCTATTTTCTAGTAGCTCAACCGTCAGTTGTCGGATCAAATCGAGTGACCATTTTCAAAAGGGAAAGCCTTGAACAAGTACGTCTGCCGTTGGATCTAAGTTGGACGCTCGGGATTGCTCGTATTTGTTTGGGTTGCTAGTGGATCTTGGTCGTTAGTTTGTTGTGGGTGTACCAAATCGGGCCGCGTTTGTGCGCATCTTACCGTTCATCTTGACGAGTGTTCGGTTGTTAGTCATCGTCTCCGGGTTACACCGGGATTCTGAGTTGGTTCCGTATCCGCCGTGGCTATCTGCTCCGAGTGGTGAAGAAGAGGACTCCTTGACCTATAAGTGTGCGCACCTGGTTTGCTAGAGTTCAAGGAATCAAAGCCCTCTGTTGGATCACCAGAAAATGTTACAGATTCGTCGGAATCTAAAGGATTTTGCTAGCGTCGCCTCATCGGAATTCTCCAAGATTCGTCGCGCCCAGTGCCTTCCAGGGTTCATCGCCGATGTTGTTAGCTTCGCCGTCACCTTCCACATCTGGTGCGCACAGTTATGTCGTCAGGGGTTCGCTGTACTAGCAGATCACAACGAGGTCATCGTCGTTGGAGAAGACGACCTCGTCGTAGTTGTTCCAAAGAGTTAGGGGGTAAGTTTTTGCGTCAGTAGATCGGCGAGGTCGTGTTCTCGCCATTGGTGCCATCGCTGATCGTCAGAGGTGACCCTTGGGCAGGGCAATGTGGCTTGATAGTTCGTCGATGCGTGGCTCCACATGGCTGCCATGTCAGCGTCTACCGCTGACGTGTCGTGGAGGTGGCACTTGCGTGTGAGGTCACGTCGGTAGCTGAGTTAGCTGGCCATGTCACCAAGTGGGAGCCGCATGTCAGCCGTTAAATGCATAGACCCGGTGCACCGAGTTTAGGCCTTGGACCGTAGACCTGGTTTGTGGACTCAGTCCATAGACCAGGGACATGTGTCAGTTTATGAGTGGCTCAGATCAGGGTTGACGTCACGCTTGCGCAATAAATCGAGTTTTCAGTATAAAAATAATTCGGTTAAATATTGAATTTATGATTTTTGGTATTTTCTTTATTTTCAAATCTTTCGAGAGCCCGTTCTCCCTCATAAGAGCTCCGATTGAGGCGATTCAAATTTCTTAAAATTTATAAAACTTAGTTCTATTTAATGGTGTATTTTATTTGATTTTTGGAATTTGTTTGCTCTCTATTTTTATATTTATTTGGTGTTTTTTCTCGTTACGTGTAGACATCGAAGTGCTCGGAGAGCATCCAAGGAGGATTCCAGAGTAAGAACAATAGCTTTTCTAAGGAGAGTTGTGCTTTGATCATGTTGAACCTAGTTTATAAAATTGCTATGTTGTTTTACTTTATGCATGTTATTTTATGTGTATAACAATTTCAAAATAGATCAGGATCTAGTTAATTTACCTAATTGATCTATACCCTACCTTGTCATTTGTATGCCATGATTAATTATAACCCTAGGATGGTTCATTATTAGTTAGTTAATATTAGTAATCAACATGGGTTGGTTAGACCGTGTTAGTATGCTTAGCCATGCCACCTCATATCTTCGGAATATCAAGTTAATCTTGACTAATGGAATATGAAACATGTTTATGAAATTAGTGTGTCAGGTGTTGTCACACAATGATGTTGAGTTGTAGTGATGAGGAGGTCACACAACGATGTTGATTTGTTGATAGCACGTGGTGCTTAGTAATCAACTGGGGTGGTAATCATTTAGATTGGGGCAAGTGGCAAGGGGCAGTGTTCCAAGGTGGGCCGGAAGGGCAAAGGGTATGTGAAAGTCTTGCCCTAGTCATCTTAAGGACTTAACCTTGCAAGCATTTGAACTGAGTCAAACATGCACCCACATTTCTGGAATGGTACAGATCTAGCTAATTAATTTGCAATGTCTTAGCTTTGGTACTACTAGTGGTGGTGTGAGATTCGACCTTTTTATGAACTCACATGGCGCAAGAGGGGGCCTGAGTGTGGTAACCGGTCCCTTCAGTGTTGAAACCTTAGCGGGTAGTACTGGGTTAAGACAGAGCATTGTAAAAGCTTTGTCATGATATCTCTACGACACACCAAAGGAAGTGTGTTAATATCGATTGCACAAAGAGATGTTCATGTCGTATGGGTAAAGCGCATGACCTCTGCAGAGTGTAAAATCTATTAGAATAGTCGTGCTCGCGATATTGAGCAATGCTTGGGAATTACAATCAAGGGTTAGACTTTATAAAATGAAAACTTGGTTGGGATGGTAGGTTGCCAATGGAAGGTTTGAAACTTGACTTAGGGCTGGAGACCATGTTTACTTGAGAAATGTTGAAAGTTACTATTACTATTTTTTTGTTTTACTATCTTTTTAATCTACTTATTGTATTCATTTATAAATACTGCTTTATTGTAAAATAACTGTGTTAGCCATTCCTTTGGACTAAGCCTTGCATATATTTATGTCAGACTTGCATTATGTGCACAACTTGTTGAGTGCTTTAAATACTCACCCTTGCAATAACAACATCACCAGCTGAGGAGTCCACACCAGTTTTGGAGAAGAAGTATCAGGAGGACACGAATGTTTAGGGTGTCAACCTTGTCAGTTGCCTGTGGTATACTAGAGGGTTACTTATATTTTCTATTCCGTTGCAATGTCTTAGTTTAATATTCTTAGTCTAGCCCTGCGTGGCTTAATCATGTAAGTTGACCATAAGGTCATTCAACAGTTATATTTAATATATGGAGTCTTTTATTATGTTTTTGCTGTGTATGATTGTGATATTCATCTATGTTGAGCCTGTGTACACTAGCGTGATCATGGACTAGTGCGATATACACAGAAGGTCCGAATTTGCATATTCGGGTCCCAACATAGATGGTATCAGAGTGCCTATCCATCTTCATTGGTGCCTAGGGGACTCCCTAGTAGGTCGAGCGTTGAGCCATATTCCTCGTACACAAGAGTGAGGCAAAGCCCCTTGAGGCAAGAACACTTTATCAAGGTAAGGTGTTAAGTGCCCTATGGCCTACAGGACTTGGCAACCCCACTCATCAGTCGATACTGAGCAAGGTGGGTGCCCCTCTATCTAAATGGATGCTTATGGAGGTATCCTCACGAATTAGGAGTTGAGCCTCATATGGACGGGAATGAGGCAAAGTGCCATAGAGGACTAAGCACTGTACCACGTACCTTCTTTAGAGCGCTAGTGAAATATAATGGGATCTCCCTCAACACCCCGCATCGTGCACCCTGTTTAGAGGGCCGGTAGATTATGATGGGATCTCCCCCAATACCCCGCACCATGTATTCTCTGTCAAGGATCGGCGGAGTTTGATGCGATCTCCACCAACACCCTACACCACGTACCTTTTTTGGAGGGCCGACGGAGTATGATGAGATTGCCTCCAACAAAATATGATCCAACAGTATACTTTTGTGTCACAAGATCTATATATTATTAGACTAACTGTTGATCAATATTTACGAACTTTGAATCTTAAAGTATATATGGACGTGTTATAAAAATCAATAGAAGAAGTATAATTCACCGTGTTAGTTACTTGCCATAATTAGTTATTTATTTATTTGTAGCTATCACCAATCTCATCTCATACGTGTGGTTGAGATTGTGGGTTCCAGGCCCCCTTCTCCCAACTTTACTTTATATTGTTTACGTGAATGCATTGAATATAGTGCTTAGAGATAGTAATTAGGGATAGTCTAGTCATTATCAATATCTATTTAGTCTATGTGTCAAGAGAAAATAAATCCAATAAACTTGGATAGATGGAGTAGTTTTTAAGTCATTTTATTTGCGATTTTTTCAAAATTCAATATCACGAACCTTAAAGACATCTGTATGCTTTCAAAAGATATACAACTATTACTGGAATTCGTTATATACATTCCGGCTTAGAATATAGAAAATTTTCTGAGTCTCGTGGGAATCGAATTGTTTTCCTTGAAACCATCACGGAATTCATGTGAAGCTCGTCCGTTCCAAATATGCCCAAAACCTTCAGATCTGCCCACCATCTTGTATTAATTTGCACCTTTATTTGCTTCTAGAAGGCAGGCCTCTTGAATCTTCCTTTCGCACAGAGAATCTAAGCCATTCGTGGATGCATTAAGCTGTTGAATAGTAGTAGTACTATAGTTTTCCAGGAGCCTACCAGCACTTCCTACCAAAGGAATGAACACCCAGCCGGGTCAATTGCTTTGTTCTTGCACAAAAGCAAAAGGAAAGTCAATTGCTTAGTTTGTGCCAACCTCCATTTCAGTTCATACGCAATCCCGTCCCAGTGTAATCCTCCTCTTCGATTTGGATCCAGTCTACCTCAAAATTCTGATCGCGAGTTGCACCATACTTTCCAATGTATATATATTTTTTCAACCCCTCTTTGCAACATGTTCTGCTCTTTTTATTCATTGTTTATCGTTAAAGTACCTAGCATAGTTTTGAGAAATAAATCTTGATGGTTAAGTGGATCGAAAGACGGTCCCTGGGTGAACTGAGTCCTAGCCAGGATGCAAAAACAGTGGTAAATCGTTCGCGGTTTTCGAGCGTACCATGACGGTTCGATAACGTTTACCGCTCGATTTACCGGTTGTATTCAAATTCAAATTCAAAATTTTCAGAAAATTTAGAAAAAATTATCCAAAAATTTCCTAAAATTAGTATTAATTATTTCATGACCTCTGTTGTAAAAATTTTTTTTTTTGAAAAAATGAAGTTTTGAGCTATTTTTGAGCCATGCAAAATCTAGTAAATAGAAAAAGCAAAAAAAAAAAAGCCGGCCTGTGGGCTTTGAGCCCACAGGCCAAGCAGCTTGTGGGTCGGTTGGCCCACCCCGGCCCACTCTCGACTAGTCAGCCCACCCTAAAGGGTTAACAGCCAGTAGAGCGCACGATGGTTGAAGCAGAAACCCGAACGCGCATCCACTTCCCCCATTCGCTCATCTTCCATTCCGTGTCGCCGCCGGCCAGATTCGGCCACCGCGCTACAAAACCGCCAGGGAGGTACGAGCACAGTGGTGGCAGTGGCTCCTCCAGTGGGGCTGGAGGAGATCGCGGTGGTCTATTATCGAAGATGTTTTGGAGTTCCTCACAACGAGAAAGACCTTTGGCGGTAGGGGATTACAACGTTGGTACAGCCCGTGACCCCGTGCAACCAAGGATTGACACCCATCAGTGAACACAGAAGGAGAAGAGTGCGAAGTAGGCTATTGGCTCGGCGAGGGCCAAATTTTTTCACACTGCTAGTATCGCGGAGTGGAAAGCAGAAAATCCATACTTTGTTAGCGCCGTGAAGGAAACACAAAAATACGGTAAGTGAGATTTAAAATATTCGTTCAGTTGTACGCAGATTCATAGCTAACATTTATGTACTATGTTTCATTTGCAGGCGAGGGTGTCCCGTCCCCAAGTGGCCGAGATATAGAAGGAAAATATTTAGACGCCAATGAAGTAGACATTAAGGAGAGCTTCGCAAAGTTCATGTAGCAATGGCCTACATACGAAGTAACAATCATGTGTGATTCTTGGACTGGGCTGAAACGCGTGAGTATGATTAACTTCATGATTTACTCTAATGGTACCATATTCTTCCACAAGTCCGTCGATGCCACCGGCGTATCGCAAGATACCTCGTACCTGCGCAAGGTACTTGGTTTCGTTTGTACTCTTCCACAATTTAATTAACGTACACATCACGTAATGGTCGTACTTGGATTTTTTTTGCTCACGCAGGAAATATATTCAATAGTCAACAAGGTGGGTCCAACAAATATGGTGCAGATTATCACGAATAATGGTGCCAACTACAAGAAGGCGTGCAAGCTTATCGCACGGCAGCACCGCAACATCGTGTGGCAGCCTTGTGTGACCCACACCATTAATTTGATGCCGAAGGAGATCGGAGAGTTCCCTGATAATGTCTCGGTCATTGACAGTGCTAGGAAAATCTCTTGATGGATATAGAACCATTCTAAGCTTCATTCTATGATGAAGAAGCATATTGGAGGCGAGTTGATCAAGTGGAATTCAACTCGTTTCGACACTAACTATATATTCTTGGACAATTTCTTTCGGTGTAAGGACAAGTTCATGCAATAGATGGCTACCGAAGAATTTGTAAGCTCTCGCTTTGTTGATACCATCGAGGGGAGGTATGTGTATGGCTGTTTATCGAGCTTGGACTGGTGAGATAATCTTCGATCTATTGTCAAGTCGGTAAAACCGTTGTACGCCTTCCTACGATTCGCCGATCAAGACATGGTACCTACATTGAGCGAGACGATCCTACAGTACACCATAGTGCAATAGGAGTACGATAGTTTGTTCTACGAGTCTCTAACAATAAAGGAGATGTACATGAACGTGGTGGACTAAAAAATGGATGACTTAACGTGCCATACTTATATGAATGCCTGTAATACATTCTTCACTACAACACAGTATATTGCAGTTACACATATATTACATACTTGTACTGACATGCTTCATTTCACTTTATATAGTTGTCGCCTTAAACCCCCAGACTATCTACGCTTACAGCACGAACAACAGTTTCTTGCCAAATCTCCGGGATGCCTTTGAAGCGCTTGCTGATGATACTGAAAGCGCTACGCAAGCTCTTCATGACGCCGACATTTTCAGAAGGAAGGTTGGATCGTTCTCAATAGCTCTAGTTGCGAGGATGGCACAAGATGGCAAAACATCCCCTGATATTTTTCTTGCACCGTCTTAAATGTAATGGTACTCTCGTTGGTACTTACTATTTTATTTGTTAATTTGCAACACATTGGTGGGATGTGTTCGGATTGGAAACACCCACCCTTCAGCCGTTTGCCGTACGTCTCATGTCGCAATGCGCATCTTCTAGCAGATGTGAGTGCAATTGGAGTACATTTACATTCATCTACACAAAAATCCGCAACCGCCTATCATACAAGAAGCTATATAAGCTGGTGTACATCAACTACAACCTTGGGCTTCGAATTCAAGTCGTAGAAAATCAAAGTCACTCAGATGAAGACGATCCATTCCAACGGCTTTTGGAGCTAACACTATGTGACGATGCAAACCCAATCCGACAGTGGATGAAAAAAAGAAGGTCCAATGGTGACCCATTACTTGATGAGGAGGATACAGAGAGTGACACCCCTCTTCCATCACAGCTCATGACAGATAACCCTACTGTGTTAAGAAAGGACACTGGGGCTGAAAGCATCCCCGAATGGATGGACAAGACAGTCAGAGACACTCATACAGGGAAGAGGAAGCACCAATCAATCCCAAGAAGGGATACAGCAAAAAGGATAGGATCCTCCAAGGGAAAGGGGAAGCAACCAATAGATGAGACCCAACATGTAGGGAGTGATGACTCCACTGAGAGTGGGTATCGTCGGAGCCCGCCATACCAAGAGTACAATGATAGCAGCTCGAAGACGAACACTGATGGCGGTGACTCTGGTCGCTATACCTCCATACCTTCCACACACCAATCAGAAGAGCAGCAACTCGTCAAATTTACAGGAGATTCGTGGTACACTCATGCAACACAGGATAGAGAACATGGCGCTTCTCAATCACAGAGAACGACTACTAAGGGGAAGGGAAAGGGCGCACCACAGGATAGCTCTAGCTCCTATGGCGTCACCGAGATGCAAGGGAGCTATGACTCATATGGTACAGGGCCGTTCCTGAGTTTTCAGGGGCCTAGGGCGGGATTATAAACGGAGGCCCCATAACATAAGTACTAATTTTTTTGTAATATTATATATCAACTGAAATGATTTAATATATTGTAAAAAAATGATGAACGACAAAAAAAAGTATGAAAGTAAGATTATTTACCTCAAATATTTTGTAGACATCGCCTTTAAAAATGTCTTCTAACATTTTTAGATGCAAAATCATCAATGATGGCTTCAACATTAATATCATCTAACAATTTCTTCTCAATACATAAAGTTGCTAGACCGTTTAACCTTCATTGAGACATTGTAGACCTCAAATAATTCTTCAATAATTTCAGCTTCGAGAAACTCCTTTCAGCTGATGCCACAGTTACCGGTATAGTAAATAATATCCGATAAGCAACAAATATGTTAGGATAGCAATCCACTTCCCTGACAAACTCAAAAATTTCCATAGCAGACATTGATCTATCTGGCAAGGTCATTTGCAATATTCTTAGCTCTGATATCAGATTATTTTCCTCAAAATCAAATGAATCATCAACAGAGAAAGATTTTGCCAACTTAGTACAATAATCCTCAAGTTCAATGTGATCCAATGATTTCAATGACGTTGAGTTCAGAAGAGGCCCAAATATACCATTGAATACTTGGAGTTCCTCAAATCTATTTTTCAATGAATTGTTTGCCATATCAAGCATAACCAAAAAGTAATTAACTTCAAAATCTTTCTCACCTTGTAGATTTGCTTCACTACTGCAATCATTTTCATCAAAATATTTTTTTCTAAGAGAGCGACGCTTTACTGGAAATGATGCCATCAAAATCTTTCCCACCTCGTTCTTCTGAATTCCCACCAATTTATTCTTCTGAATTCCCACCAATTTGTTCCTCCACCAGCTCCACAAGCACTATTGCCAATTCATTTTCGTTTCTTGAATTTCCGTATCCTTCTTAAGAAATTTATTCATGGCTCCTTTACGTGATAGTACAAAATCCTCTGTGTCTTTCCTTTTTTCTTTTTGGCTACGGATGCATATTTCCTAGGCGTCATGGCGTCGACAACAATCTACAAGGAATCAAGTAAAAATAATAATCGCATAAGTTGTTAAGCATGCATGTTACTAGAAGAATTAAAAAGATAAATAAACTAGTAGATTAATTAAACATTTAAACTAGTACCTAGGACACGACGGTTGAACCGTGATCGGCGTCTGCGACTGGCGCTGCTCACGCTCGAAACCAGCCGGCGGCGGCAACCGCCCACCGTGGAGCGGCCGAGCAGAGAGTCAGAGAGAACTGAGAGGTGAGAGCGCTGTGCGTCGCCGCCTGTCGCCTGATAGTGATCGATCGGAGATGGTGCGTGTGTGTGTGTCGCAGCTCGCGGCCGTCATTTCATTTTCTATTGCATCGATGATCGATCGGCGCCTTGTATCTGCGATATCGAATCGGGCCGATACGCCATTAGGTGGGGCCTCGAATTGGGGGCCGGCGCGCCGCCCGCCGCCTGCCCGCCTGCACGGCCACGATATGGTAGCTATGACTACACCATCCTCGATGCTCATGCACAACCTCCTACCCAATGGGTCTAAGAGTGGCACGACCCTGAGTTTTGTACCATGTTGTATCAACAATGGCAAACGACAAGTACATGGACAGGGCAAAGCTGGCACGATTACAAGGCGAAGTTGCTAGCTACACGAGAATTGGCCTTGATGTCCACCGAGGAATACAACATGGCCAACAAAGTGTACACGCAACAATACTACCCGTAGCCCCGAAGGTAATATTTCATTTGTATGTTCCATTTCATTACAATTGTGTGGCATTTGTGTGGGAGGAACGACGAAAATATGCCTACTTTACAACTTCAAATGAAAGATATCTAAATGTGAATGGTATTGATATTTAATGCCTATTTTTTGCACATAGTCGATTGATATGTGAATGGTATTAATATTATTGCTAAATTCTAAATGCCTACTTTACAACTTCATATTGTCTAAAATGTAGCAAAGGTCATGCCGAAATTTTCTTTCATTCTATGTTTCATTTCATTGCAAGTGGAATTTTTTACTGATATTCCGTTCATGTAGGTCGAACATGGCATTTCTACGACAATGAAAGAATGACGAAGGTATGCTTATGCCTACTTCACAACTTCAATTGAAAGGTATTATAATGTAAATTGTGTTGACATGTGAATGGTAGTGAAATTGCGAATGATATTGCTATGTGATTATGTAAATGCCTATTTTTGCACTTGTGTGATTGATATGTGAGAGTATTGTAATGAAAGATTATTTGTTGACATATTATTGCTAAATACCTAATTTACAACTTCCAATTATCTAAAATATAGCAAAGGTCATGTTGAAATTTTTTCATATTTAGGAGAGATCATACCGGAATTTTTTCTTATTTTTACGTACCTTTTTTATATATTTATTATATTTATTCTATTTTTAGCCTTCACTGGATTTTTACAACATTTTTTTTGCAATTTTTCCCAAATTTTTAAATTTTTTCTCATTTTTCCAACTTGGCTACATTTTTGGCGGTTTTTGGCAAAAACTGAGCTGTTTTTGTCGAAAAACTATGGTTTTTCCTCGCCGATTTGACCAGATTTCAAAATGGTTTGAATTTCCATACCGTTCAGTTTTTCGCGATTTTTGAAACCACCGGAGTTATGAAAACCGGCTCCAAAACGAAAATATGAACCCTGGTCCTACCCATGTCGAGAGTCCACGTCGTAGGTTAGTCTCGACCAGGGTTACAAATTTCACAAATTTCGGCGAAAATTTGGATTTCGGACCACCCCGAAATCTAAAATACCGGCCGAAAAAAATAAATTTTTTTGAAATTGCTACAGTCACACGAAATTTCGTGTTTTTGGCCGGTTTTGAATCTTTTAGGGCCGGATTTGGTCCAATAAACCTTAGGAAAGTCATCTCCTATGAAAATTTGTTGAAAAAACGAATTTTTTAAACATTTTAAAATTTTGGCAGAAACACTGTCAGATTTTTATAAAATTTAAAGCTAGATAATAAGCTGAAAATTTTATGTTACTATTATTAGTAGTTTAGGATCATACATAAAAAATTTCAAAATAATTTAAATTCATTTGTTATCTTTAAAAAATCAAAAACAGAATGAACATAATTGGGACAGTTATATTGTCAGAATTTTATAAATTTTCTTGAGTATGATTATGATCTAAAATTTTTGTGAGAGATTAATAATTTACTCAGTACCATTATATAAAATTGTCAAAAAATTTCAAATTTTTTTGTTTGGTCAATCAAATCTATGTAAGCATTGAACTTCGTTTGTTATATTGTATTTCAAAAATAAAAAAGAAAAGAACATAAATGGTACTGTGCCTTGTAAGAATTTTATACATTCACTGGAGTGTTATCATGAATAAAAATTTTTAAGGGATATTAAGAACTTCCTTATCACCATTCTGTAAAATTTTCAAAAAAATTTGTGGTTTACATAATTTTTCATTTTGTTCAAGTTTGCCGGTAAGCCTTTTAACAGGCAGTAGTACTGTTAGAATTTTCAAAAATTCCTACAGTTTGATAATCATCTGAAAATTTTATGAGATCATTATAGATACATCATAACCATGAAAAATAAATTTCAACAGTTTCTAATTTCATTTGTACCATTTTTCATTCGGATCAAACTTGTTAGTCAGTGTTCTATCAAGACAGTGCCACTCTCCGAATTTGTAAAAATTCCTCAAATGTGATAATCAGCTGAAATTTTTTTCAGAACATTAGTTATGGATCATAACCATGTACAAAAAATTTCAACAGTTTATAACTTGATTTGTACCATTTTCCATTCGGATCAAACTTGTCGGTCAGTGTTTTATCAAGACAGTACCACTCTCCGAATTTTTAGAAATTCCTAAGATGTGATAATCAGCTGAAATGTTTGTGAGAACATTATCAATGTGTCAGGAACCTCCAAAACAAATTTCAAAATTTTTCAATAACGTTTAGACTACTTTTTAGCCAGTGCAAAAAACCCAAAATTTCGAAAATTTCGCCCGAAATTTCGGGTTTTTTCGCCGAATTTCAGATTTTTATTTCCGGAATGGAACCATGCACAAACAATTTCAACATTTTATAACTTGATTTGTACCATTTTCTATTCGGATCAAACTTGTCGGTTAGTGTTTTATCAGAACAGTAACACTCTCCGAATTTTTAAAAATTCCTAAGATGTGATAATTAGCTGAAATGTTTGTGAGAACATTATCAATGTGTCAAGAACCTTCAAAAAAATTTCAAAATTTTTCAATAACGTTTAGACTACTTTTCAGCCAGTGCAGAAAAACCCGAAATTTCGGGAATTTCGCGTGAAATTTCGGGTTTTTTCGCCGAATTTCGGATTTTTATTTCCGGAATGGACCGGATTTGAATTTTCAAATTCAAATTCCGTCCGAAAATATTTCCGAAATTTTGAAATTTCGTGATCCGGCGAGGGACGAAATTTATTCCGAAACCAAAATTTGAAACCTTGGTCTCGGCATGAAGGAAAGTGTCGAAGTATGAGTTGATTGTATCTCTCTCCAGTTTAAACTTTTCAATTAGTCGGTTGTTGCATAAAACTCAATATTTTGCTTATTGTACTTTCTTACATTTGGTTCATTCTGATTTTATGGTAACTAAGTTTAGATAAAGTGTGAGTTATGGCCATCAAAATGACCGCCACAAACGTGGCAAAAATAAGTAAAAAGAAATGTGAGTTTATAACACGTGGGTCATATATGGGAGATATATAGACACACACGGTAGCACTATTCTATGCGTACGCGTAACTACGCGCTGGTCGTATCCCGGAGAAGCACGTCCAAATCATTCAGTTACTTGTGTACGTCTGTGTGTTGATTAAACCAATCAATTACGTGGCCAACCACTAGTAAATATATTTCCTAGTTTGTACATGATTTTTTTTTTGTTTTAGCTATAACATTTTATTGGTAACTCCGATTCACGAACGATTTTCACTAGTAGATTATTGACAACGAGAGGAACAACATGATATAAGTCTCGCTAATAAACATCGCATAAATCAGATTTTACTGCTAAAATAAACATTAATTTATTAATGTATGATAGTAAAAACTATATATATGAATAGTAAAACATATATATACGGATAGTAAAATCTATCACCGGCGGGTAGTAGTTTACAATCATTTTGTTGTCCCGGTGATAGATTTTATTATTGGTATATATATATATTACTATTCATGTATATAGATTTTATTATAATGCAGATGGTTTTAAATAGAAAATGAGGCTACGGTAGGCTTACGCATGACAAAGAAAGCACCGGGACATCACCTACGTTAGAATCTTTCTCCGGTCCTAGGAATGAGTATTCTGTATTGTTAAGCATGGCACTTTGCTCTTTTCATCTTCCTTCTAAGTTGATCAGGTACTGTCCTGGTGCAACTGATGTTAGCCAAATTTCTCTATCCATCTCATTGGCATATGGGAGCAACGTGCAAGCTGGATTATAATCTTTCGACAGTTTTCCCATGCATAAAAGCTTGTGCTAGTGAAACCGAATTGCTTAACCATATAAGCTAAATTCTTATTTTCGTTTGGTTGGATGTACATCTTTGTTGACCAGATGAATTAATTTATGGTGCTTTACTTTCAATATTTCCAGACAATCAAAGCACGCCAGAGGCTACTAGTTTCGCATTTTGAAAACGTTCGGAGAAGAAAAGCTAGCTGACGCCTAGTTTGGACTTGAGCGACGCGTATCGGCGTATGCGTAGTCAGGAAAGAAGGCTTGTCGTTGCTGGTTGCTAGCGAGACAGACAATCTAACAACGGCAAAACGAACGCGGTCTCGATTCCTTTGTCTGATGGTTTTACTATTATTCTATATATATATTACTCTTTCTATAGATTACAATGCTCTTGTTAATTTACTATACAAAACGAATGATAGATTTTACTATCCACCTATATAGATTCGCATATATACACACACATGCTATTCTACAACTACGCGTTGTCTACACACCAGCCATAGACCGACCAAACCATACATCCACTAATCAGCGCATCAATCTGCTCAGTTGGACCGAGCCTACGAGCCATGCACTACTATCATGTTTACTACATTTTACTATAGAACAACGAACGAAGTAACTATTGAAGCACTAACGTGGCCGAACCAACTAATAAATGCTTTTCTTAGTTTATACATGAATTGTTCTTTTTATATTTAGCTATAACTTTTTATTCATAGCTCCGATTAACGATCAATTTTCACCAGTAGCTTACTAATGGTGAGAGAAACAAAATGATGTAAGTCTCGTTAATAAACAGCAATTTTTCTAGCTAATAACATATTTTATTATCCTTATATATAGATTTTACTATCCATAAATACAGTAGTAAATTGATGTTCATTTTAGCAGTAAAATTTAATTCATGCAATATTTATTAGCGAAACATATATCATGTTGTTTCTCTCGTCGTCAGTAATCTATTGGCGAAATTCGTTCGTGAATCGGAGCATCAAATAAAAAGTTATAGATAAAATAAAGAAATAACAGATTCATGTACGAACTAGAAAATGAAGTAACTAGTGAAGCAGTAATGTGGCTGAACCAACTAATAAGCATGTTTCTTAGTTTGTATATGAATTTGTTCTTTATTTATTTTAGTCACAACTTTTTATTCGTAGCTCCGATCAACGAACAATTTTTCACCGGTTGTTTACTGACGACAAGAGGAACAAAATGATATAAGTCTCGCTAATAAACGCTACACGAATGAGTTTTTACTGCCAATTTACCGAATGTATCGTAAGATTTTACTACCACACAGGCTACTGAACCTATGATATGGTAGTAAAATCTATGTATATCAATAGTAAAATCTATGTATACGGATAGCAAAATCTGATTTATACGGCGGGACTTATATAAATATGTTTCTCTCGTCATCAGTAAGCCAATGGTGAAAACCGTTCATGAATCGGAGCTACCAATAAAAAGTTATGGATAAAACAAAAAAATAGATTCATGTACATACAAGGGAACAACATATTTATTAGTTCGGTTGGCCACAATACAAGAGACCAACACACAAAACGAGCAGGCTCTATGGTTTCGACCAGCGTATGGAATAGCTTAATATGCACGTAGGCGTAGATTAGCACTACTGTGTGTGTATATATATATATATAAATATATATAGTATAATTACCTACAACACCATGGTGCCTGGGCACCACGATCTAAAAGGGTATTTTCTCTATGTATTTTCATGCGAAATTTTTTGAAATTTTTAGGATGCTGAGTTTAAGTTTACTAACTAGTTCAAACAAGTTTGAACTGAAATTCAAACTAAAGTTTCCTTTTTTTTATGATAGTTTGGTTGTAGGTATGTGCTGATTTTATATATAAATTAGCAAAGCATATGATCCAAACTCGTTCAAAATCTTTAAATTCGAGTATATTTTTTCAAAGGTATGCATTTCCTTTGAATTGTTATAGATGGGTATATACCCTAAAGCTGAAATTTTTGAAAAAGATACTCCAATATGGCTTGAATTCGTGTATTTGAAATCATGGTGCCCCAGATACCATGGTGCCACATTTCAACTTCATATATATATATATATATACATATATATACATATGTATATATATACATATGTATTTATATATATACATATGTATTTATATATATGTATATATATATATATGTGGATAGTAAAATCTGTTACCAGACAGCAAAATAATTGTTTATTGGTGAGACTTATATCATTTTATCCCTCTCATCGTCAGTAAGCTACCGGTAAAAATGGTGCATGAATCGGAGTTGCCAATAAAAAGTTAACTCTAAAACAAAGAAAAAAATATTCATGTACAAACAATGAACCACATTTACTAGTTGGTAGATGCATGGCTGGTCAACTAGGGCAGTCCAATGTATGGATTAGTGGGATGCATGGCCCGGTCGGACTGGATAAATTGGCCCGAGCATACAATAGACTATTCTACATGCAGGCACAGAATAGTGTGTGTACTCCCTCCGTTTCTGAACACATGTCATTCTATCTTTCTTCCTAAACACATGTCATTCGACAATTTCGAGACAATTTTTAACTATTTTTTTATTTTGCATACCTCTTCTATTCATTATTCCCAATTTATTATTACTATGGATTAGAGTAACACACCATCCAAGAACAATAAGTGAGCTAACGAAGGAGGACAATTTGGTCATTTCTAAATATACCTTGTTTGAAGTGTAAAAATCCTAAAAGGTCATAGGAGTATATGTGTGTGTGGGTGCGCCTGGGCACCATAATGTAAAATAGGTATTTGCCCTATGTATTACATGTGAAAAAGTTCAAAATGTTTTGGATGTAGTGTTTAACTAGTTTATTAACTAACTCAATCAAGTTTAAATTGAAATTAAAACTAGAGTTGATTTTTTCGATGGTAGTTTGATTGTAGGTATGTGCTAGTTATACATATAAATGAACAAACACTACTACAAAACCATCAATCACTGCCGGTTCCAAACCCCTCGTCACTGCCGGTTCCAAACCGGCAGTGTTACCCCTTCCAAAACACAAAAAAAAGGAAACGAGCTGACTCGGCTACCGCCACGCTGGCACGGTCCGCTGCCGCCACCGCCGTCGAGAGCGTGACCTTCCCCGTTTGACACGTACTGGGCCATGCTGCCGCCCGTCCGCCGCGTCTTCCTCTTCGCCCCGCCGTCGCCTCCCATCCCTTTCCAGGACGTCGTGCGAGCACTCAGTTCCTCCCTCATGGTGGTGCTCCTGGCCTTCCACCCCTTCGCCGGCGAGCTGGCCTCCGAGCCGGAGTCGCGCATCATCGCCATTGTCTGCAGTGAGGACGCACATGTTGTGTTCGTCGAGGCTACTGCCGTCACGAGTTCGGCCGCTGCTCGGAGCAGGCCGCCACGCCTCCTCCAGCCCCGTGCGCCTGTGCTCGGTGAAACACGAGCCTAGCCGCCGCTCGGAGCAGGCCGTCGCGCCTCTTCCAGCCCTGTGCACCTGCACCGGCGAAACACGAGCCCGGCCGCCACTCGAAGTAGGCAGACGCTGGCTCCCGTGGGCCAGGGCGAGCCGACCGTGCCTAGGGGCAGTTCGAGGGGGTCGCAAGCTCGGTGGGGGAGGTGGATCCGGCATCTCCACAGAGGTGGTCGAGCTGCATGAAGGCGAGGGAGGAGGAAGGACGGCGGCTGTCGGACGCGAGAAAATCCAAAGAGTGAGAGAGATAAGCGGTGGACACAATCGAGAGAGTGAGAGAGATGAGCAGCTGAGGGATAGGCCAGATCGGATAATGTTGAGAGAGAGAGATGAGCGGCTGAGGGACAGCGCGTACATGTGAGCCGACCGAGCGAACGTGAGCCAAAGGCCGATTGAACCAAAATTTTGGGTCTACTCCGACCATCACTACCGGCTCGAATTATAAACCGGCAGTGATAAGTTATTATCACTTTCGGTTGTTTTCTAGAATCGGCAGTGATACCGATTTTTTTATGAACCGGCAATGGTAATCATATCACTTCTGACTTTTGATGATCCGGCAGTGATGGGCCGGCATATAAGACCTATTTTGTAGTAGTGAAAGCATGTAATATAAACTCATTCACAATCTTTGAATTCCAATATATTTTTTCAATGATATGCATTTCATTTGAATTGTTATAGATGGGTATCATCCTAAAACTAAATTTTTCGAAAAAATATACACAAATTTGTCTTAAATTCATGCGTTTGAAATCACGGTGGCCTGACCGAACGTTCCCTAAACAAAACCTCCCTCCTTTAGATGAGAAACTTTATGAAAAATAAGCTCGAGAAGCTTTAATTAATACCAATCAATACTAAAGCTGATTAGTATCACTACTACAGAACAGCACATCACTGCCGGTTCCAAAACCCCATCACTGCCGGTCATTGGCGCCGACAGTGATTGGTCGGCAGTGATACTCGAGGATTATCACTGCCGGCTCAGAACCGGCGGTGATAAGATTATCACCGCCGGTTCTACCTACAACCGGCGGTGATATTGACTATCACCGTCGGATCAAACCAAAATCCGGCAGTGATAAGGATATCACCGCGGTTCTATCTACAACCGGCGGTGATGATAATTATCACCGCCGGTTATATATAAAGCGGCGGTGATATTGTACTAGCATTGCCGGGTTGTACCATAATCCGACAAATGATAGACACATATCACGCCGTTTCTCCAAGAACCGCAGTGACAAGCTTGCATATTTTTGTACAATATATATATATTTTTATATAATTGTTTACGATGTCCATATGTAGTATATAAAGCATCGCTCAAATCATAATTCAAATATATGCATGTATCGACTAAGCATCGTTAAAATCATAATTCAAATATATTAAATTACGCATCACATAATTTGTTTTTACAATGATTTATTTACAAATGTAGCTCGACTACATGTCATCCCGTTCGCTTTGATTTTACAAAGAGTCGAAGTAGACATGTCACGCGTCTAGGCCGTAGGAATGAGGGCGATGAGGCTACTCGTGGAACTCGCCGTTTGGATTGATGATCTCATCATGAATGAATCCGCGATCCGTTCTTGAATTGCTATAATTTCTATCAGCAATAACTTATTGGTTCTCAGTTTGGGCGCTGTTTTTGAACAAAAAAGGAAGTTACTTAATGATGATATTTGTTAAATAAAAAAGGGCATCAAAGTGTAATTACGTACCATGGCTTCGTTATAGCCGACACTCTCCGTGACAATTGAATGCATATTTGTACATACATAGAATGCACATAAATTGTTTCCGGGTTCCTGCTTCATGCATGGAAAGTCATTTATTATTTCAAAATTTTTCCTGTATGGACGATACAACACTTTTCTTGCGATGATCGCGAAAGCCCTGTGAATGATTTTGAATAGTAATTAAACTTAAATGCAATAGAATGGAATTTTGCTAGAGTAATAACGCAACGATCGAGTTTACCTGTTCAGCATGTCCCAAAGGTCTTGGTACAGATTAGTTTGTTTTCTCCCGAGTCCAAGACAAAAATCTCGCTAGCATCTAAGCTGGATGACGAGGAGGACCCAGTGAAACCTCGCACATATATGTCAACATAGTCAATTACTCCCACATCGCACTGTTACGCAAAAATAATTAAAACGATATTAGAAGTCAGGAGATACGTACTTGAAGTTATAGGGTAAAAGTACGGAGGTTTTGTATTGCAGCTTCAAAAAAGTATTAAATAAATAGTCTTCAATGAACTGTGGATTGTCGTTCACAAGTTTCTCGTTGACGAGCCCCAGATCTAGGAATGCTAGATTGTCATTGTTATTTCTTCTACATGTCTGTACCTCCATTCTACATAAGAAAAAGTTAGAGATGCAATTAAACAGTACAGAAATGCTCAACGATATACGGACAGACTTACAAAGTCCATAGTCTAAGTATGTTCACGTCCAGGGCATCTTGCTGGTACAACATATACAGCTCCGTGAAAAGAACCCAACAGATGTTATCCCCATTGTGAAAATCTTGCTCTGTGTATCTGACTGGGAACGCCTCCATACCATTGTTGGACTGCTGCATGTACCACTGATGGACGTGCCGCAGTTGAGTTGTAAGGTTGTCGAAATGAGCTGGTTCAACCGGCGGTTTTCCCATAACGAACTTCCACCTAAGACCTTGCGCCAGAGCATCTAGTTGAACATCATCTGCTTGAGCATCCCGCTTTAACGTGTCGGCACTAGCCGCCTGCAAGTATTGCTTTCTGGATATGCGCTCGTAGTCCGATATTTTGCAAGGTTCAGAAGCCTGCCCCGTCTTTTGCACTTTTGCCATACTCAAGAAAAACTTTTGTGCGTCAGCATCAACTTTAGTCTTCTTACTTGATGGCACCTTTTTAAAGTGAGATGCTACGCAGGCGCTTACATGCTTTTTCCGCTCTTCCTCAGTCATGTCAGCTGATAGTTTCTTTTGTGGTTGTCCTGGGTTCACAGATGGTTGAGATTTCTTCGAGGACGGTGCCGACTGCCGAGATGTTCCCGTTGTTCGATTCTTTACAATTTTTGGCGGAGGAGTGGGGCTTTTTCTGGTTGGTGCCGACGGAGGAGTTGGACTTCTCCTGGTTGGCGGCGAGAAGGGCGGGAGGTCTCTGTGTGGAGAGTGCGGCTGATCATCATCGTCGTCGCCCTCATCGTCCGAGCCAAACTTAATCAAGCTCTTGCGCCACGCGAGGAAGCCATTCACGTTTTCTCCTAGCTTTTTGTTCCCATCCTCGCCAGGGATCTCTACCTCTATTTTTCGGTATTGGCGGATGACACTGTCCACTTCGACCCTGGCGAATCCCTACAGTATCGGGCGACAGTGCAAAGTCCGTGACTCCTGGCATGGCCAAGCCCTTCCCTCAGCCACCTTTATGGTAATGCCATGTGCGGCCAAATGTAGCTTGCACGGTGTCGGTTCTTTGATGTCATCCACGGAAAATGCGATCCATGCTCTTGGGAATCCTCAGGACGCGCAATGCTCTTACGAGCACCGGGTGATGAGCTCGTGGCTTTCACGGGTGGCGGTCGTGAGTGAGAGCTTTCATGACGGCTTGCTCCACGGCCTTATCTAGTTCCGATCTTTGTTCCTCTAGCGCCTCGCGACAAAGATCTTTATCCGACGCCCGGTCGATCTTCTCTTAATCTCTTTGAACGTTTGTACATCCATGCGTCTGCGGGGAAGGCTTCTTTCCACGTGACCAAACCAACCCCTCTGGTGCGACCTGGATGCTCCTTGTTACCCAGGGCTATGGTTAGCTCATCATTCTCCCTTCGTGGCGCGAAAGATCCTTGGGAAGACTGCGTGTGAGCATCTGTGATTCTGCGCAGCACTTCCTGCTCTCTATCGCTTCTGAAGCTTAAGCTGCCATCATCGGAGATAGAAGCACCCTCCCAAGCAACCAAATGCTTCGATCGTTCGCTTAAGGCGGCGTTGCAGAATTATACCCTTGCGGGTTATTTCTTCTTCGGACCGATCCCATGCTGGTATTTTCTTCACGTACCCTCCAGTTCCTAGTTTGTGAGGGTGAATATTCTTATCCGCGTTTGCTTTGTTCCTTTGACTTACTATGTGAGCTTCTTCAGACCTCTTGTACGCCACAAATTCATCCCAGAACTCCCTTAACTTTGGGTACGTGTCAAAATTCGGCGTTTCATTCTTTTTCACATAATTCTTGTTTAGTGTTGTCTTTCAATTCTTCCATGCAGTGCACATGATGCAGAGTACTCGTTTCTTTGCAACCAGCTCGGTCCCTTGGGGGAACTGGAAAACTTGTTTCAGTTTGTCCCATAATGAGTTCTTCAGGTCATTGGGTACCACCCATGGGTCACCTCCGCGGCCAATCCATGATCTATAGCTGATGGACACATCATCCCTAGCAATAACCCGTGAGGTCTGTCTGACGGCCCCAATGATGACTCTGGCATAGCAGGTTCCCCGACTGCCGAGAGCTCCACTATGTTAAAAATTCCCTTAGGCATCTTGTTCGGACCACGACTTGCGCGCTGCCTTCGTTGATCAGACGTCTGAGCCTACAAATTGAACTTCTACATTATTAGTCGTCTGGGCCTACCATGTTTTGGGAACCACAGTTACTAAAACTTTACCTCACTTACGTGAGTATCGTCGAGTTGGTCCATGGTGGATCCTGCGAGTTCGAGATAGGACGTTGGGCTATTATTCGGGCTACCCTTCCTCCTTCGTCCATATTTGAGGGCCCAACTCCTCCGCACTTGTCCTTCGTCGGAGGCCATTCCTAGCAAGTTTGTTGAAAATTTCCAATTAACAAGGTCATTTTTGAAAGACACATACAAACGAGGATTGACATTAAAGTTAATCCGTGAAAGGATGTTTACATATCCCGTGATACATACACATATACATCTTTCGTTGAACGCGAGTTTGGGGTTGAGGCTTGAGGGAACTTTGATCACGCTGTGAACTACATCCCATACTAGATTAATGGTGATGCTATTTTTTTCTATAAACCATATTAATGCTAATGCTAGAATAAAAAGGATGACTTGAAGCCTAACTGAGCTGCGGCATAGGCAAAGTTATTTTTTAGAAGTGGACAAAGACAGTTAGTTGACAAGCCTAAAGCGTGATGAGCGGAATTCTCGGTGTAATTGGAAGTCCTACATATGAATCTGGTGGGATTGGATTAAACAATTTGTTACCCCATGTTGATTGATCTACCTAAATCACATGCACATACACACATCGACCTACCCAGCAACCACCCTCAGCCAAATTTTCCCTATTTATATCAAAAGTTGCTTAAAAACTGAACTATTTAGAAGAGTTTACTGGTTTTTCATAAGTTAAAACTGACTTTAAGCCTCAGGACCTTAGGCTACTTACATGAGCTCTGGTCGCTCAAACTCTAGTCTGAAGGCTAATGAAAAACTAATCGCATGTGATTCCAGACACCAAACTCCAATCTTAACCTAATTAAAGCCACGCACGCGTCTGATTCCAGAGTCCAAACACCATGCCAATCGCATTGGATGCCCGGCAGAAGCAGATTCGCCGACGTCTCACCGCGATGAAGCCGTTACCGCCCATTCCTTGCCATCGACGCACCCCAACGGCCGGCGGGAGGACGCCAGGACGCCGACGGCCATGGCATTCGGATCTAGTCACCTCCGATTTGAAGCGAAAAAAATGAAAAGAAAGTCACCTCCGATTTGAAGCGACGGCGGGGCGGTGAGGTCCTGGCGACGGCGGGGCGGTGAGGTCCGGGCGGTGAGGTCGAGACGACGGCCGGGGCGATGCGGGGCGACGGTGGGGCGATGTGAGGAGACGAAGTGGCGGCGTCAGGTTGAAGTGGAAATGAGGGGCTGAGTGGCGCGGCGTTCGAATTTATAGGGTTAGAGTATCACTGCCGGGTCACCACAAAAACCGGCAGTGATACACTATCACTGCCGGATAATAAAGAGAACCGGCAGTGATAGTTGAATTATCACTGCCGGTTCAAGCTCAACCCGGCAGTGAAAGTTTTTATCACTGCCGGTTCAAGCTCAACCCGACAGTAATAATACATTATCACTGCCGGTTCAAAACAAAAACCGGCAGTAATACTTGATTATCACTGTCGGGTTAATACTACAAACCGGCAGTGATAAAGCACTTCACTGCCGGCTTAACGAGACAACCGGCAGTGATAAGCTCCAGTCAATTATGTCAAAGTTTTCAAAGGATGATTGCTTTGGGAGTTTTTAAATCCTATCAATTTTTATCCAAATTTTCTGCAAATTTTTGGAGGAATACTTCAGGACATGTAATATTTGATTTAAATATGTCCCCTAAGTTTTGACAAAGTTGTAAAATTATAAAAATCCAGATTGCTCACTGTTTTCATAGTTTTAATATTTCAAAATAAAAAATTCAAATTGCTCACTGTTTTGAAATCCTATCAATTTTATCCAAATTTTCTGAAATTTTTGGAAGAATACTTCAGATATGTAATATTTGATTTAAATTCAAACAAATGCAGAGACCAACCATCGCTTCAAAAATTCACATAAATACAAAAAAAACACACAGATGAAGTTGAATTCACACAAATTGATACATATGACAAAAGAATACATTAATTGTTACATATGAGAAAATAAAATGTATTTAATTAGGACAACTAAGCTACGATTCGACCTTCGTCATGATCGCGGCGTATGTATGTAACCGTCCTCACTCTCTTCCATGAGACCGAGGTCAACGTCCTCTCCGAAAGGAGGAAGCTCATCGAATTGGTTGTACTCTTCCTCGTCGACAACATTCTCAACCCCGACAATGCTTCTTTTTCCTTGAATAACCACGTGGCGCTCCTTGTTAGCTGGATCGGTTGCAAAAAAGATTTGTGTAACACAATTAGCAAGTACGAATGGTTCTTCTCTCAGATCCGACCAGTTTTAGGTCCACGGTAGTGATACCGCATTTGTCGATGTTCATGCCCTTGGAAGTCTTACCCATTGGCACCGAAAGAGAGGGACCTTCAAAGGTCCGTAATCAAGCTCCCAAATCTCTTCTATGAATCCGTAGTAGGTTTTCCTATCTCCGTTCTTTGTCGTCAGAGGCATCTGACGGATACCGCTGTTTTGGTTGGTGCTCTTTTTATCTTGTGCTCTTGTATAAAAAGTAAAACCATTTATATCGTATCCTTGGAATGTCCGAATTGTAGTGGACGGTCCACGAGCCAACACTTTCAATCGAGCGCCTTGTCTCCGTATGCATCATGTGCCTACGCAACCAATCGCCGGTTATGTCTATGCTCTCGCGATCCAACCCTCTGACTTCGTTGGGTTTGTTCTAGATAGTATGCTCTTGTGCATGTTAACATACGGGACCACCACAACTGATTGTCCCAGAACTGCGAAATGTGCTTGTGTGAATGAAGCTAGATTGTTTGTACGGAGTGATTTCTCGCCAGATGTCCCTTTTCCCTGTAGCCTACCCTCATGTCGTGATGTAGGCACACCAATCGGTTTGAGATCCATGTAATCAACGCAGAACTCAATGACCTCCTCGGTTCCTCAACCATCTGCAATGCAACCTTCCGGCCGATGTCGGTTACGAACATATTTCTTTATGACCCCATGAACCTCTCAAAAGGATACATCGATGTAGAAACACGGACCGAGAATCAGATCTCTTTCACGATGTGAACAATGAGATGGACCATAATATCAAAAAGATGGAGGGAAACACATCTCGAGCTGCAGAGAGTGTGGACCACGTCTTCTGTAGCTTATCTAGTTTCAATGGATCGATGGCCTTCGTGAAATCGCGTTGAAGAATGAACACAACTTCACAATTGGGTCTCGGACTTTCTCCGCGAACACCCTAACGCAATTGGAAGCATATGTGTCATCATCACGTGGCAATCGTGAGACTTCATACCAATTAATTTTAAGTCTTTCATTGAGACTAGTCTCTTTATGTTGGCAGAGTATCCGGACGGAACTTTCACTCCGTGCAAGCATTCGCACAAAGCTAATTTTTTCTTTCTTGCTCGAGTGTAGCAGTGCGGAAGGTACTTTTTCCCTGTATCCATGTCTCTGTGATGCAGCTCCTTCCTGAGTTTCATATCTTCAAGGTCCATCCGTGCTTGGAGAGTATCTTTTGTTTTGCCAGGTATATCCAGTAAGATACCAAGCAAACTGTCACACACGTTCTTCTCTATGTGCATGACGTCGATTGCGTGTCGCACTTCTAAGTGCTGCCAGTAAGGTAGGACCCAAAATACTGATCTCTTTTTCCACAAAGGAGCCTTATCACGGGAACTCGGGATAGATGTACTGCCTGCTCCCTTTCCGTGGATAATTTTAAGATCCCTTACAGCTGCAAATATCTCTCTCCCAGTGTGATTCTTCGGAGCTAAAGCGGTCTCCTTTGTCCCATCAAAAGCTTTCTTATTATTGCGGTATGGGTGATCCTTGCGGAGGAACCTACGATGCCGCATGTAAGACATTTTTCGACAGTTCTTCAGCCACCGACTAGCTGTACCATCTAAGCATTGGACGCATCCATTGAAGCCTTTTGTCGTCTGGCCCGACAGGTTACCAAGGGCAGGGTAATCATTGATGGTTACGAACAACAATGCGCGTAGGATAAAGTTCTCTCTTTTATACTCATCCCATACCCGTACTCCATCGTTCCACAAGATTAGAAGATCTTCAACCAATGGTATGAGATACACATCGATATCGTTGCGTGTTGCTGGGCCCTTGGATCGAGAGTGGCATCATAATGTACTTCCGCTTCATACAAAGCCAAGGAGGAAGGTTGTAGATACATAGAGTTACCGGCCAAGTGCTATGACGACTGCTCATGTTACCGAAAGGATTCATCCCATCCGTACTCAACCCGAACCTTATATTCCTTACATCATATGAAAAGTGCTTCTTATATTTTCTATCGATGTTCCTCCATTGCACAGAGTCAGCAGGGTGTCTGAGCATTCCATCGTTCTTACGCTCTTCGGCGTGCCATCGTAGCAATTGGGCATGCCTTTTGTTCGCAAACAATCGATTCAGACGGGAATTATAGGAAAATACCACACCACCTTACGGGAGATCTCATCTTCTTACGCTTCACCCGACATCTTCATTATCGATGTCATCATCGTTGTTCTTATACCGCTTTGCTTTGCAAACAAGACGACCATCCAAGTCCGCAAACTCATTGCGATACAATATGCAATCGTTTGGACATGTGTGTATCCTTTGTACTTCCAATCCCAACGGGCAGACAACCTGCTTGGCCCGGTACGTACTTGTAGGCAACACGTTACCCTCTAGAAGCAAATCCCCCAAGAGACATAAGAGCTCAGTGAAGCTCTTATCGGACCAACCATTGCTTGCCTTCAACTGCAGTAGTGTAAGCACGGTCTGCAATTTTTTGTGCTCCTCTTTGCACTGGGTACAATGGTGTCGTGGAGTCTGTACCATATGTTGGAACTTTTGAAACTCTCTTTCACTCGTGAAGTCTCCTCCCCATCACGCAACATTTGATCCGGATCGTCGTCGTGGTCGCCGACAAACGTATCTTCAACTGCCGTCATACCGTTGTCTCCGCCATCTTCAATAATGTGTTGCCCTTCATGTACAATGTCATCTTCGCGTGCTTGGTCCAACAGTATAGCCACCTTGAAACCTCTTCAAGCAAGTGTGCACGATCGACTCTATGGTAGAAAACGACTTTCGATTTTTGCATCAACGCATGGACAGCACATGTAGTCCGCCAGATTCTTCGACTTAGCGCCGCGCCACGTTTAGAAAATAACTCACACCATTAAAAACTCTGCCCCACAACGGTCCGTGTCATACATCCACCTTCGGTCCATCTACAATTAATTAAATCAAACATTACATACGCATATAATTGCAAATAACAAATAATTGTAAACGATTAGATTTAAAAACATATGTAGCAATTTTGACTATATTAAAATACATCAACCTTTTTCCGTTATGTAAATATCCATATAGCAATTTTTTAGTATTGTAAAAAATGAAAATAATTGTAAATAGTTAGGATATATTTAGACTATATCAAAATATATCAATCTTTTTTTCATTGCGTCAATATCCATCTTGCAATTCCTTATTATTTACAAAAATAGAGATCAAATTACTAACCTCGAAAAGAAGTACAATACAAATTTTAACAAATTTTTCGGCAGCAGATCGTTGCAATCTACAAATCGAGCAAAGACAGAGCGCCTCTCTGTCTTTGCTCGATCGGTCGGGAGGCAGGGGTCTTAGTTATATAAAAGACTTATCACTGCCGGTTCTGCGCAGAACCGGCAGTGATAAGCTTTGAATGCGCGCGAAAAACATATTGCGTGGGAAGATAATATCACTGCCGGTTCTCGCTTTAACCCGGCAGTGAAAATGCAAGTATCACTGCCGGTTTAAGAACGACCCGGCAGAGATATATCTCTGCCGGTTGTTGTCTCAAACCGGCAGTGATATCTTGCTTTTTACTGCCGGTTGGTTGCATGAACCGGCAGTGATAAGTTCTCCCCCCAACTTAACTTTCGAACCGGCAGAGATACGTTATCACTGCCGGCTCGGTCCTAACCGGTAGTGATATACCGGCAAAGATTGGCTGTTATGTAGTAGTGTATGCTCCAGTTAGTATTTGATCCGGTGACGGCTGCTTACATATGCGAAATGCATGGGTGAGCGACAAGTACGGCCGCCCACAAGGCGGCTCCACATGGAGCACGGTGGTTGAATTACCTGCCTAAGCGCTGACGAAACCTCTGCCTGAGTCTTTTTTGTTTCTGCCACAAGTATCTGTTCCTTTAAAATCCGAAGCAAACAATTGAAATCTGCAGTCTAGGACTTTGTTAATTTGTCCATAACATATTATATGTGCTTGGTTATTGGTGTGTTGGTTGATTAGTTTATCTATCTAGCATTAGTGCTCAATTTTATAATGTCACCATCTAGCTATGCTTGTTTTCGCAAGAAAAAGTCAATGTGTTGAGTTAGGTGGATTGCTCTCCCAAATGGAATTGGCAGCCACCATTGATTGATTTTGACTTTGACTGGAAATAACAAATTTCAAACAAAACCTTCCCTTTGTAATGTAAGTACATCATCATGCATATCAAGTTTGGCTCATGTGCAGGTTTCCTGCATGACCTCTCACAAGCTAGGCACATTCTGCAAAATTTACAGGATGAGCACTCGGTGCTTAGGTTCTTTATTTTTTTTCCCCCCTTTAGAAGAGCATTTGGCATAGAGTATATGTTCGTAGTTGTTGGTTCATTATGCTCGTGGATGGACAAAATTTAGGTCTTCCACTAATTTCCTCTATAACTCTTCTAGAGTTTTGGACACGATCTATATATAGACGTTGTTTTAACAAAACAATTAATACATCGTAGAATGGGAACTCCGCACAAGTTTTACTTTAGTAAATTGTAGAAATCACAAGGTATTGCGACACAAGTTGCAGAGACCACATGCACCAAATTATTGTGGCCAAAATAATTCACAAAACCATAGGTAATTCGAATACAAGCCCAGATGACTAGTCAGGCCGCCTAGCCTCCATCAGCTACGGTAGTGGTGGTGCCGAACAAGAGGAAAGGCAAAGAGAAGAGATGCGACACAACCACTGGAGAACACAATGCCGCCATTAAGGGAGTTAACAAGATCCATAGCCATGGCGATGACGTTTTGTTGCTTTCCCTATTTGACTCCATCGCTGCCATCGTTGTTGGCCCCGCATGTTGCCCAATTACCTATGGTTTTGTAAAACATTTTGGTCGCAATACCTGAAGCTTTGTGCCACTTACCATATATTATCTGTTTTTTTTTTGCGAGGGACTCTCTAGAACGTTATTTGGTACAGAATATGTATTTCCTAGAAAAATGCATGATTCTAGAATTTGTGAGTTCAAAGCTGGGCGCCCTTTTAATTAGTAGACATATTCTTCCTTCCCCCGCCGCCACATTAGAGAAACATGCATGGAATATATACGTATAACATGATGTATGCGTGCGACCAAAATCAGACTTGGACGGACGGGGAATTAAGGCGGCCGGAGAAGGAAGTAAGCAATGGATCGATGGCATGCTGAGAAGCAACTAGCTACTCCTAGCGAGGGTTTCATGCATGCATGCATCAACTTGTCAAGTTGATGAGTGGGATGGAGATACGTTTATGTTCCTCAGTGCAGCAGGTTGATTATGTGCACCTAACCCAGCGCTTTCATGCTACTCACTCCAGTCATAAATAGTTATTGTTTTAGACATCGACAAAGTATCCAAAACTCAATTTTGACCACTAATTTATATTATAATATATTTAAATAATCTAATAAAATTATAATATTATGAAAGTACGTTTCGAGACGAATCTACACATGATTTTCCATGCATCCAATCTAAATATTTTAAAAAATATCAATAGCTAAAGTTTCAAAAATTTGACTACACGTTTTCTAAACCGTTAAGTTTTTGTGAACCAGAGGGAGTACTAGCCGCCTAAAAACCTCTTCTTAATTAACCTAAATAACCTCTCATATTCCCACAACTGAAAATTTTGTATGCATACCCCTCAAGATTTAATTCAGGCTTTGAAAAATGCCAAGATTATGTTAATATCGCCGTGAGTTCGATACACCTCGTGGCCCTCATGGCCCACATGTATGTGAGACAACAACGTATCAATTCTTTCTCAAACCCAATACTAGAAAAGAAACACAACAAACAGACTACAAGTCCAGGGATTTTGGGCTTACCCCTTGCAAGCACCATAATTCCTAGGCAGAGAAATTGGTTCTATACCAATTTCAATCACGACTTTTAGTTATGTACCATCGTACTTACCCGATTCATTTTAATACCAGCGAAAGATCCCTTCGTTCGTGTTTTATACCACTGCACGATAGCATTTATTCCTGATATGGGATGACCTGATCTTGCGATGATGAAGATGATAACTTAGATCCATAAACCCTGACGAACACTGATGCCAACCACCGTTTTGATACAATAACCTGTGACACAAGAATTCATCCAAGAACATGCTTCGATCCTTGCCTACTTGACCACGTGAAAGTACACGTACGTTTCCTTTCAATCACCTCAAAGAAGTTGCAAAAAGGACGAGGATAAATTTCAGATTAGATCTCCCTATTCTAATAGGGGTATTGGAGCACAAACCATAAAATCAAGAGTATTTCTTTGATAAAAAATTTCGTGATTACATTTACAATCGATGGAGCACGCGTATATAGCGGTGGGTGTGTGAACAGTACCCCCACTATGCGTGAACAGTGTAATAGTGTTATGAACAGTACAACCTCCCATCTAATTGAAAATAATCTCAAAAAGTTTGGAAAGAAATTATTATAATTTAGAAACAATCTCTTCTTACTAAATCATCGTGATCTCTTTCCTTACTTCAAAATTGCTAAAATATCTCCCGCCTTCTCTCCTGCCATTTTCATTTGCATGAGGATGACCAAATCTCTTGTGCCTTCTCTTTTGCTTCTTTTCTTTACTCTTGTAGTGCATACAAAGAAGGAAATAGAGGGGTACATGAACAGCATGTGAATAGTATCTTCCATGTTGCTTCGGTCCTCCCTCATATCCCACTGAGGTCCACTATAATGCATTGACGCAATTTGGCTCCGATGTACATTTGTGCAATATTCGTACCTAATAACAAGCAAGCACCTTCTACAAAGTAGTACATAATTCTCATGGAAATATACTAAAGATTCCTTAAGGAAATGATTCGTCTGTTGATATTTGATGCGACTTAGTAATTCTTTCTAGTTAATTAAGATATAATACTAGAAAGTATTAGATGTATGCAGATCCACATCAATTCCCTTTTTCCTTTTTCGCCTAGAATTGCTCTGTGGAGTTCTGAAACCACCCTACCCTTTTAATTCGTTGAGTCGGGCCAAGCCACCTCTGTTATGCTTGTTCCCCATCCCCAACAAGTCGTTTCCAGGAGCGCCCCCATTGTCACCACAAGTGCAATACTCAAATTTCAGGAATTTTCTTCGGTACGTAGATCAGATTTGTTAATATTTTAGGAATTTTGTTCAGTTTGAGAGCCATTTTTATTCACTTCATTCAATTCGACATTCAGAGTCAAAGCACTAAAAAAGAAGCATTTCTGAGAGATAGAAAGTACTAGAAACAAGCATAGGCCATTCTACATTTTGTTAAAAATTGGTCCATGAGAGGCTTATTTCTTATAAAATTCCAAAGTGTGCATGATTTATTATCATATTACGTAGCCAAGTGGCGAGAAGATAATTTATAAGATGAAGTCATTGCCACTTGAGCATAACAGTGAGGCCACAGTTCACGATAATGGGACATTCTCTAGCAAGCTCACGAAAAGCTATGAACTCAAGGCGTAGTCCATTCATCAGCTATGAGAGGATGAATCATGCTAATCTGGGTGCAAGTTCAACCCATACGGGACTCACACCAAAAGAATGGTATATTAACAATACTTCAATACATCGATTTTTTACATCTTTTCTACTGTTTGCTTTGGACTTGGTAGAGGATTGCTACAAATTGGCTCATGAGAGGCCCATTTCTTTTAAAATTCTAAAGCATGCGTGATTTAGTACTATATTGCTTAGCCAAGTGGAGGGAAGGCAATTTATAAGGTAGAATCCTTGACTCCTTGAATAATGTGATACATGGCATTAGGTTGGCATGGAGAGGACTTTGGCTAAACATGCACACGCCTACATGCACGTGTGTATTCGTATATTTTTGCATGAAAATCGTGTGACTTGTAACTTACGACAAGCGACCACTCCGCATCGTAGAGCATCTCCTAGCACATTGAATCCAATATTTATTTTGCAGAATTATGAAATTATCATTTTATTCATTATGTTTAAATATGATTTAAACGTCTATTTTAATTCGATTTAATTGACGTAGTGCCATCATTTACTAGTGAGTAATTGCCACATTCAATTGAAATAATGTCGTCCGTTACTAGTGAATAACTGACATGTGTCTATATAAAGATCTAGAGACGTCCAGGCCGGAGGCAACCGAATCTCTCCTCCATTCTTCTTCTTCTTCTTCTTCTTCTTCTTCTTCTTCTTCTTCTTCTTTCAATAGCTGCATTGTGGTGTTGAGTAGTTGAACCATGCAGGCCTTTCTCCTCGGTGTGCACCTGGACGGACGATGAGCAGTATCTCTGAGCCATTGCTACAGAAATCACTTGCACAGGGCAGCAATAAGGTTCAGGGCAGCGCATCTGTGCAACCACTCTGCTTCTTCAACTTCAACTACTTCCATGACCACATCTACGCTACTTCCTGATCTTCATCAATCCTAATTGTAAGTCATTCGTGTGGCTGATCGACTCTGTTATTTTTCATTTATTGAGCATATTTCGAAATACAATGTGTTGCCTACTAATTTATGCATCTGTAGTTGTTTGTGTTGTTTGACTCATCATAAAATCTAAAATCAAAATATTGCGCATATCTACAATAATCTAGAAACCTTATTGTGAATATTTTGTGACTTAGCAATGGATGGTGCTTCTGATGCTTTGAAACCTAAGAGGTTTTCTGGTGAAAACTTCTATAGATGGCAGACAAGGGCTAAGTTTTGACTCATATCATTGGGGCTGTGGTGGGTGACCCATCCTTACTATCCATTTTGTGACTGAAAAATAGTAGGAGAGGCTCCTACTGTATTATATTAATATATAAAAAGATCTTGAAAAAAAAGGTAGGTTAAATTACACTAAGTTTACAGGGAATTCAGCCAGGAAATAACTAAAGGTCTAATGGAGGTTTTCACTCTATCCAAATGGAGAGCAGCTTCATCCATGAAATTACGTTCCAGGTTTATACTGATTGATCAATTTGGTTAAAGATCTTTGTATTCCGTTGCTTCCAAATGTACCATTAAGCGATGATGAAAATCTCCATGAAGAGTTGACTTCCAAAATTCTAGCTTGCCTGTTCTATCATTTGAAAGATACTAATTGTGAGATCCCACTGAATCCTGATTTGCTGCCAGAAAGCTTTGTTGAAGGGGCAAAGAAGAATAGGTGGCTCACTATTTCTTCTTCTGATCCTTGGTAAAGAACACAATAAATATCATTTCTTGTATACCAGTTCCTTCAGATGAGCATTTTCTTTGTGTTTAAACGGTCTTGTAAAAGTAGCCAACTAAAGACTCGCAATTTAGGAATACACTTGCTTTTCCAAATCCATTTGAGCGGTGTTGGAGTAAAAATATTTTGGGAGACTCGCAATTTAGGAATACACTTGCTTTTCCAAATCCATTTGAGCAAAAGCAATCTGAAATTGCAAATATAATTGAAGTATTGATGTGGAGTTCCAAAGCACAGTATTGCTGTTTTTCTAGCCGAACAAGAGAATACCTAATAGTTTCAACAAGGAAAAGTACAACTAAACAAAACCTAAGTAAGTTTGGGAGACTCCCTAGCTATATATAGGTAAAAGAGAAGGTGGATTCAGCTAGCACAAAGGAGTGGCCGAATAGGACTCGTACAAAGCCTAAGGCCCAAGTTTGACTCAAACTGAAAAGTTGACCCGACTTTTTTTGGTGATTACGGAGTGCTCTGAAGGAATTTTTAGGTGAGTCAAGTCTATTTGAAATATCACGAAGCAAGCTTTTCATCAAGTGCGAGAACTCGCCAATCGAACACTGTATGCAAAAGTTATGCTCGTTTTACTTTAGGTTGGTATCTAGATCTCTAACGTGGCACACTTGATCTCTAACTTTGCTTGACGTAGATGTGCATCCGTGCTGATCCAAACCATGGTTCCTAAGTATAATAATATCACACGCATCAGGTAGTGGATTATTCTCAAAAGTGTAATTAGATACGCTTAAGAACGACTTTACAGGATAATTGAGTTGACGAGCACGTGCTCTGTTAATTAGTCCTTGTATATCTAGTTGACGAGTAGTAGGTATGGTCGTATCAGTGGAAGGGATGTCCTCATCAAATGAAGAAGCAGATCGAGGAGTTGCTAGAGAAAGGTTTTATGAGACTTAGTTCGTCGCCATGGGGAGCGCCTGTTCTGTTTGTCAGAAAGAAAGATGGAGGCTTAAGGATGTGCATTGATTATCGTGCACTTAATGAAATGTCGATTAAGAATAAGTATCCGCTACCTAGGATTGATGATTTATTTGATCAGTTAAGATGAGCTAGAGTTTTCTTCAAGATAGATCTTTGATCAGGATATCATCAATTGAAGATTCGTGCGGAGGATGTTCCTGAGATTGGGTTCTCTACATGATATGGATATTATGAGTTTACAGTCATGTCTTTTGGATTGACCAATGCTCCTGCATATTTCATGAATATGATGAATATAGTTTTCATGGACTATTTAGACAAGTTTGTTGTTGTGTTCATTCATGACATTCTTGTTTTCACCAAGTCAGAAAAAGAGCATACAGAATATTTGAGATTAGTCCTTGAAAAGCTACGAGAGCAACAATTGTATGCTATGTTTAGTAAGTGTGATTTTTGGAAAGAGAGAGTTGAATATTTGGACATGTGATGACTACTAAGGGAGTCGCTGTTGATCCAAGTAAAGTGAAAGCAGTGTTGCATTGGGAGCAACCGAAATCATTTACCCAGATCCGTAGTTTTCTGGGCATGGCAGGATATTATCGTTGATTTATCAAAGGCTTTTCGATAATTACTAGACCGCTTACTCAGTTGTTGAAAAAGGAAAAAAAGTTTGCAAATACGCTAGAGTGCGAAAAGAGTTTTCAGGATCTAAAGAAGCGTTTGACGACAACACCAGTGTTAGTGTTGACAGATGTTCAGAGTAGCTTTGATATTTATTGTGATGCTTCCAGACAAGGACGTGGATGCATATTGATGTAGAATGACAAGGTTGTTGCATTGCATTAAGGCAATTAAGGCCGTATGAAGAGAATTACCCTACGCATGATTTGGAGTTAGCTGCCGTAGTGCATGCTTTGAAGTTGTGCCATCATTATTTCATTGGAAATAGATGTAAGATATATACGGATCACAAGAGTTTAAAATATATATTTACTCAGTCAGATCTTAATATGAGATAACGGAGATGGCTAGAGTTAATAAAGGATTATAATGTGGGAATCCACTATCATCCAGGTAAGGCTAATGTGGTAGCAATGCCTTGAGTCATAAGGTCACAGTGCTAATATGCTAGTGCTGGACGATCAATCGGAATTATGCATGGAATTTTAGAAGCTAAGGATGGAAGTGGTTCCAAAAGGATTTCTAGCTACTTTGGAAGTAAAGCCGACGTTAGAAGATCATATCAGAGAAGGTCAGCAAGACGATGAAAAGATCAATAGAATCAAGTCTAAGAAGGATGAAGGCTTAGCCAAGGATTTTACTTTGGATGATCAAGGTACCATGTGGTTCAAAGGTCAAATCTGTGTACTAAACAAGAAGGAGCATAAGCAGTCGATTCTTGAGGAAGCTCATGATTCAAAGTATTCAATTCATCTTGGTAGTGCTAAGATGTATTAGGATCTTAAGGAGAGATTTTGGTGGCCTAATATTAAGCGTGAAGTCACTGAGTATGTTGTTTTGTGTGAAATATGCCAAAGAGTGAAGGCAATGCATCAAAGACCTGTCGGTTTGTTGCGACCATTAAAGATTCTGTCGGGGATCGGTACCCTCGCCACGTGTAAGCATCCCCCCGGCCTCGTGGTGGCTTTCCGCAGACCCGGGGACTCATCTCCGACCTAGGTGATGCTCCCCCGGTGATTAGGCTCAGGGCCAACAAGCTCGAGCTCAGGCACCACCGCAGGGGCAGGCACCCTCGACCTCGACGCTCCCGCGGGCACCAAGGAAAGGGACATCTGTAGCATTTCTATTTTTATCTTGTGTAAAACTATCCCCTGAGTGGGAATCAGCACCCTACCTGCCCCTGCGTGGGAACTAGGGTTCAACAGCTCCCGTCAAGATCTCAACAGCTCCCGTCAGACTCTCAACGGCTAGCAACGACTTTCGAGCCTCCGTCAAATCGCCACAGGCTCCTAACGTTGGTCTCGGGACCAAGCAGCAAGGTTCCCCGAGGACTACAAAAGCAATAGGTCACCCCCAACAGAACGACAGAACAACAACGAGACAGAAAAACAGAAGACAAGGGCAACACCCAACACACAACACCAACAAAGAAGAATGGCACGGCCTCCTCCTCTTGCTCGGGCCTCGTCCTTGTACTCTTCTACAGAGCTGCTAATACACCCTTAGCCTCAGGGTAAGACTGGAGTAGAGCTATTACCCGACCTTGGGGGCTCGAACCAGTATAAAACCCCGTGTCCGACATCCTTTCTTGGACGACTTCCCCGCGACGCTTGGAGCCCCCGAACGAGCACGACCTTGGGTCCCGCTTCCGAGCAGACACCTTGTATCCCCCTTTCTTTCTTTTGTGGTCGACGGTCCCGATCGTCGATAGCTGGCGCCCACCGTGGGGCCCGAGTTTCGCTCATTCGAGTTCACGCTCCATTGCCGCCAAGACCTTCTGGCTACAATGACGCAGATGTCACCATCGCGAGGCCGACCGGACCACGATTCCTAAGCGCGAAGGCTCCACCTCCATGTTCACACCTTCACTATCGCCGCGTGAGCGCCTGGCCTTCATGACCGGTAGCCGCGAGGCAAGCGCGGGAGCAAGTGACGATGACCCAGAAGCCCCGAAGGAGGCGCGTCGGTTGGTTCGGGTTGCCATCAACCAGGCCATCACCGCCCTCTGACGGGAAGAGCGCGAGGGGCTCCACACCTTGCTTGGGCATCACAGCCCTGCTCATCAGGACGATCCAACCGGGAACGCTTGCGGGCCATCGCCCGGGTCATGGCTGATCCCACCCGGGCAAGGACGGCCCTCTTTCACCGATCCCTTGCCGAGGAACTCGGCAGGGCGGCCGACGGGGTCATCCCCTCGCAGCAAGGACGTCGATGACTGCCCGAACCTCGCATCCCCCTTTCTTTCTTCTGCGGTCGAAGGTCCCGATTGTCGACAGCTGGCGCCCACCGTGGGGCCCGAGTTTCGCTCATTCGGAGTTCACCGTTCCAGCGTCGCCAGCACCTTCGGCTCCAGCGACGGCATGTCACCATCAGCGAGGCTGGACCCGAACGCAGTTCCTGAGCGCGAAGGCTCCACCTCCATGTTCTCACCTTCACTATCGCTGCGCGAGAGCCCGGCCTTCATGGCCAGCAGCCGCAAAGCAAGCGCGGGAGCAAGTGACGATGACCCAGAAGCCCCGGAGGAGGCACGTCGGTTGGTTCGGGTTGCCATCAACCAGGCCATCACCGCCTTCCGACGGGAAGAGCGCGAGGGGCTCCACACTCGCTTGGGCATCACAGCCCTGCTCGTCAGGACGATCCCAACCGGGAACGCTTGCGGGCCATCGCACGGGTCATGGCTGATCCCACCCGGGCAAGGACGGCCCTCTTTCGTCGATCCCTTACCGAGGAACTCGGCAGGGCGGCCGATGGGGTCACCCCCTCGCAGCAAGCACGTCGACTACCGCCCGAACCTCGCTCCCTGAGAAGCGACGACAGTTCGTCGCTCGGCCACCGCCGTCCTCGACGGCCGACTCCATACCCGCGGGCCAGGAGCCCGCCACAACCGTCCCCACCTCACCAGGTCACAGGCCTGATGCGCGGGCATTCCTGCGATCGGTAGGGTGGTGACAGCGCTCCTTCAAGTAGAGACCCTTCCGGGGGTTTGTCTCCGGACATTCCGCCCAGGCGACAGAAGGCTCGCAATCATCGCCGCCCTGACGACGCCCTCCCTGTCTACCAAGCCCGACGCGGGGTGCACCGTCGGCTCGAGTTTGATCACCTCTCTCACGGCGATTCCGACCGTAGCAGCGGCGACCATGCTGTCCCAACCTACGGTTGCCCAGCGTACTCCATCGACCTTCGCCTGGTGCGCTGGCCGACTCGCTTTCGCCCCTCCGCGATGGAGCGGTTCAACGGGACCAAGAACCCCGACGAGTTCCTCTCGATCTACTCCACCGCAATCCTGGCAGCCGGCGGGGATGAGGCTGTGATGGCCAACTACCTCCCTACCGTCCTAGACGGCGCTGCTCGCACCTGGCTTTTCAACCAGGATCCTGGTGCCTTCCGGTCATGGCGCCAAGTGCGGAGCGCTCTCCGATCAAACTTCCAGAGCTGCTACGAGCACCCTGGACGAGAAAGGGACCTGGACCGCATCATCCAGGGCAAGGGTGAACCTCTCTGCGACTTCGTCCGCCGGTTCACCCGCGCGAGGAATTCAATCCCAAACATCTCCAGCGAAGCCGTCATCAAAGCTTTCAAGTTCGGCGTTTAGGACAGGCGTCTTACGGAGGACCTGGAGATCACCACCGACCTCGGTGTCAACAGGCTATTCCGAATGGTGGAACGCTACGGGAACGCGGACGACGCCGTCCACTGGAAGCGCGACTACGACCAGGGTAAGCTCGGCCGCATTCCTGGTAAGCTCGGCCGCATTCCTGGCAAGCCCGGGCATTCCTGGCAAGCCCAGGGCGGGGCGACATCCGGCCTCCCGCCAACGAGGCTGGGCCGGGGTACGACCCGGACAAATTCTGTCTGTTCCACCAAGCCCCCGGCCACGACTTGAGGGCTGTAGGGCGTCGCAATTCAAGCTGAACGCCTTCTACGATGGGTGTGGGGAGATGCCCACGCTCCCGAAGGGGGGCGAGTTGCCCGACGAGGGAGTCGCCCATGAGGGGCCAGAGGGCCTCGACCTGGAGTTCCAGCAGGGCGACCGTCGCGTTGATATGATCTTCGGCGGTTCGTCTGTGTACCAATCTCGGCGCGAGCTTAAAAGCGCCGCGCACACTGTGTACCAAGCTTTGGCCGGCTAGCCTGCCGACCAGCCTTGCAAATGGGCTGTCGTTCCGATCACCCTCTCCCAGGGCGATGCTCCCCCGGGGATGTTCAAGGACCTTAAGACCACCTTGGTCGTCGCTCCGACCATAAGCAACACCGTGGTCGGGAGGGTTATGGTTGACAGATGAAGTTCCCTCAATCTGCTCTTGGCCAGTATGCTGGACCGGATGCAGATTCTCCGGTCCAAGATCAGGAGTATAGCGGTCCCCTTCTTCGGCATCGTGCCGGGGAGCTCGACCATTCCGCTCGGGCAGGTGGTTTTGCTCGTCACCTTTGGCGACTCAGCGAACTTCCGAACTGAGCTGGTCACCTTCGAGGTCGTAGATGGCGATCTCCCCTACAACACCATCCTCGGGCGGCCGACTTTGATCAAGTTTATGGCGGCGAGCCATTACGACCACTGTTGCATGAAGCTCCCTGGGCCCCAGGGCGTCATAACCGTCCGAGGCGACCTCAAAACGGCGCAATGCTGTGAGGAGAAGGCCCTCGAGCTCGCGGGCATGCTCCCTCAGCAGGGCCCCGAGGCGGCACAGAAGAAAGCCCGTCGAAAAACGGCAATCCAGCCCGGCGGCCCGACCAAGACCGTGCGGCTCGAGGAGGACAACTTGGGCAAATGTGTCCACCTTGCCGCCCAGCTCAACCCGAAATAGGAATTCGAGCTCGTCACCTTCCTCCGCAGCAACAAAAGCATATTCGCGTGGGAACCGACAGACATGCTTGGGGTCCCGAGGGAGGTGATCGAGCATAAATTGCAAACGAGGCCTGGATGCAGGCCCGTGCGCCAGAAGTTACGACGTTTCTCCCCCGAAAAGGTGGCGATAATCAGGGAGCATATCGACAAGCTCCTGAAGGCCGGCTTCATTCGTGAGGTCAACTACTCCGAATGGATGGCCAACCCGGTGATCGTGCAGAAAAAGGGCAGGAAATGGAGGATGTGTGTCGACCACACGGGCTTAAATTCGACGTGCCCGAAGGATAACTTCACTCTTCCCCGCATAGACCAGATCGTGGACTCCACCGCCAACTCCAAAATGATGAGTTTCCTCGACGCCTACTCTGGCTACCACCAGATCAAGCTCACGGAAGACAACGAGGACAAGACGGCCTTCATCATGCCATTTGGAACGTTCTGCTTCACCACGATGTCGTTCGGCCTTCGCAACGCCGGGGCGATGTTCCAACGGCTGATGTCCCAGACCTTTGACCTTCAGATCGGACGAAATCTCGAGGTCTACTTTGACGACATCATCGTCAAGAGCTCTTCCGAAGCCGACCATGTCAACGACCTCGCGGAGACCTTCGCCAACCTAAACAAGCATGGAGTCAAGCTCAACCCCGAGAAGTGCGTCTTCGGTGCAACCTTGGGCAAAGTACTCAGCTACATGATAGGGGGCTCGGGCGTAGGTCCGAACCCAGAGAAAATTGAGGCAATCGAGAGGATGACCGCCCCAGCATCAACAAAGCAGGTCCAATACCTCGCCGACCGTGTGGCCGCCCTCAGCAGATTCATCTCGAGGCTCGAGGAACGCGGGCTGCCATTCTTCAAAGGCTTGCGCTAGCATCGTGGTTTTGAATGGACCCCGGAAGCCCAGCGGTCCTTCGACGAGCTGAAATCATACCTCTCGAGCCGCCCACTGCTCACGACTCCGCACCCAGACGAGACGCCGCTACTCTACCTGGCGGCCACAGCTCAGGCCGTCAACGCTGTCCTGGTGGCCGAGCAAGATGGTCGGCAGCAACCGATCTATTACGTCAGCGAAGTGCTTCATGGGTCAAAGGAGCGTTACCCCCAGGTCCAGAAGCTGCTCTATGCCCTCTTCATGGCCTCGCGTAAGCTCCGGCATTACTTTCAGGCGCACATCGTGGTCGTCCCGAGCGGGTTCCCACTCGGCGAGATCTTGAAGAACCCGGAGGCAGGAGGTCGCATCGCCAAATGGGCTATGGAATTACCCGAATTCGATATCCGGTTCGTGGCGCGCTCCACCATCAAGTCGCAGGCGCTCGCCGACTTTGTGGTCGAGCAAACGACGGAGCCCGCCCCTGAACCCGAGGTCGAGGAAGAAGGTCCCTGGACCATGTTCTTCGATGGCTCAAGGTCGTTTAAACGCTCGGGGGCTGGCGTCCTCATCATCACCCCTCGGGGGGATCATCTGAAGTACGTGATCCGCTTCGGCTTTCCCGCGACCAACAATATCGTGGAGTATGAGGCCCTCATGGCTAGCCTTCGAGCATGCAAATCGTTGGGTGAGCGCCGGCTGGTCGTAAGGGGAGACTCTCAACTCGTCGTCAACCAGTACAACAAAGACTACCAATTATAGGATCAAGGATAACCTACTAGAGGGGGGTTGAATAGGAGGTTTCTAAAATTTTCGACACTATTTAGAAATTACCAAAAACACTAAGATATAGAGATGCAATTATGAATGACACACTCAAATCTCTTGCTATTACTTAAGATACTATGTCAATTCAAGTGTAGCAAATATACTAGTGAGCACAAAGACAATCAAGAAAATGCTATCAATGAAATAGATTCTCAACAACGAGGAATACCAATCACAAATAAATATGAGACAAGAATTTTAACCCGTGGTCTCGGAGACTTGCCGGTCTCCCCTACTCCACGTTGAGGTGACTTGAATCACTTCAAGCCGGCTCCACTCGCTCGAACCTTCCTCGACCACTAAGGTACTTCTTCCCCACTTCGGGTAGGCGAACTCCGGCCTTCACAACTTGCCGGGGCTTCTCACAATCTCCGTTGAGAAGCTCACCGTGCACGATCGCCACCAAGCCGTCTAGGAGGCGGCAACCTCCAAGAGTAATAAACCTTGACGCTTGCTTGTGGTCAAGTATCGGTGTCTAAAGGATCAAATATGAAATGCAATACTCAACCTTGCTTCTCACACTCACAAATGAAAATTGAATGCACACAAGAGTGGAGAACGCTTGCTAGAGCTCAAATATTATTAATGAGGACCAAGAGTTACTCTATAATGCAGGTGGGGAGGTATTTATAGCCTCCACCAAACTTTCTAGCCGTTGGAGCTCGAAATGGGCAAAAATCTATTTTTTCAGTGCTACCGCCCATGTAGGACCGGTAGCACCGGGCTCTACTTCAACGGCTAGAACAGTACATTTAATGCACTTGCCAGAGACCGTTACAAAAGGTCTGGTGCTACCGCCCAACTAGGACCGGTAACACCGGGCTCCATTTCATTTTCTTTCTTTGAAAAGAGATCTCTCTGGAAATTGAGCACCGGGCTAAGGACCGGTGCTACCGTTGGTCCAGTAGCACCGGTCTACCATGGGCGGTAGCACCGGGCTACAAACATGCCCAAAACATACCCCTCTGTAATTTTTACACCGGGTTACAAGTCCGGTGCTACCGCTGGCTCGGTAGCACCGGGCTACCATGGGCGGTAGCATCGGGCTACAAAACGCCAAAAAGAAGCCCTTCTCTGGAATTTCCACACCGAGTTAATATCCGGTGCTACCGATAGTCTGGTAGCACCGGGTTACCATAGGCGGTAGCACGGGGCTAACAGAACCCAGAAAGGAGCTTCTTTGGAATTTTCATACCGCCCTACTGGGCCAGTGCTACTAAGCACCCGGTAGCACCGTGCTGCCATGGGCGGTAGCATCGGATTTCCAGATACTTGATTAGTTTAAAATGATTTTCTATATAGGAACTTATATATCATCAAACATTCATTTGAATATGTAATTTGAGCCTTTAAACCCTAAATGATATCAAGATAAGCGTCAAGATCCCTCTTTATAGTACGGCCCTAATTCTAGCAAACCGATCTTTTTTCCAAACTCGTAGATCGACAAAAGACTAGAAAAACAACCTTATAATTATACCTTTTCACGATCTTGACATATTTGATCTTCCCTTTGTACTTTCCTTGGTATTTCCATGGTCATCAATCTTAGGATTAACCTACTTCAATATTCTCAAGGAAAGTGTTAGATCATATAACAAAGTTGTCATTAATTATCAAAACTAAAACACAATGGGTGCCTAGATGCTTTCAATCTCCCCCTTTTTGGTAATTGATGACAACCTTAAAGTGACAATTGAATTGAAATTGTTTTTGAATAAGCAAAATGTAAAAAGAAAGTTTTGCTTCAAGTGATTGAATGTCCATTAGATTCTTGCTTCTTAAAACACAAAGCTATTCAATCATGATATTTTAGAGCAAAAACTCCCCCTAAAAATGTGCATGTTAATAGAAAGTGGATAGTTGCACATTTAAGGGAAATGCAAAAATTTTGACAGAGTTTTGCTCAAGAATTGAATCCGTGGATGAACAAGTAAAGATATTGAGACAACAATATGATATTTAAGATTGCAATATGCAAGAGCATGAGAATATTTAAAACAACCATAAGTATTACAGATGTTTAACCACGACATATTCAAAGCAACATCCATAGTAACCAAAACACATCCATAGCAACTAAATATCAACCAAAATACATTACAGGGTTTATAGTTTCTTTCTTTTCACTTTATCTTTACTTATACTTCTCCCCCTTTGGCATCAAATACCAAAAGTAACGAAGATCGGTGAGGAGCTCAAGAAGATGGAGGAGCAGGAGGAGGAGGTGAAGTAGACGAAGGTGCACGAGATCCCGAGCACTGATAGAAGATAGGTAGAGATGAACGGAGCTCGGAGATGGATGAATCAATGGAATCCAGTCGACCTCGGACCTCCTCTACTATCTGCCTAGTCTGCGACTGATGCTCCTCCAATCGAGAGAAACCACTCATCATGTCAGATCTGAGACTCGACAGATTACTCATTAGGTCATTCCTCAAACTGTCAAAGAACTGATCATGCTGAGATGGAGGGACCTCTGAGGCAACTGGTATCTCCTGGGACTGAGGCTGCTGAGATGAGGACTGATCACACTGGCTGATGGTCTGAGGAGCTGCCTCACGGGGTTTGTATGGCTTGTCGACACTTCCGCAACCTCTTCTATATCCAGTCACCCTTTTTATTATCATCATAATGAAAGGAGCAAAGTAAAGCCTTTTACCTTTGTCGCTAGCAGAAGAGACCATCTCTCTGATCATAAAATCAACCACATCAAACTTATGTTTGTAGGTGATCTTGTTCATGATGTTCCAAGCATATCCTCTGATCTCGTCAAGGTTGCCGCTCTTAGGATGAATAGTGACCCTTATGATTCTATTAATGAGACTGGATGAGGGAAGGAGATGCGTCATTTTACCTGAACGCTTGACTGAAGCAGCTGGATCATAGAACTGAAACTGCCTGTCGAGGGGAAGAACCCTGTCGCTGTGAACATTTGGATACCTACTATGGTAAATCCCCCATGCCTCCTCTATCTCACTTTTTGTAACTTTATGCACTGCGGCATCCATCATCCAAGTAATTTCTTCAAAAGATTCAGAGACATGCATGGTAGCATAAAACTGCCTCACTAGGTCATCATTGTAGTCACATTTCTTACTAACAAAGTCCGATAACCCAGCGCCATGAAACAACTCAGGAACCCCAACAAACAAAGGAATCTTCCTAATATGCTCCCAATTTATCCATTTATGATCAGCAAATTCCTTGTTCTTGTAGATTTCATAATAGGCTTTATGCTGAAAGATTGTCCTGAATCTATCCTCTGTTGCATTTCTAGGCAGTATATATTGGTTGGCTTGTCTAAGAGAGAAGAAGTTGTCACCTTTGATTTTTCTCAGATCAATGGATGGATCAAAATTGTCAAAGTTTTCATGTTCATCCCTTGATCCTGCATCCTCATCAACATCCATGTACTCATCGTCATTTGTCTTTTCACTGCTCGATTCTGGTTCAACTTGTTTGCCTTTAGATTGCCTTGAGCTGCCACCAACATCTCGCATGCTCTTTTGCCTGACTTCACGACATCTTGAAGCTATTGGAATATCATCTTGACTATCTGAATCTTGAGGAGGAGGAGCACAACCTCTATTTGCAGCCATTTTTATGTAAGAACCGGATCCTTTGGTCTTAGGCATGATTACTGGATATAAGAGTGGAATTCAAGGAGTAAGATCAAAGTTATATGCCCTAGATTTAGAGATTTTTGTGGAAAACAGCACTTGTGTGCACAATGCCTGCAATCCCGGTGCTACCACCCATGCTAGATCGGTAGCACCGAGCTTGCTGCGGTACTACCGTGCATGCTGGACCGGTAGCACCGGACATGGGGCGGTGCTACCGCACAGAAATCAGTAGCACCGATCCCTTTTAGAATGAACCCTAATTTCGACAAAATTTGCGGTTTTGAGTGATTTGATTCAAGAAAATTCATCTATCAATATAGGGGGTCCTAATTGCACTCATTTCATCCACAAATTTCGACGAAACAGGCACAAATTTTGCCACATTCCACAAGAACCCTAAAGATAAGAAAAAAAGGAAACTAGGGCATGCAAAATGAAGGATTTTTATTAGAAAAAGGGAAGGAATTGGTTACCTGAAAGTTTTGGATCTCAGACAATTGATTTGAAGGAGAAGAAAGATTTGATTTCTTGACAATCTTTGAGTGGAGACAAAAGAGGAATGAGAGGAGAGAGAGAAGACGTTAGTGCGGTGCTAGAAGAGAAGAGGTCGATTGCACCGCCCTGGACTTAACCCCCCAAACCCAAATAATCCAGTGCTACCGCGAATTTGTCGGTAGTACCGGTCTCCGATGCTACCGCTCTTGTATGAGCGGTGCTACCGGGAAATCAGCCAAAACACAAGTAAATATCCAGAGAATCCAAAATAACTAATAAGATTTTAATATTTTATTTAAGATATACATTTGCATCCAAATCTTATGTAAAATTTTCAAGACTTGTAGCTTAATTATGATTTAAACTTATTCTTTTTTAAACATGTTGCACTATTAGAGATTTAAAACACATGTATCATTAAAAGAACTCCCCCTTAAAGAGTGATATATCTAAAGAATTTAAAGAGCATCAAATAAAATCCAAAAGAATATTCAATAAAAATTGAACAAGATCCAACTACTCAAACCACATTTGAGATATCTATGACATTTATTTCATTCCTCAATTTACAGAATCGGGCTTCATCTAAAGGCTTGGTTAAAATATCTGCTAATTGATCTTCGGTTCTAAAGTGACTAATCACAATATCTCTTTTGCTAACATGATCTCTCAAGAAATGATGACAAATATCTATATGTTTAGTTCTTGAGTGTTGAACAGGGTTGTTGGCTATTTTAATAGCACTTTCATTATCACATAATAAAGGCACATTTTTAAAATCTATTCCATAGTCCATTAAAGTTTGCCTCATCCACAATAATTGAGCACAACAACTACCGGCGGATATGTATTCAGCTTCGACGGTGGATAGAGCTACGGAATTTTGTTTCTTAGAGAACCAAGAAATGAGGGATCTACCTAGGAATTTGCAATTTCCGGAGGTGCTTTTTCTATCCACTTTACAACCCGCATAATCCGAGTCCGAATATCCAATTAAATCAAAATTAGCACCTTTAGGATACCATAACCCTATATTTGAGGAATGCTTTAAATATCTTAGAATTCTCTTAACAGCTACTAAATCACATTCTTTAGGGGAAGCTTGAAAGCGAGCACACATGCACACACTAAACATAATATCGGGCCTAGATGCGGTGAGATAAAGTAGACTTCCAATTATAGAGCGATAAAGTTTTAAGTCTACCGGTTTACCTCCCTCGTTTAGATCAAGATGTCCGTTGGAGGCCATTGGAGTCTTGATAGGCTTTGAGTCTTCCATGCCAAATCTCTTGAGCAAATCTTTCACGTATTTGGTTTGACTCACGAAAGTCCTATTTTTGAGTTGCTTGATTTGAAGTCCAAGGAAGAAGCTTAATTCTCCAATCATTGACATCTCAAACTCCCTAGACATCATATCACCAAATTCTTTGCAAAAGTCTTCGTTAGTAGAACCAAATATAATATCATCAACATAGATTTGGCATACAAAGAATTCCTCATCAATGATTTTTGTAAAGAGTGTTCTATCAACCTTCCCAATTTTGAACCCTTTAGAAAGTAGAAAATCTCTAAGCCGCTCATACCATACTCTAGGAGCTTGTTTGAGACCATATAGCGCCTTAGAGAGTTTGTAAACATGGTTTGGATATTTAGAGCTTTCAAAATTGGGAGGTTGTTCAACAAATACCAATTCGGATATTTCTCCATTTAGAAATGCACTCTTTACATCCATTTGAAATAATCTAATATCAAAACAAGATGCAAAAGCAAGTAAGATTCTAATAGCTTCTAATCTAGCCATGGGTGCAAAAGTTTCACCAAAATCCAAACCTTCGATTTGAGTGAATCCTTGAGCCACTAACCGAGCCTTATTTCTTACCACAATACCATTTTCATCTTGTTTGTTTCGGAATACCCATTTTGTACCTATTACATTGTGTTCCTTGGGTCTTTCCACTAAAGTCCAAACATCATTCCGGGCAAAGTTGTTGAGTTCTTCATGCATTGAATTTACCCAATCAGGATCATCTAGAGCTTCATCTATGTGAGTAGGTTCAAAAGAAGATACGAAGGAGTAATGTTTGCAAAAAGAAGCGACACGAGATCGAGTTTGAACACCCTTACTAACGTCACCCAATATTTGATCTATTGGATGATCCTTGGAGAGTCCGTGATGAATTCTTTGAGGTAGAGTGTGAGTTTGTTGATCACTCTCCTTTTCATCCACATCGATCGGTTGAACTTGATTTGGCGTTGTGGAAGTAGAAGGTTCAACTTTAGTGGATGAAGGTTGATCTTGTTTATCCTCCTTTGGTTTTATGTCTCCAAGCGTCATGTTCTTCATTGCTTCTCTTAATCCTTCTTCACCTACATCATCCAAATTTTCTTGATCTTCTTGAGAGCCATTAGTCTCATCAAACTCAATATCGCAAGTTTCTTCCACAAAACCTTTATTTTTGTTAAATACACGATATGCTTTGCTATTTGAGGAATATCCAAGCAAGAACCCTTCATCACAACGACTTTGGAATTTTGAAAGTCGAACACCCTTTTTCAAGATATAGCATTTGGAACCGAAAACTCGAAAATAAGAAATATTTGGTCTTCTTCCAACAAGAAGCTCATAAGAGGTCTTTTTCAAGAGACGATAAAAATAAAGCCTATTTGTTGCATGGCAAGCGGTATTAATGGCTTCCGCCCAAAAACTTATCGGAAGTGCCATACTCATCAAGCATAGTTCTTGCCATTTCAATTAATGTTCGATTTTTCCGTTCCACAACTACATTTTGCTCCGGAGTGTAGGTGGCGGAAAGTTCGTGCTTTATTCCAAGTTCATCACAATAATCTTCAATTTTTGTATTTTTGAACTCGGAACCGTTGTCACTACGAATCTTCTTAATTTTAAAATCAAATTCATTTTGAGCCCTTTTTGCATAGTTTTTAAAGATACCGGAGGTTTTGGATTTATCATCTAGAAAGAACACCCAAGTATACCTTGAATAATCATCAACAATGACTAAGCAATAAGAATTTCCTCCAATGCTCTTATAGGTTGTTGGGCCAAACAAATCCATATGTAAGAGCTCTAATGGTCTAGAGGTGGACATGATACTTTTTGAAGGATGAGAACTAGCCACTTGCTTGCCGGCTTGACAAGCGCTACAAAGTCTATTTTTCTCAAACTTTACATCTTTCAAGCCCACAACTATTAATCATTTTTAAAAAGCTTTTTGAGTTGAATCATCCTAACATGAGCTAGTCTTCTATGCCATAACCATCCTAAGGATGTTTTTGCAATTAAACAAGTTTGAAGACATGACTCATTTGAGGTGAAATCAACTAAATACAAATTTCCAAATCTAAAACCTTTGAATGCTAAAGAATTATCATTTTCTTTAGAGATTACCACTTCATTCTTTGAAAATGTGCAAATAAGACCTAGATCACAAATTTGAGCAACCGATAACAAATTAAAATTTAAAGTTTCTACTAAAGAAACATTTGAAATAGAAAGGTCATTTGAGATAGCAATTTTACCCGAACCCAATACCTTTCCTTTGCTATTGTCACCGAATGTTATCTTGTCATTTTGCCCATTCCCTACTTCAAAAGTGGTGAACATTTTCCTATCACCGGTCATGTGTTGAGTGCATCTGCTATCCAACACCCAGTGTCGTCCACCGGTTTTGTAGTTTACCTACAAAAGAGAATCAAGTCTTTTTAGGTACCCAAATTTGTTTGGGTCCTTGGAGGTTAGTAACCAAGGCTTTGGGCACCCAAATGGCATTCTTTTTGCGGCCAAGTATAGGAGTGCCAACAAATTTAGCAATTATATTGCCAAAACTATCTTTCTTAAGCACATAGCAAGAGTCATAAATGTTATTTTTAGTTGTTTTATCCAAGAGGCAATTATTTGATAGATGACCTACCTCATGACATTTATAACAAAACTTCCCATTTGATTTAACGAAACGAAGAGCTTTGTTATTAATCTTTTTGCCCTTCTTAGGAACATATCCTAGTCCTTCTTTATTGTAGGAGCATCTTCGGCCATTCAAGATTTTATTAAAAGTGTCTTTACCCTTAAAACATCTATCAAGACTTTTGCTAAGTTTGTTCACTTGTTCCTTAAGTTCATTATTTTCTACTACTAGGTCTTCATGGCATGAAGTAGAACTAGAGCATGAAATTGATGGCATATCAAATAAATCATCACAGGAGGTAGATATGCTAGTTTTTGATATACAACATGAATCAATTTCTAAGCAAGATACATCATCAATAATTTTGCAACTAATCCCTATATCATTTTGAGACTTTGAATGGTCCTTAGCAAGAAGAGTCTCATGAGCTTTCTTTAGCTCCTCATAAGAGTCTTTCAGAGAAAGGTATTCTTTTCTCAAAGCTTTATGTTTAGACTTTTCTTTACCGAGATACTCATTCAAGTCCTCAAGCATATCCATTAATTCATCATAGGAGGGTTCATCATCATTTGTGTTTACCTTAAAATCTCCTTTTGCCATAAGACACAAGGGAGTGACGAAAGGAGATGAAGTCTCCTCAATGGCGATGCCGGCAAGACCCTTCTTCTTTGGAGGTGTATCATCCTCGGAAGAGTCGAAGTCCGAATATTCTTCTTCGGAATTCCACTCTCCAATGTGAGCCTCACCTTTCACATCCTTATTCAACTTCTTGAAGAGCTTCTTCGCATGAAAGAACTTCTTCTTCGAGGGGGACTTATTTTTGTCGTCCCTTTTCTTTGGACATTTTGAGGTAATATGTCTCTTCTCATCACACTCATAGCACTGGATATTTGCATATCGGTTTGTGCTAGAGTATTGTCCCTTCTTGAATTTTTGAGGACCACTTGTGCTTGAGCTCCTCTTCATGAATTTTCTCATTCTTCTTACAAGGAGAGCCATTTCCTCCTCGGTGTCTTCATCATCATCGGAGTCATTGAGCATCTCATCGCTTGATTCCGCCTTTGCTTTGAAGGCGATGTTCTTCTTCTTCGAAGAGCTTTGCTCCAAAAGCTCTTCCTTGTCTTTCTTGTAGAGCTCATTGGTTATGAGATTTCCAAGGAGTCCCGTTGGCGTCATTCTTGGCAACTCCGGTGAGTTGAGAAACAACGTCACCAAGGTCTCATAATGAAGGATCGAGATGGCGAACAAAGGGGGGGGTGAATGGTCGCAAATAAATTTCCCCCCAAAATACTCCAACAAAAACCTCGACAAGATCGCTCAAAGGAAATCGTGAAGAACCCGAAAAACTAGACAACTATGTGTACCCCTAGCTTGCATGGATAAGTACCATAAAATATGAGGGGATTTTTGAGTCACAATCCTGGTTGTCTAGTGTCCAAGATAAAGAGGAATCAATCCAACTCTTGCTTTTAGAAAGGACATCAATTCAAATCACAAAAGTCCCTTTCAGAAAAGCAAAACAGAATTTCCAGAAATTGTCCTCAAATTGAACAGGAGGTTGGTGGGTTTCTGCAGCTCACAAAATTTTGAGAATTTTTCTCCATATGAGAAGAAGAGTCGTGAAGAACTCCACCAAATTTATCCTCAAAAAGCCTTACAGAAAAAACAGGAAAAAATCGAAGAACACAGTCAATCAAGAACTTCGAGCAGAAAGTTTGGGGCTCGGTTTTCACCTCATGGCGCCCAAACGGTGCAACAAGTGAACTCCAAAATTGTTCTGCAGGTGTATATCGGAGTCCCGCACCTCCTCCAACAAGAATCAATTAAAAAGGATTTTTCCAGATTTTTATAAAAATCAAATACTAAATGCTGCGCAAAGAACAAGTTCTGAACAAAGTTGGAACTTGAAAGAAAAGATGTTCTCTACTCAATCCAAGAGTGCAAAAGAGATGTAAAACCATATGAACACACTCAAAACATCCAATATCAACAGCATTTAGAAGGAGGGGAGGCAAATCCAAATTGCGTGAAAGTAAATTGCGAGAATGTAATTGAGGGAAAGTAAATGCTGAATTTAAATTGCGTAAAGTAAAGACATAATGTAAATGCGCAAAATAAATTCAGAGTTGGATGGATAAAACTTTCATTTTTGGAAAGAGATGTTACAAAGCCTCACTTTCATGTGGGCAAAGCTCAAAGGAGCATTCAAAAACCTTCTAAGGGAGGAGGCTACCCCTCCACCCCTATTTATACTACTCTTGGGCCACCTACCACCCTTGGATGAGTCCCTCAACCCTAGAGCACTCATCTAAGGGCTAGGATTAACCCACACACACGGCCATGCAAGGGCTAACCCAAAACCCACACACATACCGGGTTTTCTTGCACGGTTTTCAAAGCATACTACCTAGACCCGCTAACCTATCAACTAGACCTCAATCCGACGGCCCTCATTGATCCACGCAGTATCTAGCTAGCATCATCTCCTTTCCTTGTCTTCTTGACTTGCCCGGACTCCGTCTCCGATCATCTTCCGGCTATCTCCCAACCGTCTAGACCTCCGACGCTCCTCGCTTAGTCCCTGTCATCCTCCGCCTCACCATGACCTAGCACCATCGCCCTGCAACCATCAAAGACAAGGAAAAACCTTTCACATAGCAATGCCCACAAAGATATTCAATGATTATCCCAAAATCATTAATCGATCATAATTTCTCTCGATGGTTCGGTGCTACTACCCCTAGGCCGGTAGCACTAAGAAGAGCAACCAACACTCAAATTGCTTCAAATCCAATTCAGTTCAAATCAAACCAAGCTCGAAACTCGTCAATTACTCATCACACACAACGATAGACCTCCACATGGTCTTTCAATCTCCCCCTTGATGAGTTTTTTGACAAACACATGAAAAGGCATAAGTTTTGAGTTTGAATAAGAGAGAAGAAAGCAATTTGAATGCAAAGCCAAACTTGGTCCAGAATAAGAAAATAAGATCATGACCAAGTTGGCAGAAAAGGGATTTTAGAGCTAAACTTTAGAGAGAGCAAGTTTTCAACAAAAGCTCTAAAAGATCCAATAAAACTCACAAGGAACACTCGAATATGCTTATGATCATAAAAATTTGCAATTGTCACAAAGATCATAAGAACCAAAGTGGATTAACATTTTTCCTTTGAAGATGCCTTTTCTACATTTTCTCCCCCTTTTGGCAATATAGGCATCAAGAATTTTTTTATTTATTTTCTCCCCCTTTATATATGTATGCATGAAATGCATCCTAAGTGAGCTTTGAGAATTATCCAAGTGATCATAAATGCAAGATATGACACTAAGCTAGTCAATTTAGAAAATGACTGAACTAGGATGTCTCGAAGAACAAATTCATTTTGCTCACAAGCTTTGTTTACAAGATTTGAACAAGTGCAAAACTTAGCAGAAGTTTCAAAGCTAGAAGCAAACACCACTCATAGGATCAAATGGAAAACCTAGAGTTCAACCTACTCAACACTTTGGGGAATCTTGAAGTGCATATAGAGTCCTTCGAGCTCATTTTTCAATTCATGCAAATTCTTCTTCTTTGATATTTTGAAAGACATAGCGGGGTGCAAATGTTTGACATTATTTGCATTCTTTACCCACTTATGTTTTTGTTATTTGCATTTCTTAATGATTGACTCAAGCCATGTTCGATCACCCCAAGAGTAACTCTTAAGAGAATGATCTTGGTCATACACGATATATTCCAAGTTCATCCCAAGTGCATTGGGAGGCAGTCTCGAGAATATATAGTGTTGAGTTCAATTTTGCACAAAAGAGAGTCAATTTTTTCTTAATTTAGCACATATGAGCAATTTTGAAGGACTAAAAATGGATCAAGCAAGTTTCACCCAAGTTGCTATAGGGACTATAGAGAACTCCATAAATTCACAATTCATGGTAAAAACCTCTAGAGAAGAAACTTAACAAGAAAAAGCAACATGTTTTTCATTTAAGATTTTTAATTTTCAGATTTTAACAAGCTTAGTATGATAGATGAACTTGGATAGACCTAAGCTAGTGATTTTCTTCAAAGATGTAGCAAGGTGCATTACATGAAGATTGAATCAATTGCATAATAGACAAAGCTCATAAAACAAAAGAAAATGTAGCCTATATGCAATGCATGAATAGATTTTCAAACTCCCCCTCAACATGTGAGTCAATTTTAAGCACAAATTGAGTTATTATCAGAGTTAGGCGTAGAAAAAAAACCCAAATGAACTCAAGTGAAGCCAAAAACTCAAAAAAGAGGAGAGAAAGATTGAAAAACTGCGAACTGAATGGCTATAGAGTTTAGAAAAGATAGCAGAGAACACTAGGCTCAAACTCGCTCTCATCTTCCCCAATGACTGACAAAGGACAGCTAACTCTTGAACTCCAACACAGGAGCAAACACAGACCCTATCTACCCAAGAGGCCCAACACCTGCTAGACCTATAAGTCTGTGAGTGAGCTCAACCAAGAAGAAGAAAAGAATAGCATCCTGAAGCATAAGATGAGAGGTCCATGCCGAAGCATGCCAGAAGTCTAGGTGAAGTGAACTCAGAACTCTAAAGAGAAAAACCCATAGCACCCAAAACAAAACAAAAGAAAGAAGAACCGGAAGAAAAATAATATAATACATAATATACAAGCCAACTCCCCCTCACAGAAGGCCGTAAGGGCACACGACCCCAAGCTCACTCCTTAGGGCAACAAACCTGGAGCTATCCAAAGGCTTGGTGAAGATATCGCTAATCAAGGTCACTCTACAATCAAGCACGATATCCCCTTCTCTACATGGTCTCTAAGGAAGTGATATCTAATATCAATGTGTTTGGTCCGAATGTCGTGCTTTGGGTTTTTAGCAATGCAAATAGCGTAGTGTTGTCACGAGAAAAGTGGCATGCTCAGTATATCTAACCCAAAGTCCCGCAAGGTCGATCTCATCCAGAGAACTCAGCTACAAAGAATCGGGTGCAAAGAACATACTCGGCCTCAGCAGTGGACTATGCAACCCCAGACTGCTTCCTAGATGACCAAGAAACAAGAGAAGTGCCAATGAATTGGCAAGTGCCAGAAGTGCTCTTCCTATCTATCCTACACCAAGAAAGTCGAGATTTAAAAGGCTCTAAGAGATATATAAGAGGAGGAAGAGTACCAAATACCATAATCAATGGTAGCGCGAAGATACCGGAAAATGCGCTTCATCGCCTGACAGTGAGAGGCACGAGGAGAAGCCTAAAATCGGGCGCACATACACACGGCAAAGTGTATGTCCGGCCTCGACGCAGTAGGATACAAGAGGGAGCCAATCATGCTACGAAACTCCTTTTGATCAGCAGGCTCACCATCCTCATCAGGCTCGAGGACTACAGTGGTGGCCATAGGAGTTAACACCGGCTTCCCGTCAAACATGTCGAAGCGCCTCAAGAGGTCCCGGGTGTACTTGCCTTGATGCAAGAAAGTGCCCTCTAGAGTCTGCTTGATCTGTAAGCCAAGGAAGTAGCTCAACTCGCCCATCATACTCATCTCAAACTCTGTACTCATCACATCAGAAAACTGAGAGACAAGAGAATGAGAGGAGCCACCAAAAATGATATTGTCCACATAAATCTGGACAAGAAGAAAATGAGACTCATGGTGTCCGATGAGCGAGTTTTGTCTACTATGCCCATTTTAAAGTCATGGCTGAGAAGATAAGACTTGAGCCTCTCATACCATGCTCTGGGGGCCTGCTTGAGTCCATACAGAGCTTTGGAAAGCTTGTATACATGACTCGGAAACTTGGGATTCTCGAATCCTGGAGGTTGCTTGACATAAACCTCTTCCTCAATATAGCCATTGAGGAATGCACTCTTGACATCCATTTGATAAAGTTTGAAGCCTTTGGATGCAGAAAATGCAAGCAGGATTCGGATAGCCTCTAGCCTAGCTACAGGGGCAAAGGTCTCCTCAAAGTCAAGACCCTCAACCTGAGAAAAGCCATGTGCAACTAGTCCAGCCTTGTTTCTAACTACAACCCCATCCTCACTCTGCTTGTTTTTTAACACCCACCTGGTCCCAATGACATTATGACCAGATGGGGGCTCGACAAGCTGACATACCTTGTTCCTCTCAAACTTCTCAAGTTCCTCATGCATAGAATTAATCCACGACTCATCGGATAATGCATGAGAAACGTCCTTCGGCTCAAAGGAGGCAACGAAGACAGAGTGGAGGCAGAAACTAGACAAACCTGATTTTGAGCAAGTGACCCGCTCAAACAGATCACCAATGATCTGATCAGGTGGATGAGCTTTCTGGATATGTCGGGAGGACTGTAAGGTAGTGGCCTCTACCTCTTGAGCAGTAAGAGGTAGGAACAGAGCCACTACCAAGGAGAGTCAAGGCAAGGGTGGTCTCCCGAGGTGCGTAAATGGAAGCAGGAGGCACCTCGGTGTAGAGGGACTGGATCCGGTGGAACACCATCATCTCCATCATCCTCATCTTCTACAAAGATGGTCTCGGAGGGATAAGAAGAGCTCAAACATCGTGTCTAGCTCCCGGCTAGCCTCATCAAAGGTCACATCACGGTCTCTATGATCCTATGCGCATCAACACCTGCACCTATAGCTACGAGAAGAAGTCGAGTAACCTAGAAAGATACCATCAGAAGAGCGAGACTCAAACTTATCTAGGTTACCAGACATCAAGATAAAACACTTGCAACCGAAAACGCGAAAATGAGACACGCTGGGCTTTCGCCTATACCTCAACTCATAAGAAGTGCGATGCAAATGTGCTCTAAAAAACACGCGATTAGAAACATGGCAAACAGTAGCTATAGCCTCAGCCCAAAACTTCCTAGGAGTATTGTACTCATCTAGCATCGTCCTGGCCATCTCAACCAGGGTCCTGTTCTTCCTTTCCACTATGCCATTCTGCTGAGGGGCGTAGGGAGAAGAGAACTGATGCTCTAAACCAGACTCCACACAAAAACTCTCAAAGTAGGAATTCTTGAACTCCGTGCCATTATCACTGCGTATAGCTCGTAATGCACCTGGGAGCTCAATAGACAACCCATCGACCAAACCCTGAAGTGAGAAAAGTCTCATCCTTCGAGGCCATGAAGAATACCCAAGAGTATCTAGAAAATCATCAACGATGACGAGAACATACCACTTCCCTCCCGCCGATCGCACTCTAGCCGACCAACAAAGGCCCATATGTAAAAGCTGTCTGGTGCATCATCATCACTACGGTGATCGGAGGATGAGAAGTAAGAACCATCTTGCCATGTCGGCAAGGAGAGCAAACTAAGTCTTTGACCATCTTGAGTTTGGGCAAACCCCGAATGAGATCGTGGCTGCTAACTCGGGTCAAATGATCAAAACCAATGTGACAAGTCTCCTATGCTAGAAGGAGAGATCACGGGACTCAGAAGCAATCAAACATCGAAGAGAGTCTCCAGAAGAAGCAGAAAAATCAGCACGAAAGACTCTCCCAAATCTAGAAATCCCGCGAACTAACCCTCCTGATGAATCAAGGATTCTACAGGCATTACTCTTGAAGCTTACCTCGAAAGAGTCATCGATAAGCTGAGAAACAGAGAGAAGATTGTATTGCAGCTTACTTACTAAGGCAACATCATTAAGAATGAAATTTTGGTTAATGCAGATGGTACCTTTAGCAATGACTCTACCTGAAGATGCATCCCCGAAAGTGATCAACTCATCACCAGGGGCTCGGACTAGGGAAGAGAACCATCGAGAATCTCCGGTCATATGACGAGAACAACCGGAGTCGACAATCCAAATATCTCCCTTCCCTATCAAGACACAAGAGAGAAAGATGACTCAGTACTGGTATAGAGTGAAGACTTGGGAACCCAATACTGAACCACACGACGCCTCAGAGTACCAGCCACAGAAGAAGACTGAACTCGAGTCTCTCTCTGCCGTTTAACCTTAACATGATCAGTAGCAACTCTAGTAGATGATCTAGGAGCTGGAACTGGGTTAGCCCGCCGTGTTGCAAAAGCCAGACCATCCCAGTGAGGCTTCCTAAATCTTCTTCCAGAAAACACCTCACGCCGCTGATATCTACCTCGATGGGAAAAATGAGGAATATCAAAAGGACGGCGGAAAGACTGACTACGAACAGCTCCAAGACTAAAACTCGAAGAACCAGCATAAAAACCGAGTCTTGTACGCTGCCCAAAAACAGGCGACTCTTTAACCTATCTAGAAGCAGTGTGTACCTTAGGAGCACTCAAAGTTTGGGGATGACCCTAAATACCCCTAAGAGCAGCAACACGCTCACACCGAGTGATCTTGACATGCCTGAAGCAGAAATCTACTAAGTGACCATCCTTCTTACAGAAGGTGCATGTGTACTTCACCTTGCTAGAGACAGAAGCAACAGGAGTAAGACCCTTCTGGTCAGAAGTCCTATGGACAACCCCAGCAGACCTAAACACGGTGGTGCTCACTCTGCGAGCTACCACAATCTCACCACTCTTGGAGCCACGCACAATGGTGGGAGGATGCGCCCGAGCTTGCTCCAAAGGATCAAATCCTAGACCTTAATTAAATCTACTAATCTTGGATTGGTCTATAATAAGATTGAGCTTCTTCTTGCCTCCTACAAACTTCTCGAGAGTGCTCATAAGATACTGGCAATCTCGAAAGAAAGAGGCACAAGAAGAACAGGGGGAAGAAGAAGAAGAACCAGAAAGATGAGCTCTCTCAGCACGTTCATTTTTCTCCCTCAGCACGGCTGCCTCAATCTTGAGGGCCTCATAAGAAACACAAGACGCATTTCTAATTCTATGGGCTTGGTCTTCTAATTTCTTCCTAAGCTCGACATGGATTTTATCCAAGTCCCCCTCAATCATAGAACATCGCTAGCAACTTTCTTGTGACTTATCTAGTAAGTCCTTAGCAAGATTAGCACACTTGACATTTAAGGATTCATTGTTAAGTTTTAGTTGCCTACAACCCTCACATGAGTTGACTGGGTCCTTAGAAGCATGCATTTCAAGTTCATCGTTTCTAGAAGAAAGCTTCCTAAGGTGATCGCTCATGGCATCAATTTCGGCAAGCAATTTAGGGCAATTAGCACAAGAGGGAGTAGAGTGAGCATGAAGAAAACTAGCATCTACAGAAGGAGTATCAATAGATTCATTGATAGCATTCTTCAACCTAAGACTATCTAGTTCAGACAACACACTATCATGCATAGTCCTTAGGTTCTCTAACTCCACAAGCAAAGCATCACACAAAGTACAGTCATCAGTGACTCGGGAGGGAGAAGATCTAAGTGAAGCTAACTCCCGAGTCAAGGTACCTACTTCCTTCTCAAGCTCCGTACACCTAGCTCTAGCTCTAGCATGAAATTTTCCTAATTTGCAGAAAGCTTCATTGAGCTGGTCATAGGAGGGTACCTCGTCCGTGTCGCTATACAGCTCGGAGTCGCTGATGCCGTTGACGTCGGCCATGAAGAACATGCCGGAGAAGTCGTCGCCGCCTTTCTTCTCTTGCGGATCATCCTCGCCCTCGTCGCTCAATGTCTCCATGTCGGAGATGTTGATGTCGTCAAGCGTGGCGAGGACGCGGTGGAAGAGCTTCTTGTTCTTGGAGAAGTTGCGGTACTTCTTCTCGTGCGCCAGTTCATGAACTGGAGGCTTCTTGTTGTGGTTCTTGTCGGTGTAGTCGTTCTTGCCCGAACCGCCAACGTCGTTCTTGCCCTTCTCCAGCTTGGGACAGTTCACCCGAATGTGGTTGGGGCCACCACACTCGAAGTAGGTGATCATGCCACCTCTCTTCCTCTCTCTCACCCTCTTATATGCATGAGAGAATTTGCGAGCAAGAAGAGCAAACTCATTTTCTGGAAATTTTTCCAGTTGGTCATCGCTTAGCTCGCAAAGGGTGGAGAGGGAGAGACCGGATGAAGAATCGAAGAAGATCCATTGGGATCGGTGACCAAAGCCATCGACTGAGATTTCGTCTTCCGAGAGACGACATCGATCTCATGAGTCTTGAGGCGGGAATAAAGCCCGTCAAGAGTCAGAGTCGATAAGTCGGTGGTGTCCTTGATGGTGGTCACCTTCATCTCCCAAACCCAAAGGTTGAGTGTGGTCAAGAAATGCCGAGCATTGTCCGGGTCAGGGTATATGCAACCAACTGCTCGGAGGTCGCTCAAGATCTTTGTAAACCGACCAAAACACTCATCGAGACTCTCACCAACGCGTTTATCAAACTTGTTGTACTCGCGCTTGAATTGGTCCTGCCTCACAGTCTTGATTTGAGTAGAGCCCTCATGGTAAGCATCGAGGGTTACCCAAATCACGTGAGCGAAGCGAAGGTGAGAAATCCTATCATACTCACCGCGGCAAGACCCTATATGAGAATGTTCCTTGCCTTAGCATTCGCCTCAATGTCAGCCATATTGATGGCCGTGACATTTTCATCAGCAGGAACCTCATACGTGAGTTTCACCTTTCGCCATATCGTAGCCCAGGCGTGATGTATGACTCCATCCGGGACTTCCAAAAAGGAAAATCAACTCAATTAAAGATGGGAGGCTTGGTGGAATATTTGTCCGTCGCCATGGCTCTTGAGACCGGTCAAGATCTAGAAAGAGCAGAACCGGCTCTGATACCAATTGAAGGATTGAGATGGCAAACAAAGGGGGGTGAATGGTTGCAAATAAATTTTCCCCCAAAAAACTCCAACAAAAACATCGACAAGATCGCTCAAAGGATATCGTGAAAAACCCGAAAAACTAGACAACTATGTGTACCCCTAGCTTGCATGGATAAGTACCATAAAATATGTGGGGATTTTTGAGTCACAATCCTGGTTGTCTAGTGTCCATGATAAAGAGGAATCAATCCAACTCTTGCTTTTAGAAAGGATATCAATTCAAATCACAAAAGTCACTTTCAGAAAAGCAAAAGCAGAATTTTCAGAAATTGTCCTCAATTTGAACAGGAGGTTGGTGGGTTTCTGCAGCTCACAAAATTTTGAGAATTTTTATCCCTATGAGAAGAAGAGTTGTGAAGAACTCCACCAATTTATCCACAAAAATCCTTACAGAAAAAACAGGAAAAATCGAAGAACACAGTCAGTCAAGAACTTCGAGCAGAAAGTTTGGGGCTCGGTTTTCACCTCATGGCGCCCAAACGGTGCAACAAGTGAACTCCAAAATTTTTCTCCAGGTGGATATCAGAGTCCCGCACCTCCTCCAATAAGAATCACTTAAAAATGATTTTTCCAGATTTTTATAAAAATAAAAAACAAAATACTACGCAAAGAACAAGTTCTGAACAAAGTTGGAACTTGAAAGAAAAGATGTTCTCTACTCAATCCAAGAGTGCAAAAGAGACGTAAAACCATATGAACACACTCAAAACATCCAAGATCAACAACATTTAGATGGAGGGGAGGCAAATCCAAATTGCGTGAAAGTAAATTGCGAGAATGTAATTGCGGGAAAGTAAATGCTGAATTTAAATTGCGTAAAGTAAAGACATAATGTAAATGCGCAAAATAAATTCAGAGTTGGATGGATAAAACTTTCATTTCTGGAAGAAGAGGTTACAAAGCCTCACTTTCATGTGGGCAAAGCTCAAAGGAGCATTCAAAAACCTTCTAAGGAGGAGGCTACCCTCCACCCCTATTTATACTACTCTTGGGCCACCTACCACCCTTGGATGAGTCCCTCAACCCTAGAGCACTCATCTAAGGGTTAGGACTAACCCACACACACAGCCATGCAAGGGCTAATCCAAAACCCACACACATACCGGGTTTTCTTGCACGGTTTTCAAAGCATACTACCTAGACCCGCTAACCTATCAACTAGACCTCAATCCGACGGCCCTCATTGATCCACGCAGCATTTAGCTAGCATCATCTCCTTTCCTTGTCTTTTTGACTTGCCCGGACTCCGTCTCCGATCATCTTCCGGCGATCTCCCAACCGTCTGGACCTCCGACGCTCCTCGCCTAGTCCCAGTCATCCTCTGCCTCACCATGACCTAGCACCGTCGCCCTGCAACCATCAAAGACAAGGAAAAACCTTTCACATAGTAATGCCCACAAAGATATTCAATGATTATCCCAAAATCATTAATCAATCATTATTGCGCTTAATGGTCCGGTGCTACTACCCCTACGCCGGTAGCACTAAGAAGAGCAACCAACACTCAAATTGCTTCAAATCCAATTCAATTCAAATCAAACCAAGCTCAAAACTCGTCAATTACTCATCGCACACAAGGATAGACCTCCACATGGTCTTTCACATATTTTTCCGGAAGAGCCCTAAGCATCTTACGAACAATGTCAAAATTTGTTAGTGATGCTCCCAGGCCCTTGAGCTCATTTACTATGTTGTTTAATCGTGAATACATCTCATTGATGTTTTCATGAGGCAACATAATAAAACTCTCATATTTGATTCGAAGCATATGCAATTTGGCTTCTTTGACCGAGGATGTTCCCTCATGAATTTTCGAGAGTGTTGTCCAAATCTCGTGAGCGGTTTCAAGATTGCTCACTCGATTGAACTCATCCGCGTTCAAAGCGCCAAAAAGAGCATCATAGCTTGAGCATTAAGATGAATGTTTCGCTCCTCTTGGTCTATTGTAAGTGTGGGATTGACCCCCAAAGTGAAACCTTCAACTACAATTCTCCATATGCTTGGACTCATGGCCTTAAGATAAACGGTCATGCGAATTTTTCAATGAGCATAATTTGTACCATCAAAAAATGGCGCCTTACCTATTGACACCCCATCGCTAGCCATCCTTACTCTCTAGGCGGTGAAGCCCCAAAAGAGATTCCAAACTCTGATACCACTTGTAGGATGAAGGATACCCGACTAGAGGGGGGTGAATAGGAGGTTTCTAAAATTTTCGACACTATTTAGAAATTACGAAAGACACTAAGATATAGAGATGCAATTATGAATGACACACTCAAATCTCTTGCTATTACTTAAGATACTATATCAATTCAAGTGTAGCAAATATACTAGTGAGCACAAAGACAATCAAGAAAATGCTATCAATGGAATATATTCTCAACAATGAGGAATACCAATCACAAATAAATAGGAGACAAGAATTTTAACCCGTGGTCTCGGAGACTTGCCGGACTCCCCTACTCCACGTTGAGGTGACTTGAATCGCTTCAAGCCGGCTCCACTCGCTCGAGCCTTCCTCGATCACTAAGGTACTTCTTCCCCTCTCCGGGTAGGCGAAATCCGGCCTTCACAACTTGCCGGGGCTTCTCACAATCTCCGTTGAGAAGCTCACCGTGCACGATCGCCACCAAGCCGTCTAGGAGGCGGCAACCTCCAAGAGTAATAAACCTTGACGCCTGCTTGTGGTCAAGTATCAGTGTCTAAAGGCTCAAATATGAAATGCAATACTCAACCTTGCTTCTCACACTCACAAATGAAAATTGAATGCACACAAGAGTGGAGAACACTTGCTAGAGCTCAAATATTATCAATGAGCACCAAGAGTTACTCTAGAATGCAGGTGGGGAGGTATTTATAGCCTCCACCAAACTTTCTAGCTGTTGGAGCTCGAAATGGGCAAAAATCTGTTTTTCCGGTGCTACCGCCCATGTAGGACCGGTAGCACTGGGCTCCACTTCAACGGCTAGAACAGTGCATTTAATGCACTTGCCAGAGACAGTTACAAAAGGTCCGGTGCTACCGCCCAACTAGGACCGGTAGCACCAGGCTCCATTTCATTTTCTTTCTTCGAAAAGAGATCTCTCTGGAAATTGAGCATCTGGCTGAGGACCGGTGCTACCGCTGGTTCGGTAGCACCGGGCTACCATGGGCGGTAGCACCGGGCTACAAACATGCCCAAAACATACCCCTCTGTAATTTTTACACCGGGTTACAAGTCTGGTGCTACCGCTGGCCCGGTAGCACCGGGCTACCATGGGCGGTAGCACCGGGCTACAAAATGCCCAAAAGAAGCCCTTCTCTGGAATTTCCACACCGAGTTAATATCCGGTGCTACCGATAGTCCGGTAGCACCGGGTTACCATAGGCGATAGCACCGGGCTACTGTAACCCAGAAGGAGCTCGAATTCTCATACCGCCCTTATTGGGCGGTGCTACACAAGACCCGTAGCACCGTCGTCGCCATGGGCGGTAGCACTCGATTTCCAGAGACTTGATTAGTTTAAAAAGATTTTCTATATAGGAACTTATATATCATCAAACATTCATTTGAATATGTAATTTGAGCCTTTAAACCCTAAATGATATCAAGATAAGCGTCAAGATCCCTCTTTATAGTACGGTCCTAATTCTAGCAAGCCGATCTTTCTTCCAAACTCCAAGATCGACAAAAGACTAGAAAAACAACCTTATAATTATACCTTTTCACGATCTTGACATATTTGATCTTCCCTTTGTACTTGGTATTTCCATGGTCATCAATCTTGGGATTAACCTACTTTCAATATTCTCAAGGAAAGTGTTAGATCATATAACAAAGTTGTCATTAATTATCAAAACCAAAACACAATGGGTGCCTAGATGCTTTCACCAATGCTCAGAGCCGTCATTGGAAAAGTACCTTGCCGAGGTATGCAAAATGGAGAAATGTTTCAAGAACCTCGAAGTTGGATACGTTCCCAGGAAGGACAACTCTGGCGCGGACCTGCTATCCAAGCTCGGGTCGTCCGACAATGAGATTCCGTCAGATGTCATCCTTGAGACCCTGCCAGCCCCGATCGTCGGCGGCCCGGAAGACTCGATGGCCTTCCTCGAGAATGTTCCATCATGGATGGACCCAATCATCAAGTTCCTCAGCCTTGGCGAGCTCCCGCCCGACCCGGCTGAGGGCAGCAGGCTCAAGCGTCGTACGAGCTTGTATGGGCTCGTCGACGGACAACTGTACTGGCGGGGCGCCCTGGGCGTCCTCGCCAGGTGCATCACCTCGGAGGAAGGTAAATACTTGCTTAATGACATCCATTCGGGCCTCTGCGGCGCTCACTTTTCTTTCAGGACTATGGTCAGGAAGGCGTTCCGGATGGGCTTCTACTGGTCGACAGCGCTCCAGGATGCACGGGACATCGTCCGCGCCTACCGAGCTTGCCAGTTCCACGCCCGAAATGCTCTCCAGCTAGCTTACGCCCTCCAGACCATCCCCCTCGCCTAGCCGTTCTCAACATGGGGCCTCGACATCCTCGGCCCCGTCCCGCAGGCGGTCGGGGGGAAGAAGTTCCTATTTGTCGCCATCGACACCTTCATGAAATGGGTTGAAGCCAAGCCGGTCTCGGCCATCACGGCCCAGGCCACGGTGAGGTTTCTCCGTTCATTTATAGTCTCAAGGTATGGGGTCCCTTGCAGGATCATCACCGACAATGGGACGCAGTTCACCAGCGAGCTGTTCCAAGAATACTGCGAAGACAGGGGAACCAAGGTCTGCTACGCCTCAGTAGGCCACCCACAGAGCAACGGGGCAGTCGAGCGTGCCAACAGACAGATCGTCCAAGGCGTCAAGAAGCGAGTCTTCGACGAGCTCGAACATCGAGGCGGGGGCTGGGTGGATGAGCTTCCCACCATCCTCTGGTCCATCCGAACCACGCCGAGCCGGGCAACAGGGTCTACCCCCTTCCGGCTTGTCTTTGGTTCCGAGGCCGTCCTACCCCCCGAGGTCACGCTTGGCTCCGCCAGGGTCCACTCCGTCGACCAAGTCGACCTCGAGCAAGAGCGGTCCCTCAACCTCGCCCTGGCTGAGGAGGTAAGATGCCATGCTCTGCTGTGGTCGGCACATTAGGCACGCCTCCCGATCGGTGCGACCCAGAGGACTCCTTGTTGGGGACTTGGTCCTAAGGCAAATTCAGGATCGGTCCGGTGCCAACAAGTTATCCTCGCTCTAGGAGGGGCCTATCGTGTCGTCTCGGTAAGCCAGATGGGTGCTTACCGGCTGGCCATGCCCGACGGTCGAGAGCTCGTGAACTCGTGGAACATTGACTAGCTCCGAAAGTTCTATGTTTGAACTCTGCCTCTCGCTTTCATGATGAAATACTTTTACTTTATCATCCATGATTGCGCCATTTTTTATATATCTCTTTATACCCCGAGCAAGTGAGTATCCGGGTCGTGATCCGAGGGTTCACCCCCGGAGGAAGTCGAGCCAGCTGTAAGCCGATTCTCATCGTGTCACGGCTCCCCTCCGTAGCGGGGTCCGGCCTGGCGATCACGCCCGTGAAACTCTCAACCTCGGGATACGCTCTGGCCCCCCTCACCTTTTTTGCTCGAACAAAGTCATGGTCTTGAGGCACGCCTCAGGGGGCCGAGTCCATGGTAAGCCGACTCTCTTCGCAGTAAGCCGATCGTTCCCCCGTAGTAGGATCTGTGCCCGAGATCGCCGTCGGTAAGCATTTCGAGCAAGGGGGCCAGTCTGACCTTTTGTTTACTACAAACATATTTTGTCTTTGTACGCATAACGCCTTGCTTGCTCTCCCAAGCCCGGGGAATCACCATCTCGAGCGTAATCTGCGCCCGTGCACCACTTGGCCGGGCCCGGCATAAGTTTCTTTTCTGCCTATGCTAACGCCTCTCTTGCGTCTCAGGGGACGCGACGTCAGGTCGCGTTCTCAAGGTCTGTCTTCAGAGAATCAAGTATGCAGAAAAGCAGCCTTCGCCGTGGTAAGTCGACTGCTCCCTTGCGTCGAGCCCCGTGCCAAGGGTTCCGCCTGGTAAGCGACTCGCGCTCGGGACCCAACCTAATATCCTTTACGCAAAGTTCTCCTTCATTAAATACCAACATTTATGTGTCCCCGCACCGCGAGCTACGCGAGCACGAGACGTGATCTCGGGGATCGCCTCCAGGGGGTCGCAGTCAGCTGTAAGCCGATTCTCATCGCGTCTCGGCTCCCCCCTTTAGCAGAGCTTGGACCTGAGATCACATCGAGAGCTCCCGAACCTCGGGGTGCCCTAGGGTTTCTTTTCTTAGCATCTATATCTGGAAATGTTTTCCTTTTTTGCACCCCGTGTGCCTTGGTGTCGGGTCGTGGTCTCTGGGTTCGCCTCGGGGATGTCTCGGTCGCCGTAAATTGATCTTTATCAGGGTAAGCCAACCATCCCCCCGACAAGCCAACCTGGAGGCCGTCCCCAGGGGGCACCCCGAGCCTGATGACAATTCTCGGGCTCGGCAGACATGGACTCTAGATTCACCTCCGAGGATGCTTCAGTCGCAGTAAGACAATCTGAATCGCAGAAAGCCAGCTATTCCCCCGCCGTAGGCTTGAATCAGAGACCACCCTCAGGGAAGCCCCAGACTCGATGCATTCCCGAGTTCGGCTGCCTCGACCCGACGCCCCAAATCTAGTCCAGCCCGGACGCGGGCTCGGCTGTCTCGGCCTAGCACCGAGCCTAATGTACTCCCAGGCTCGGAGGTTGCGGATTTCTAAAAAATATCCTCCGGGGTTGCTCTATTCCCCCGTCGAGTGATTCTAATGGGAGGCCTCCCCGTAAAGGGAGCCCCCGAGCTCGGCCTAGCACCGAGCCTGATGTACTCCCGGGCTCGGAGGTCGCAGATTTCTAAAAAATATCCTCCGGGGTTGCTCTATTCCCCCGACGAGTGATTCTATGGGAGGCCTCCCCGTAGAGGGAGCCCCCGAGCTCGGCCTAGCACCGAGCCTGAAGTACTCCCGGGCTCGGAGGTCGCGGATTTCTAAAGGATATCCTCTGGGGTTGATCTATTCCCCCGTCAAGTGATTTTGATAATTATTTCCCCGGTCGAGTAATTTTTATGGCAAGTTTCTCCGGGGATGTTCTAATCACAAGCTTGGTCATCTCGACCCGACTCCTTGGTTCAGGTTCGTCCTCGATCAAAGGCACGCCTTGTGACCTGACTCCGTCGTGGGTCCTTTCCCCTTTTTCAGGCCAAACAGCATCGGCTAAACTCTCAGGCCCCTACAACCGACTCCTGCACCTCGGGATCAGCGGCGAGCATGCGGCGATGAGGCAGGACCGAATGTTTCCAGGCTCGGCCACCTCAACCCAACGCTGCGGATAAAGTTCGCCCCCGATCAAAGGTATACCTAATGACCTAACCTTGTCACGGGTCTTCCCTTTTCCAGGTCAGGAATGCTGGTCGGATCTCGGGTCATAATGGCCAACTCTGTGCGCCGGATCGCCGGCTAAGGCAGGACAACAAAGCAAAAGCCAAAATCTCGAGCAGGATTTCTGGCTAAGTCTCGAACAGTTTCGAGCAGGTTTTCTGGCTAAGTCTCGAGCAGTTTCGAGCAGGATTTCTGGCTAAGTCTCGAGCAGGAATCTTTCAGCCTCGAGCAGGATTTCTGCCTAAGTCCAGAGCAAACGTCATTCGATCTCAAACCGGATTTTTTCTGGCTAAGTCTCGAGCAGTTTCTAGCAGTCTCGAGAAGAAAAGATGCTATTCACTCTCGAGCAAGACTCCCAGCTGAATATTAGAAAGGCGCATACAAATGCAAACACAAAGGGAGTTTCATTTCTTTTAAAAAAGCCAAATTTACATGATTACCTTTTACAAAGAAGTCGAGTACCCTCGACCCCTTTCCCTACCGACTAACCTATCTACAGGTCAGCCATCTCCCGAGCGAGCTTCTCCTGCTCGAGTGCAGCGACCCTCACCCTCAGAGCCAGTGCCTCGGCCTCGGCCTCGGCCTCGGCGTTGGCAACCCGGCTTCACTCCTCCTGAAGCTGAGCTAGGGCGTTCTTCCCCGTTCGGGTCGCTCGCCCCAGCTTTTCCTCAAGATCGGACATCTTTGCCTCGGCATCAGCGGAAGCCTTCGAAGGGGCAACAGAGAGCTCCGCGACCTTCTTGTGGAGCGCTTCCGTCTCCGCTCGAGCAGCCTCGACGATTTTCGCGGCCCTCGCGCGATCCCCTGCGAGAGCGTTCTTGGCCTTCTCGCAGATATTCGCGAGGGTCTCGACCAACCACTTCTGCTCGACTTTGACCGCCCTCGAAATCTCGACGGCATGCTCGGTCTTCAGCTGCTCGACCTCCCCCTCTGTCCGCGCTATGATCTCCTCGAGACCGAGGACGTACTCCTCGCGTCCCTCGACCAAGGAGCACAGCGCCCGGAAGCTAACGGCATGATCGCGCAGGGTCTCAAGCCCTTGGCGACCTGGTCCAAGCCCTGAGGAGACGCGAAACACGTCACGAACGACCTCGCGGACATGAAGAGAACCAAAAGAAAAAAAAAGAGAGAGGAAAGACGGGCTCGAAGTCAACTAACCTCTTGGAGGTGCGTTTCGAGCCTCATGCGAGCGGAGTGTAGAGACGCCCAGCGTCCCCCTGTAGACCCCTCCGGCGCCGGGTCAGCGACGCCGGCAGGGGCATCATCCCGAGCCGCCTCGTCCGAGGCACGGGGCAGCTCGGTCAGAGCTGAGCCTGTCGGAGAGAACAAGGTTACTTAGAAGGGGGGTGGCGCCTTACCTGATGCCCCGCCATGCTCGTCGACGCTCGCAAGCACTGTCCCGACCTTAGCCGCACCAAGCTTGGTGGCGTCGACCCCAGCTGTCACCCCGACAGTGTCGACCTCGCCTACGGCCCCGCCCGGGGCGACAGTCGGCTCGGGGGCTCCATGGTCGAGCGCCTTGATTGGGCTTCCCTCTGCTGTCGCCCCAACGGCCCCCTAGTCGGCCGCCCCTGCTGAGTCATCCTCCGTGGGCATCGCGACAGGCCGAGGATGCTGCGGCCTTTACTGGGGGACCAGGATATAGTCCCTCGCGTCCTCTTCCTCATCCTCGGACTCACTCTGAACAACAATAAAATCTGTGACGAAAAACACCCCTAAGACTCGCAAGGAGGGAGAAGACCTACGCTCCTGGGCTAAAAAGGAAAAGAAAAGGGAGAGATGGAAAAATACGTATCTCTTGGGCGGAGGGGGCGTGGCTCAACGCCCCGCCCCCGCGACAGCGGGGGGAGTGTGTTCCCCTCAAGCGTCCTGCACCTGCGGCACCGGACGCAGGCTCAACGGCGTGACCGCGGCCGCTCTTGCTGCAAAAAGAAGGAGGAAAGGTCAAAGAAGAAAAACACATGGAAAACCGATGAGGAAACAAGGTCGAGCCTGGGCGTCCCCGGGCTTGGTAGAAGTGACTTACCATTGCGCGGTCACCCCACTCGATGTGGGGCTTCTTGATGGCCTGGCTTGGGGCGTCCGGGGCAGGTCTCTTGGTAGCCTTCTTGCCCTTGCCCAGCCCGGGCAATGGCAACAGGCGCCTCGCCTTTTCCAGTAGCTCCTGGCTCTCCTGCAAGACTCAACACGGTCAAAGAATGCCCGGGCCCAAAGTAGGACCAACAGAAGAATGAGAAGAAGACTACCTCGCTACGCCACCTCAAGATGTTCTTGGGGACGGGGTCGTCGAGGGTATAGGCGTGGGCCACCTTCCCGAACGCCTCCTGCATACGCGTCGCCACCCACGACTCCGCCGGGGCTGCAGGAAGACAGAATGAGATGGGGGGCGATAAAAAAAAAGAGCTCGCTCGAGCTTAGGAAAGCACAAGGTCGAAAGAAGCTTACATTGGGCGCTTTCCCGAGTAGTGTCATCCCTCCCTCGGATCTCAAAGAACGGGTGCACCCTCTTCCGCAGAGGGGACACCCGAGCTTGAAGGTAGTCTGCAACCACGGCTTAGCCGGTTAGGCCGCGCGTCGCGTAGACGTGGATGGTAGCGACGGCCTCTTGGTCGGCCGCCGAGTCCTTAGGCTCTGGGGTCTCATGCTTGCTGTCCATGGCGATGCCGTTGTACGCGAGCTCACCCCCCTCACCCTTCTTCAGGTAAAACCATCTCTTCGTCCACGGCCCGAGGGAGTCCCGGGTCGGGATTTGAAGGAAGGTGCAGGGAAGCCCGGTCCGTAGTCGAAAATAAAGGCACCTGACGACAGGGTCCTTCGAGGTGCAGAACAAAGAATAAAAGTGGAAAAAGAGAGGGGTGGGAAGGATTCCAAGGAACCCCTCGCGGAGATGCGAAAAGCTAGAGAGGAGGAGGATGGAGTTTGGCACCAGATTGACAAGCTCGATCTCGCATTGCGTGAGAACGACGGCCAGGAAGTCGCTCTCCGGGGTCCGCAGCCCGAAGAGCGTATACTGCTCTGTGCTCATGATCTCGTCCTCCCGAGGGTGTGGCTCGGCCTCTCTAGACACCGGGAGCCGCCAGGTCGCGGGATCCAGAAGCCCCAGCGACTCAAGCTCCCTCATCCTCTCGGTGGTCAAGGTGCATGGCTCTCAGAAGAATCAAGACGGATCAAGGAAAGAAAAGGACAACAAGCAGAAAGGCTAGAGACACAGCGTAAGGGTGAAGGACTTCTGAAGTATGCGGCTTCGAGTTTTTAAAGGAGCACGATCTCTGACAGCTAGCGTCAGTTACTCCTAAAAAGGAGCGCCGGGATTTTTGAGCAGAGAACGTGAAGCGCCACGGTAGCGTCTCCTCGAATCCCCGGAGACCCGAGACATTGCTTCCCGTGTCCGCCGCCCGTCGCGTCAGGACACGAGGCATTACGGGCCATCTCCTCGAATCCCCCACGGGAATTCGAGGCGGCGAAAATCAGACACCTCCCGAGCGCGATCTCCAATTTAATGCCGCGAAGACGAAAGGACAAGTTCGGGGCGACCACGACAGAGGTCCTTGGGGAATTTCGATGCGCAGGTTGGCCTCGGGGGCTGCCGTGCTCGGCTAAAGGGTCGACCCCTTCTCAAGAAACAAAAAGACTCAAGCCCGCCCTTGAGCCTTGGGGGCTAGCTGTCGGGGATCGATACCCTCGCCACGTGTAAGCATCCCCCTGGCCACGTGGCGGCTTTTCGCAGACCCAGGGACTCATCTCCGACCTAGGTGATGCTCCCCCGGTGATTAGGCTCGGGGCCAACAAGCTCGAGCTTGGGCACCGCCGCAGGGGCAGGCACCCTTGACCTCGACGCCTTGTCCTCGACTTTGACGCTCCCGCGGGCACCAAGGAAAGGGACATCTGTAGCATTTCTATTTTTATCTTGTGTAAAACTCTCCCCTGCGTGGGAATCAGCACCCTACCTACCCCTGCGTGGGAACTAGGGTTCAACAGCTCCCGTCAAGATCTCAACAGCTCCCGTCAGACTCTCAACGGCTAGCAACGACTTTCGAGCCTCCATCAAATCACCACGGGCTCCTGACGTTGGCCTCGGGACCAAGCAACAAGGTTCCCCGAGGACTACAAAAGCAGTAGATCACCCCAAACAGAACAACAGAACAATAACGAGACAGAAAAACAGAAGACAAGGGCAACACCCGACACACAACACCAACAAAGAAGAACAGCGCGGCCCCCTCCTCTTGCTCGAGCCCCGTCCTTGTACTCTTCTACAGAGCTGCTAATACACCCTTAGCCTCAGGGCAAGACTGGAGTAGAGCTATTACCCGACCTTGAGGGCTCGAACCAGTATAAAACCCCGTGTCTGACATCCTTTCTTGGATGACTTCCCCACGACGCTTGGAGCCCCCGAATGAGCACGACCTTGGGTCCCGCTCCCGAGCAGACACCTCGCACCCCCTTTCTTTCTTCTGCGGTCGATGGTCCCGATCGTCGATAGATTCCTGAGTGGAAGTGGGAGGAAATCGGTATGGATTTTATTACCGATTTACTTAGAACCCAGAGTGGTTATAATTCCATATGGGTCACAGTTGATCGTTTGACCAAAGTTGCCCATTTCATATCAGTTAAGATGACTCATTCTGGACATCATTTGATAGAATTATACATGGCAAGCATTTTATGCTTACATGGTGTGCCAAAGAGGATAATGTCAGACAGAGGTACCCAATTTACCTCATGGACTGAGTCCATGGTAGACTGCATGGTCTGGTGGACCGTGTCCATAAACTGATGCCACACATCAGCGTGTGATTGGTCCGATATGGTGCTGACGTCAGATGATTCAATAATTAGGTTTTTCAATATAAAAATAATTAATTAAATTATGATTTTTCTATTTTTGGTATTTTTCTATTTTTTGAATCTTTCAAGATCCTGTTCTTCCTCATACGAGCTCTGATTGTGGCGATTCAAATTTCTAAAAAATTGTAAAATTGATATATATTTAATGGTGAATTTTATTTGATTTTTAGAGTTTGTTTTCTCTCTTTTTTGGTATTTATTTAGTGTTTTCTCTCATTATGCATAGACGTCAAAATGCTCGGAGTGTTCGAGGGAGAATCATTGACTCAAGACCAAGGTCCAGACCAAGAACAAGAGTTATTCCAAGGCAAGTTGTGCTTTGATCATGTTGAACCCAGTTTTACAAAATTGCTATGTTGATTTAAATTATGCATGTTATTTTATGTGTAGAATTGCTTTCAAAATAGTTTGGCTTCTAGTTAATCTACCCAAATAGGTTATACCTACCTTGTCATTTGTATGCCATGATTATTGTCACCATAAGATGGTTTCTTACTAGTTGGTTGCTATTAGAGATCAACATGGGTTGGTTAGATCATGAATAGTTTGTTTAGCCATGCCACGTATGACACATGTCTTTTGAAATATCAAAGTTAATCTTGAGTAATGGAATATGGAATATGTTTATGGAATTAGTGTGTCATGTGTTGTCACACGATGATGCTGAGTTGTGGTAACATGTATTGTTCTGCAACGAAGTTCAATTGTTGATGGCATGTGTTTTATGGTAGTCAACTAGGGTGGTAATGATTTTGATTGGGGCAAATGGCAAGGGGCGGTATGCCAAGGTGAGTCTATGTGGTGGTTGGGTTATGGAAGTCTTGCCTCGATCAACCTAAGGACTTAACCTTGCAAGCATTTGACCTGAGTCAAACATGCAACCACATGTCTAGAATACGACGGATCTAGCTGATTAATTTGCGATGTCTTAGCTTTGGTACTACTAGTGGTGGTGTGAGCCCTGCCTATATGGGTAAACTCACATGGCGCAAGAGGGGGGGTCCTGATTGTGTTAACTAGTCCCTTCAGTGTTGAAACCTTAGCGAGTAGTACTGGGTTAAGACAGGACTTTGTAAAGGCTTTGTCATGTTCTCTCTGCTGACACACCAAAGAAAGTGTGTTAATTGTATGGCAACAAGAGACGATCAAGTCATGTCAGTAAAGAGCATAACCTCTGCAGGGTGTAAAATCTATTCGGATAGCCGTGCTCGCGGTATTGAGCAATGCTTGAGAATTATAGTCAAGGGATAGATTTTGTAAAATGAAAATTTGGAAATAGAGGTTGGAAGCAATTGGAAAGTTTGGAATATGTTAGAGCTGGGTGCCATGTTTACTTGAGAAATGCTGAAAGTTACTGTTTAATATTATTTGTTTTACTGTCATTTCAATCTAGTTACTATATTATTTTATAAATGTTGCTTTATTGCAAAATAGCCATATTAGCCATTCCATTGGAATAAGTCTTGCATATAGTTATGTTAGAATTGTATTCTGTGCACAACTTGCTGAGTGCTTTAAGTACTCACCCTTGCCCACAACAACATCACAAGTTGAGGAGTCTACACCATCTTTGGAAGAGTGTCCAGAAGAGGCGAACGTTTAGAGTACGAGCCTTGTCAGTTGCCTGTGGTATACTGAGGGGTTTATCTACGTTTTCATTCCACTACGGTTTAATTTCTTATTCACAGTTTAGGCTTGCGAGGCATATTCATGTAAGGTCGATCGTAAAGTCAGTCAACAGGTTAATAATTATTATATGAAGTCTTTTATTACGTTTTTGCTATGTATGATTGTGATATTCATCTATGTTGAGCCTGTGTACACTAGTGTGATCTTGATCTAGTGTGATATACACAAAGGGTCTAGATTTGCATATTCGGATCCCGACAGAGGTTGTAATATCCCAATTTTTGGCCTAAAATAATATTTTGATGTTACTTATTCATTTTTTGAATTTTTTTAGATTTTTCTGGAATTTATTTGGATTTATTTATTACTAGTGATTATGGCTATTATGAAAATTATTTAAATAAAGGGAAAGTTTAAATAAAGTTTTCCCAAAAGTATTTTATTTTATTTCCAAAATATTTTTGAGAATTTTTGCAGAATTGTTTTGATATGTTTACTATTTTTAATGAGTGATTCTAATTTCTAGAATTAATTTAAATCGAAAATATTTTGGAAAACTATAGCTACAGTAGTGGGCCGAAACCATTAGGGCCTGGCCTTATTCCTTAGCTGGCTTGGTCTGACCCATCGCTTGGCCCGCTTTCGCGAAACCCTAGATATGTGGCCGTTGTTTGTCGATCATGCGGTTGGGATGTTTCCGCGTTGCATTGGGTGTTCATGGCCGTCGGATTTGATCCAAAGGGTGAGATTGATCGTTGCCATTTGGAACCCTAGGGGATTTCGACCATTGATCTCGTGTGCAGCCTGGATTTGATCAAGCCCAGTTGAATCTCGTCTATTCATTGAGACGTGAGTATGGTCCTGGGTCATCGTTCTCACCGAGTCCGTTCCAGACTGCGCCACCACATTCGAGTTGCTCTCCGCCTCGTGCACACCTCTCTAGGCCTTTAAAAGTCACCTGTGACACCTCCCGAGACTCTCTATCTAACGCCGCATTGTTTTCCATAGCGCACGTCGCCCGAGGTGCTGCTAGATGCCTGTGGCAACTCGTCGGATTTGGCGGGTCGTGTTGCCGCCTTATCTTCGCTAGATCTCACTGGTCGTTGCCTCTCCACCGTTGCCAAGGATGTCGTCGAGTTGCCCATGTCACGCTCTTCCAGATCCACAAGATCGTGCCGCGAAGAGTCGCCGGATCACCGCGCTCGTGGTCATCTTCCTCCTCTCTGGTGAGAACCTCGTCGTTCCGTGCTGTCATCCCTCGTCGAGAACCCCATCGGTCCAATCTAGCATAGAGGGCTATGATTGCACCACGTGTCGTGCACCGGATCTGCCATGTGTGCACGCTTGTGTCACCCGTGTGATGTCAGCAGTGACGTCAGGCACGCCACCCGAAGCGTCGTGGATGAGTCCACAGTGAACCGATCTGATTCGTGGACCGGGTCCATGCGCCATGGCCACGTATCGGTCGATGATTAGTCTGATCATGTGATAACGCCAAATGACATCATAATAGGGTTTTCAGTAGAAAGATAATTCGGGAAAATAATTAATTTCCTATTTTCTGATTTTTCTTATTTTCAAATCTTTCGAGAGCCCGTTCTACTCATGTGAGCTCTAATTAAGGCGATTCAAATTTCTAAAAAATTGTAAAATTGAGCTCTATTTATTGGTGAATTTTATTTGATTTTTAGAATTTATTTGCTCTCTATTTTGGTATTTATTTGGTATTTTCTCTCGATATGTGTAGACATCGAAGTGCTTTGAGCGTTCGAGGGGGAATTGTTGAACCAAGAGGAAGGTCCAGAGCTGGAACAAGTGCTTTTGCAAGGCAGGTTGTGCTTTGATCATGTTGAACCCAGTTTTGCAAAATTGCTATGTTGATTTAAATTATGCATGTTATTTTTATGTGTAGAATTGCTTTCAAAATAGTTTGGGATCTAGTTAATCTACCCAATTGGATTATACCCTACCTTTTCATTTGTATGCAATGATTATTTGTCACATTAGGATGGTTCATTACTAGTTGGTTGCTATTAATGATCAACATGGGTTGGATGGATCGTGAATAGTTTACTTAGCCATGCCACGTATGTCAAATGTCTTTTGAAATATCAAAGTTAATCTTGACTAATGTAATATGGAGCAAGTCAATGAAGTTGAATTGTTGATGGCATGTGTTGCATGGTAATCAGCTGGGGTGGTAATGATTTAGATTGGGGCAAGTGGTAAGAGGCAGTGTGCCAAGGTGGGTCTGTGTGGAGGTTAGGTTGTGTAAGTCTTGCCTTGGTCAACCTAAGGACTTAACCTTGCAAGCATTTGACCTGAGTCAAACATGCAACTATATGTCTGGAATGGGACGGACGTAGCTGATTAATTTGTGATCTTAGCTCTGGTACCACCAGTGGTAGTGTGAGTCCTGACTATATGGGAAAACTCACATGGCGCAAGAGGGGGCCTGATTGTGGTAACCAGTCTCTTCAGTGCTGAAATCTTAGTGAATAGTACTGGGTTAAGACAAAGCTTTGTAAAGACTTTGTCATGATCTCTTTACCGACACACCATAGGAAGTGTGTTAATTGCATGGCAACAAAATATTATCATGTCGTTTGGGTAAAGCGCATAACCTCTGCAGAGTGTAAAATCTATTCGGATTGCCGCGTTCGCGGTATTGAGCAATGCTAGGGAATTATAGTCAAGGAATAGAATTTGTAAAATAAAAACTTGGATGGGAAAGCTAAGTGCTGGTGGAAGTTTGAAATATGTTAGGGCTGGGTGCCATGTTTACATGAGAAATATTGAGTGTTACTACTTATTGTTATTTGTTTTACTGTCATTTCAATCTAGTTATTGTATTCTTTTATAAATGTTGCTTCACTGCAAAGTAGCCATGTTAGCTATTCCTTTGGAACAAGCCATGCATATAGTAAGCTAGAGTTGCATTCTGTGCATAACTTGTTGAGTGCTTTATGTACTCACCCTTACCAACAGCATCACCAGTTGAGGAGTCAATACCGGCTTTGGAGGAGTAGTATCCAGAAGAGACGAATGTTTAGGGCATGAGCCTTATCAGTTGTCTCTGGTATGCTAAGGGGTTTATCTACGTTTTCATTCCACTGCAATTTAATTTGTTAATCATAGTTTAGCCCACGTGGCAAAGTCATGTAAGGTTGACCATAAGGTCAGTCAACAAGTTAATAATTAATATATGAAGTCTTTTATTATGTTTCTGATATGTATGATTGTGATATTCATCAATGTTGAGCCTGTGTGCACTAGCGTGATCCTGGTCTAGTGCGATATACACAGAGGGTCCATATTTGCATATTCGGGTCCCGACACTTGGGTGGGTCAGTGCGACATCGGGTTGGTATGATTATGTGTGAATCAAAGTAATATGGTTTCGTGTGAACTAGTCCAGTAAATTGGAAGTCTTGCCTTGGTCAGTTAAGGACTTAACCTTATAAGCTATTAAACTAGGCCAATTATACAACCACATGTCTATAATGGGACAGACCTAACTCAGTAAGTTATCGAGTCTTAACATATGATACCTCGGGTGGTAGACTAAGCTGTTTGTGAGGTCGGAGAAGGTGTGTATTGTAATGGTTCCACATCTTGAATAGTTATTGTTCCTAGTCCAACAGCGAGTCTCTCCTATTCTTCTGCTCTATATGAGGGTGGAATATTGAGATTAGGTTTATCGGGACGGTCAATGTTCAGATAGGGTTTTCGAAAATTTTTGTTATGATCTTTTTAGTCATGCGCCTAAGGAAGCATGCCAATTGCATGACATTAAGTGATTGATCATACATATCTTGTGGGTAAAGTATATAACCTCTATAGAGTGTAAAACTATTAAAACGGTTGTGCCTCCGATTATGGACAATACATGAGAATTTCACACAAGGGTTAGATTTTATAAAATAAAACGTAGAAGGGAAGGTTGTGTGCCTTAAAAAAGTAAATGGTGTAGGTTATGTGCCAATTTGACTTGGAGAAAATTTGAATAACTTGAAAAATAGGTTTCAACTAAAGATATTATGTTTTCTTCTGCTGCAATTTATTCGAGTTGCCCATCTCATAAGGCAATAATTGTAAGCCTTGATCATAAGATTGCTACTCTGATAATTATTATTCATTGCTTCTTCCTTAATTATTATGCATATGGAATGATATTTCATCAATGTTGCCGATGTATGCACTAATATGATCCTAGACTAGTGCAATATAAACAGAGTCTAAATTTGCATATTCAGGTCCCGACACCCATCTCGATCCAATTTCTAGAACTAGACATACCGTTCGATACCCCACCTACAGCCGTCCCTCCACGCGCGCCCCTCCACGTGCCACCCCACCATGCGTCGTCCCTCGACGTCGGCCTTTCCACGTGCTGCCCATCATCCCTCCACTTGTCAGCCCCTCCACGCGTCGGTGCCGCTCTTGTCCCACTGGTGCCACCCCTCCATGCGACCATGGCCCACCAGTACTCCTCGTCCCGCCGGTGCCACCCTCACCATCGTTGTCTAGTACCCCAGCATTGCCCCTCCAGCAATGCTGCCACCCTCGTGCTGCCCTCATCTCGTCGTCGTCGCCCCTCCACTCACTGCCACCGTTGTTATGTCATTATGCGGCACCGTCCTCATCCTATCATCTGCAACCTCTCTACAACGGGTTGGTTTGATGATTCTATAACTCTACCTATGTTGATACAGGGCATTTTTTCATGCATACTACTAGGGCTACAGATTATCATATGACAGTATAGTAGACTAGAATCTTGATTGGAGATTGCTTGTACTTACTTTGGACAATGCATCGACCAATGATATATGTGCTAAGGGCGTAGTACAAAAACTCAAAAAGGCTTCCTTGATCTGTGATTGATGGTATCTTTTTTTCATGTGAGATATTTGAATCATATTTTAAACCTTATTGCCCAAGATGGTTTGAAGCAAATTGCACCGACAATTTCAAATATTCAAAATACAATTGCAATTGTGAAGATCTCTCCATTGTAGTGGGAGGAATTTATGAAGTGTGTGGTATCTCCTTGGATATTCCAACAAGGTGAAACTTACAAGCTATTTACTATAGACATACTTTTGATAGGATTTTTCTTGGACAAAGAAGAAAATATGTTAAGCGTGCTCCAACTAACAAAAATTGGACTATGGCAAAATCGTTGTCTACATGTTTGAAGAAATTTTATGATGCTATTGAGCTTTTTTCTGGCAGTACACATGCAACAACAAATCTATTTTTCAACCAATTTTGTAAGATTAAGCTTGCAATTACAGACTAATGTTGCAGTCCTACTTCAGTTATAGCTACTATGTCACATTCTATGAAAATTAGATATGATAAGTATTGAAAAAAAAAATCCAACATGGCTCTTGTTGTAGCATGTTTTCTTGATTCTAGATAAAAGACAAAGCCAATACAGTAGTTTGCATATAAGATTTACTATGACAATGCTCTAGAAGAAATTAATATGATCATTAGTGTTACTGGCCAGCTATTCTAAGCTTATATATCTAGTCCACCTGTAACTTCAATGAAGACAACATCTACAAATGTGTAAAAAGTGGATTCTCATCCAGACAACGAGATTGAGGATGAGGACAGTTATGATGATCTTGAAGCAGACCTTGAAAAGTTCTTGCATAGCAGTAGTGCCTTAGGCCATGGTACCAAAATTGAGTTGGAAATGTACATAGAGCAACCACTAGTTCATTGGAAAACAGAAGGCAAAAAAGAATTTGATATTTTGTCATGGTGGAAGCTCAAGCAAACTAAGCTCCCTATTCTTTGCAGACTTGCTCGAGATGTCTTATCTATTCAAGTGCCCACTGTTGCTTTGGGGTCAGCATTTAGTGCTGGTATGCGTTGTTGATCCATTTCATAGACGTTTAGATCCCAAAGTCATGCAAGCTTTGATTTGTACCAAAGATTGGACTGCATCATCTAGAAAAGGTAATGTTACGTTTTGCATTTGTGCTTTATTGGTTAATGCGTTGCATGTGAGGAAACCTTTTAGCATAATTTAATATTCTGATAAAACATGCAGGTGAAAACATTGGTGGATCTATCATATCTGAGATGGACATGTAGGGCATTGATCAACGTTTCGCAAGCTTGATGACAATGGTTTGTTATTTGAAGGATATGGATGATTTTGAGGATGAGGATGTGCTGGAGGACATTCAGGAATGACAGGCTGTGAAGCCTTTGAATCTTTGTTGAATATATCTTTTTTGTTACAGCTTGCTAGTACTTATAATCCTATGTGTGTGATGAACTAAGTGTTACATTGTTTTTTTAGACATGGTATCTATGTATTACCAAACTTGTGTTTGTTACTGCTCTACTAGTTATGTGTTTTGATCTATGTGTGTGATGAACTAATCCTATGTATGTGATGAACTAATTGTTACATATTTTTTATTAAGACATGGTACCTAAGTATTGTCTAAGTGGATGAAAATACTCATGTGTTGTTCAAATTTCATGAATGTTCTGGTTAAAGAAACTAGTTATGTGTTTTCCCTGATTTCGGAAGCACAATTTAAGGGGTTTTCCGGTTTCGATAAATATTCATGATGGTATTTGTTTCGATTCGTATTAGCTCTGTATCTATATTCAACATTATTCGTATTTGTATCCATATTCGGTTTATTTGTATTCGTATCCGCATCCAAGAAAAAATATGAAAATGAATAGATTAGAGCCATTATCCGTCCGTATTCATCTTCTTTTCATCCCTACTTCTAGAGAAGGCTAGGGGTCGTATTCGCGCTCAGGATTGCCTGTGGAGTTTTCATTGGTTCTTCTGTAATGTAAGTATTTTGGCCTGATGGTCCTTATGTAAAACTGGTAGACATGCCATATTTCCGTTGTTACATAAAATATTTTTATTATCGAAGCTTATGCAATGTATGATTCTGTTCGTAATTGGAATGCATTAGAGAGTTATGTAGGAAGATATCCATGGCACTCTCTTTTGTGACTACAGTGAGTAACAAGATTGTTAAGGAACCTCGCTATCGAATAGTCTGGGGTTCCCGAACAGATCTGAATTGGAGAACAGAGAGAGAGACACAGGTATAGGGAGAGCGACGACTGAATTCTTTATTGCTTTGTGGTTGCTTGTACATAGGGGGGACCCCCCTCCTCCTTATATAGTAGTCGTCTAGGGTTTCGGCTAAGGGACCAACATGAGCCTTCTATGGGCCATGAGGTTTCCCAACACTCCCCCTTGGGCCCTTTGCCACGAGATGCATATGCCTCATTAAAACTCCAGAAAAACCCAGTGGGAAAAATACTTGGAGAAAGAGTACATAGCATACGCTTACTATGTTGCACGAATTGCCTCGTTAAAACCTTATGCAAGAAAACTTCATGAAAAACTTACTAAGGAAAAAGAGTACAATTCACCCAAACTTCAATCGCTAATCTTCGAGATTCATATTGGGTATTCATAATTCATGTTCGAGATTCATGTGGGAGTATGTGAAATATCTCCCCCTGAAATCTACACTTCTCTAAGTCTCATCATCCCAATCCCTTTTACGCACCTTTCAAAAGTAGATGCTGGGAGTGATTTAGTGAACAAATCTGCAAGATTTTCACATGACTTAGTATGCAATATCTTGATCTCGTTTATCTTATGCAATTCGTGAGCATAGAAAAACTTGGGGTTGATATGCTTCATGAGATTGCTCTTCACATAACCCATCTGTGCTTGAGCAACACAAGGTGCATTATCTTCATAGATGATCGTGGGAGTTTGCTCAATGTTCAAACCACATGACTTCTAGATGTGGTGAACCATTCTTCGGAGCCATGCACATTCACGAGATGCTTCATACAAAGCGATGATTTCCGAGTGGTTTGTCGACGTCGAGACGAGAGTCTGCTTAGACGACTTCCAAGAAATTGATGTTCCTCCACATAGGAAAACATAGCCAGTTTGGGACTTGCCAGTATGCGGGTCTGATAAGTACCCAGCATTGGCGTAGCCAACCAAATTCAATTCATTGTTTCTTCTGAAAAACAAACCAAGATCTTTGCTTCCTTGGAGGTAACGGAAGATATCCTTGATCCCTTTCCAATGCCTTTTGGTGGGTTCTTTGATCTGCACGGCTAGCAAATTCACAATAACGCAATGTTCGGCCTGGTGCTATTCGCAAGGTACATAAGCGCCCAACTGCACTCGATATGAGAATTTCGCCCGTGACTTCCTCCCCTCTTCTCTAGGTGCAGACGGGTCTAGGTGCGCTTGGAGTGACCTTCCACCATTGGAGTCTTCGCAGGATATGCCTTTTCAAAGCCAAACCTTTCCAACACTTTCTGCGTGTAGTTGATTGATGTACCAAGATTCCTCCTTGGACATGCTCAAGCTGCAAGCCTAAACAAAACTTGGTTTTACCCAAGTCCTTCATTGCAAACTCAGACTTCAAGTATGAGCATGCTTCTTCAATTTCTTCATCCGTCCCAATGATGTTCAAGTCATCTACATAGACGGAGATTATACTGAGAATCCATTCGGGATCATTGTATAAACACACATGGACAATCTTCATTGTTTGTGTAGCCTTTCTTGCAGAGAAAGTCGCTCAGCGATTGTACCACATTCTTCCGATCGCTTACCCATACAGTGATTTCTCCAATTTCACACTGCATGTGTTTCTATTTGCTCCGTCTTGGTTGGGATAGGAATTCCTTAGGTACTTTCATTTATATCTCGAATCCAAGTTTCCATACAAATATCTTTGTGACAACACCATTAGCTTCATTCTCAACTTCAAGTTGATCGCCATTGAGATCAAATATCTAAAGGTAATTCCTCCCATGACCGGAGAATAGGTTTCTTCATAATCAACTCCTGATGCGTTGAGTGAAACCTTGAGCTACAAGCCTTGCCTTGTACCTTACAACCGTTGTTTTCATTCCTCTTCCGAACAAAGACCCATTTGTGACCTACTGTGGTTTATATGGGGAGGTGTGCGGCATCTGGCTCAAACACCTCTCTCTTGTTCAGAGAGATTAACTCTGCAGTGATTGCATTCTTCCATTCTTCCCAATCTAGCCTTTTCTTGCACTCTGCTAGAGATGCAGGCTCGGGATCATGATCAATGATCGAGGCAATCTTCTTTGCGAAGTATGCATCAACGTTGGCTGTTGCTCTATTAAGGGATTCTCCTGTTATTACAAAGTTTATGGTCATTTCTTCATAGGGTGCTTCATGCATTTCTACTTGCTCTTCGCTGCTTTTCCCTATCGCAGGAGCAAGTTCCTTTAGCTTTTCATCGCCTATGTGTGCGCACACATTATTTCTGGCGGCTTCCTGCAGTGGAAGATTCAAATCTGGGATTGCCTTTCCTGTTGGCTTCTTTCCAGTGCCAGGTCTCAACTGGCTCCCATTCTTTCCTTGGGGTATTTTCGTGATTGGTTGTGGTAAGTCCTTTCGCTCAGTTTTCTCCAGACGTCTCCGGGTACTTTGGGTTTGAGGAGCCAGATTTTCTGTTCTTTTTCTTTGAGGCCTCTGAACAGGATGAGAGATACCTTCTATTTTCTTTGGTATTTCCACCCTCTCTAGTGCATTTCTTGCGGGTACATGCGACTTAACCACACCCTTCAAATCACAAAAATGATCAGGCAGTTCATTTGCTAAATTCTGCAAATCAATTATCTTCTGGACTTCTTGATTTGCTTCATTAGTGCGGGGGTCATGCGCGGGGATTCCAGTGGAATGCCATATGATTTCCCGGCATTTTTCATCCAAAGGTTGATTTCCTCCCCCTAATGACGGGAAACGGTCCTCGTCAAAGATGCAATCAGCGAATCGGGCTGTATGCAAGTCTCCAGTTATGGGTTCCAGATACCTGATTATGGATGCACTCTCATAACCAACGTATATCCTAGACTTGTGGAGAGGGCCCATTACAGTCCGCTGAGGGGGTGGTATAGGTACATATACTATACACCCAAATTTCCTGAGATGGGAGATTTTCGGGATGATCCCGTACATAAGTTGCATAGGAGAATAGATGTTGTAGGCCAAAGGTCTGAAATTGATGAGAGCTGCTGCGTGCAGGACTGCGTGTCCCCAACAAGTGTTGGGCAGGTTACAACTCTGCAAAAGCGGTCTGGCAATGAACTTAATCCTCTTTATTAGTGCTTCAGCAAGTCCATTCTGTGTATGGACGTGCGGTACGGAGTGCTCAAGCTGCTATCCTGTTGCCGTGCAATAATCATCAAATGCCTTTAAAGTAAATTCTCCGGCATTGTCCATTCTAATGGACTTCACGCGATGATCAGGGAAAGCATTCTTAATTCTTATGATCTGCGAGATCAGCTTTGCAAAAGCATGGTTTCTTGTTGATAATAAGCATACATGCGACCATTTCGAGGAAGCATCGATGAGCACCATAAAGTATCGAAACGGTCCTGACAAGGGCTGAATCGGGCCGCAAATATCCCCCTAGATGCGTTCCAGGAATGCAGGAATTTCACTTTGCACTTTCATGACAGATGGTCTAGTTATTAATTTCCCGGTGGCACATGCAGGGCACACAAAATCTTCATGATTCGGGAAATTTTTTAACATTAATGCCGTGACCTTGTGAGTTATTCACTATATTTCTCATCATTCTAAGACCAGGGTGACCTAATCTACCATGCCATAAAGAAAATAACTCAGAGCTTCTAAAAAGAGTCTTCAAGGAAGTATACACTTCGGGTGCATGAATATTCGTGTAGTACAACCCAGATTCATGTGAGGGACATTTTTCTAATACCATTTTTCCACATACCGCGTGCTTCACAATGCACAAGTATTCTTTGCCATTTTCTTCATTGGTTTCTACATGAAAACCATTGGCGCGGATGTCTTTAAAGCTTAAGAGAGTGCGCGCTGATTCAAGATACAAAAGGGCTTCTTCAATTACCAAAATTGTACCCATAGGCAATATAATAGTGGCTCTTCCTGAGCCTATTACATATGAATCGCTTCCTGCGATTGTAGTAATCTTTCCAGCGTTCTTCGTGATCGACTGGAAGTATTTAGACTCTCTTAAGATAGTATTTGTTGTGCCACTATCAACAATGCATATCTCTTCCATTTGGGCGCTACACGATTTCTAGATAAAAGAAATATAATTCCAATCAAACAGAGGCAAAATAATTCAAATATTGCTTGTAAATGAAAGAATACTGGAATAAAGAATAAATTGCATATTTATTCATGATAGAAGTATGCTCTTCTAGAGCTTACAATTCATTATTCAAAAGAAAAATACTAACAACCATAAAAAAATGCGATTCATGCATTAAACGGAAGTTCAAGGCTTGATTGTTCTGCTCGACGGTAGGTTTCGCGTCCTGCGAGGACCCTAGACCAGTCGTAGCACGGAGCTTCTTGCCCCCAAGAACAATCTTCACGTCAGATGCCCAAGTGAGGTAGTTCTGACCGTGCGGGACTAATTCTTCAAACTCACGATTCACGATGCCGGACATTTGCATGATTTCAAAATTTCGACATTAGATTACTGCGTGTAATCTAATAGACAATGGTTGCAAAACATAAAGTGCAGAAAATAAATTTCCATGCATTGCAGTATACAAAATAAAGCAATGAATTCAAAATTCATAAAGAATATTCATAAAACAGAGTAATAAAGCTAGAAAAATTAAAACACAGAGCCAAATTAATCTTCTGGATTTTTTGGCAAATTTTTCAAAATTTTCTGCTATTTTTGTTTTTTTTTCTTTCCTTTCTTTTCCTCTTTTTTTTCTCACAGCCGTACGACGTTTGGGCCGCACATTTCTTTTCTTCGGCCCATAAGGACCGGCTGCTAGGGTTCCTACCCCTAGCCACAATTTTCCTCACGCGGCCACTACTGCCGCCCGCGAGCGCCGTTCTCCTCGGGCTTTCTTCCCGAGCACCGCCCACCTTCTCGCGCCTTCTTCCACGCGTGGCGCGACGGCGATGGAACCGAGGAGGCAGACCAAGGCTGCTGCGGTCGGGCCGAGGCGCGCTGGGGATCCGGGTGTGGCGGGCTGCGGCGCGCCACGGCTCTGGCGGCAGCGGCGGCGGGCCAAAGCGCTGGCGGCAGTGGCGAGGCTAAACCGGGTGACGACTGCGGGGCGCTCGAGCCGAGGCGGGCGCGCGGCGGTGGTCGAGGCGCGAGAGCGCACGGCCGGACCGAGCGGCCGAGCCATGGCGGCGACGGCGGCACGGCCGCGCGTCGAGCCAAAGCGAGGAGCGGGCGGACGTGGCACGAGGTGGCACGCGGCAGACGGGTGCGTCTGCCGAGCCAAGTCGGGCGGTCGGGCGCGCAGACGGCGATCGCTTCGAGTGGCGACGGCGGCGGCCGGCCGGGCGAAGCCGGCGGAGCCACCGAGGAGGGGGCCAGCCGGGCCGACGCTGGGAGGCGAGCGCGGCGACGACGCTGCGGATGCCGAGGTCGGCCGGGCGGCGCGCGAGGCCGAGCCGGCCGCGGCAGACGCGCGATGCCGAGGCGGCGGCGCTGCGAGGCTAACGGCGGCGACAATGCCGCGCCGGCGACGGCGGCGACGGCTTCGTCTTGGCGGGCGTGGAGGCCGAGGCCGGCGCGTGCGGCGACGACGTGGCGGCGAGAGGGCGCGCCGGCGGGCGGCGTGGAGGCCGAGGTCGGCGCCGTCGGCGGCGACGTGAGGCCGAGGCCGCGCCGGCGGCGGCGTTTTTTTTATGAATGAACAGTAACTTCATGTACTGTAAATTGTATCGCTTGTACCTTCATGCCACGCGACGAACGCAATACCGATGCGTAGGTTAGATGTATGCATAGAAAACAACAGCGGTTAGATTCAATCGCCGAATTCCCACCTTTTCTCACCTTTTCAATCTGTTCACCGGTAGAGCTTCGTGCTGATAACGTGTTAAGGAACCTCGCTATCGAATAGTCCGGGGTTCTCGAACAGATCTGAATTGGAGAACAGAGAGAGAGACATAGGTATAGGGAGAGCGACGACTGAATTCTTTATTGCTTTGTGGTTGCTTGTACATAGGGAGGACCCCCTCCTCCTTATATAGTAGTCGTCTAGAGTTTCGGCTAAGGGACCAATATGGACCTTCTATGGGCCATGAGGTTTCCCAACATAGATAAGCTTAATTATTAGTAACTCCAGTCAAACAAGCAAAGAAACAAACAAGGGAATTCGAGGCTGAATGAGTGAGTTTGGGAATGGTGAAACTGCATGCTGGCGCGAATTCGGTCGGGTTGGGACTTGGAATTGGGCCGGGGGAGCAGCGAGCAGTGAATTGGTTGGTTCAAGTCGAGTGCACGCGATGCAGGCTGAAGAAGCATACTATCAAGTGGGCTAGCCCTGGGCTACGTTTGCAATAGAGTTTCTGAATGGACTTTAATTGTGGCTTGCATTGGAGAATACTACATAATTCTTTCTTTTTTGTGCCATTGGTGTAAGAGGAAAACATAGAAATGCCTTGGTCGATGGTTCTACTTCTACCAACGCAATGCATGGCCGCTTTGCTTTGATTGAGAGCTTGCCCAATCCAAAGGGAGAAGAAACAAGGACGTGTTTGGTACGGCTTCAGCTCCATCAGATTTATAGATCTGGTGGAGCTAGGTATTTGTAGCTCCACAGATTGGCGAAGCTGGATCTGTGAGTATATTAAGAGTGTTTAGGTAGGTCATTTTATTTAATTATAGACTACAAATATAAATTTAATTCTATTTATTTTAGCCTACAAGATTCAGATCTGAGGTGGAGCCAGAATCTAGAACTCTACCAAACAGGGTCTAAGCTTTAGCTCCTCTTGTGCGAAGTGAATGAAGACTAGTCCATCCACAAATGTTTTGCTTTGCCTGCACAACTAGAGAAGAAGCCAAGCTGCAACTTGAAGTTCTTTTAGGGTGCGTTTGGTTGGGTGAACGAGCATGAACGGGATGGGATGGTACGGTATAGATTTTGATACATGCGTTTGGTTAAGTGTATGAAACCATCTTGTACGGGACGGAGTGGTACAGATTCTAGGAATGTTCTTTAAATATACTGTACCATCCCGTACCTCTAAATTGGTTGAATCATCCTGTATCATCCCATACTAGTAGTGATAAAGTTTACCATACTAACCTCATCCATCGAACCAAACATCGTCTCGGACCATCCTGTACCATTCCATCCAAACAACCAAACAAAATCATATATCATTCCATTCAAACAACCAAAGACCCTCCTCGTACCATCTTATCCAGGATTATCCCATCCATCCTATATCATTCCATCTAGTTCATCCTCGTTCCTCCAATCAAAAGCACCCTTACTTTATTTTTTAAAAAAAGTTGCATTGGTTTGCTGGCTGGATGCAGTGGCGAGCCCTGATCTGCGCCGCCCATCTCCGGCTTTATCCCCGATCGGACGGCCCAGATCGGCGGTGGCGTGCCACCCGGTGGTGCTCCTACGGCACCACTCACCGCCCCCCATCTCAAAGGCAAGAAAAGAAAAGCTAGCGGGCTGCTGCGGCCTTTCCTTTCCTTTCCCCCCTCTTCTTCACTTCACTTATTGTTGGTTCTCCTCTGCCTTCCTTCGTACAAAGGCGCTCGCTGCCCCCTGAATTAGAGCGCTCGTTGCTAGGGTTTGCGGCGTCGGGGGCAGATCCGGCGGCGGTGGATGGGGGCGCCCCGATGAAGCCCAATCCCACGGGTTCTCAGCTCAAGCGTCCCAACCTCGCACGATCTCCGCCGCCGTGAGTACCTTGCCTTGACCTTCCCTTCCAGCCGCGCTTTCGTTTTCTTCTTGTTTTTTTGTTTCTTTTCTTTCAAACAAACAAACAAACAAACAAACAAACACGCTTGTGATCTAATCCTAATGCTCTTCCATTCTCCTCCTCAAGGCACATGTCTCCGCCGCCGCCCGCGCCCCCGCCCCCGCCCCCGCAGCCATCTGCTCCATCACCACCACCGCCTGCCCAGAAGCTTACCACCAACGACGCCCTCGTCTACCTCAAGGCCGTCAAGGACCAGTTCCATGACAAGCGCGACAAGTACGACGAGTTCCTCGAGGTCATGCGTGATTTCAAGAGCGGGAGGTCTGTCGCTTCCCTTCCCTTCCCTTCCCTTGCATTCTTCTTATCACTCGCCATGGACCGTTAAACCTCCGCTCCGTTATTTATCTCGTCTTATTTTTTTCCCTTTCCGTGATTGGTTGCAGGATCGATACCACCGGTGTGATTATCCGTGTGAAGACCCTGTTTAATGGCTTCCCTGACCTCATCCTTGGCTTCAACGCTTTCTTGCCACAGGGATATGCGATCAAGGTCCAGGACCTGGATAAGAAGCCCGTCGATTTCATGGAGGCAATCAATTTCGTAAACAAGATAAAGGTTTCGCCATCCTATCTTCCTGTCATGGCTTCTGCTACAGGCAAACGCTTTAATTATCCTTGCGGTTTCCCGCACTGCAGGGCCGATTTCAGCAGGAGGACCATGTCTACAAGTCATTCTTGGGCATCCTCAACATGTACCGCATGCATAACAAGTCCATCCAATATGTTTACGAGGAGGTACCTTGCCTTTTCTGGACACCTAGTTCGTTGTATACGCAATGCAAAATTCTGTGTGTTCACTTGTCTGGCTCTTTTCTAGGTCGCGACCCTGTTCCATGACCATGCTGATTTGCTTGAGGAGTTCAAGCATTTCTTGCCTGATACGTCAACCGCTCCACAAGCAGTGACCGTTCCTAGAGGTGTTTCGGTCAGACACGATGACAGGACCCTAATAATGCCTTCTGCTAGGAATGTTCCGAGCATTAAGGTAAATGTAGATATGGACCTCTGGTTTCGTTATCTGTCTTCATTTCCAAATGCTCGAACAATTGTACAGTTACCACAGGGCGTTTCCTTATACCTGAACCAATGTAGTTTTCCCCCTTCAATGTTACTGTCTTGTGGTGTTCAGTGAAATTAGTGGGATATACAGACAAACTTGAGTTTATCTTATGTGAGCTTTAAAATAAGTAATGAGGTATTGTTGACATTGGCTCCAGGGCTTGAGAGATGTAGGTGCAAAATAATTAAATAGGAAATGAAAGTACATGGAAACTACATTGTTATTAGGCTCATATTCCTGTGTCTACTTTTAGACTTCGATGCTGCACTTAACTAATCACTGGCCAGAAAATTTTACGCTGAATTGTTGTTTTCTCTATCTCCAGAGGGAGAGGGCTTATCCATCAACCACTGATCGTGACTTCAGTGTTGATTGCCCTGATCTTGATAATGATCCCCAGAGAAGGCTTCTTGAGAAGGAAAAGGATCGTAAAGTTGATCGGGATAGAAATGATCATGTAAGGGATGAGAAGGATGGTGAATATGACAGCAAAGATTTAGATGGGGGACAACGTAAGCGCAAACCTTCCTCAAGGAAGATGGAGGGTACTTGTGCTGAGACACAACAAGGGGGGGCTAGCATCTCTGCTTCGTCATACAACGATAAGGATGCACTGAAAGGTGAGTTCCTTGCCATGTTCAATAGCATTAAGACGTCAATTCATGCAGATATGTGCGCAATATGGCATCGTTAGTGCCTTGTAGTTCGATTGGTTTCTGTTAACTTTAGAATCTATCTCGTGCTTTTATCCAGCTTAGTGTATAGCATTGATATCCAAATTAATAAATGTCCTATACTCTCTCCTCTTTGATGTGTTAGATTCATTTCTTATCATTCAAAATCAGGTGTGTACACACAAGAGTTCCTTTTTTGTGAGAAAGTAAAGGAGAAGCTAGAGCCTGAAGCTTACCAGGAGTTTTTGAAATGCCTTCACATATACAGCCAGGAAATAATTACAAGAAGTGAATTGAAAATTTTGGTAAGCTGGATTGATGTGTGTTAGGCCAATTCCAAATCTTAGTTAATGATCTATAAGAGCTTGCTATATACAAACTAGAGTGGATAAACCTAATGTTATGTTTCTGAACATGAATAGTCTTACTGACTTTCAGGTAAATGACATACTTCAGCACTATCCAGATCTTATGAATGGATTTAATGAGTTCCTGGAACATTGTGAAAATATAGGTAGATTGCATATATCACTTGTGAATTTCACTTTGCTGGATGCACTTCCTTGATTTCATATTTGACTATGTTGTGTGTTTTTTATTTCTAAAGGGTTTGTTTACTCTGTAGATGGCTTTCTGGATGGAGTATTCAATAAAAGTAAGTGATGGTTGACTTTGAAGTTCAGAATTTCATCTGCCATACTCTTTGTAGAGATTATTTATAGTAGTTTTTTTTAATCAAGGGCAACGAGCAGTTAAAACAGTGGAAAAAGAGAGAGAGAAAGAGCGTGAGGGGGTGGATAGGGAGAGAGATCGTGAAAAGGAACGAGAAAGGGTTGATAAAGGGTCTGCACCCAATTCTAAGGAAGGCGCTACCCACAAAGCTACCACATTCTCTAGCAAAGAAAAGCATAACCTATGCAAGCCAATATCAGAACTTGACCTCTCGAATTGTCAGCGGTGTACTCCTAGTTACCGACTTTTGCCTAAAAATGTAAGCTGATTCAACTCCATGTAGTTTCTGATAATATCTTTCATAACATCTCATGTTCCTTTTTTTTTACCCAGTACCCAATGCCTCCTGCAAGTTGCAGAACTGACCTCGGAGTCTGCGTGCTCAATGATCTCTGGGTATCAGTGACCTCAGGAAGTGAGGATTATTCATTTAAGCATATGAGGAAGAATCAGTATGAAGAAAGCTTGTTTAGATGTGAAGACGACAGGTTCTAAACTAAGTTTCTGTCTAACTGTTGCTACCTATTAGTAAAGCACTTAATCTATAGGTTCACAATTCGTATGTTTTAGAAATCGAATTTCGATAGGAAGAACCTGAGATGGTTGTGCTCTATCAGACCTTTGGCGGTCATGATTGATATTCACAGCCACACCCGCATTCATGGCAACTATCATGTTATAACGCTTAGCTGATCCAATATGTTTATCTTTTATTGGTGCCTGTTTGTGGTCATGGAGCATATATGATTAAGTTCTTAGAGAATGATGATTATGTAAAATTAGTGTAAAAGTAGTGCACACTATGGAGGTAACCATGGGGACTTATTGTATGGGTAATTTAAGTCTGGCTTTTATGCATGCTATATTGCAGCTTGTGTTTCTTGTTCTTTTGCATTGTGTCATTCCTTAACCAGAGTAGCATCTACTGCACAGCATATCTTGCTATGTTGTTGTAGTAGCTCGTAAGATGATAGTTACTCTCTGTGAAATGGACTACTCTCTGTGAAATGGACCTTTTCAGGTTTGAGTTGGACATGCTGTTGGAATCTGTTAATGTGGCCATTAAGCGTGTTGAGGAGTTGATAGAAAAGATGCAAGACAACTCTATCAAACCAGACAGCCCTATACGCATCGACGAGCATTTAACTTGTAAGTACCCATTAACATTCATTGACCATGTATGAAAGTTCTTTTGTTTGATTTTTTTTTTACTGCTCTCTTATGGTTGAACAACACATGCATATCATTAAATTCTTTGTGCTGTTGACAGCTTTGAATCTGAGGTGCATTGAACGGTTATACGGTGACCATGGCCTTGATGCCATGGATGTTCTTCAAAAGAATGCTAGTGTGGCACTGCCAGTTATTTTAACAAGGCTTAAGCAAAAGCAAGAGGAATGGTCAAGGTGCCGGTCAGATTTTAATAAAGTTTGGGCTGAAATATACGCCAAGAACTATCACAAGTCACTTGATCATCGCAGTTTCTATTTCAAGCAACAAGATACAAAGAATCTGAGCACAAAAGGTATGCATTTATGATGTGTACATGTTCAGTTGTTCCTGGTACTGAAATCATCATGTATGTCTAGTAGCCTTGCTTTACAGCTGTATGTTTTTAAACTACTTTTGTTTCCCTTACAACAACAGCAACAACCAAGCCTTTTGTTTCCCTTGTGCAGCTCTTTTGGCTGAGATGAAAGAAATTAATGAGAACAAAAGGAAGGAGGACGATGTGCTTCTTGCTATTGCTGCTGGGAATAGGCGGCCAATAGTTCCTAATATGTCATTTGAGTATGTAGACTCAGAAATTCATGAAGATCTTTATCAGATCATCAAGTACTCTTGTGGAGAAGTCTGCAGTTCTTCAGATCAAGTTGACAAAGTGATGAGAATCTGGACAATATTTCTGGAGCCTATATTGGGAACTCAACCCCGAGTTCATGGTGTTGACGATGCAGGTGTGGTAAAAACCAAGAGCCGAATCCCAAAAGCTGGTCTTGCAAGTGTTGAGGAAAGTAATAATGTAACAGCAAATGGTGCAGAAGCTGTTAAGCAATCCAATGGTGATGAAAGCATTCCGAAGGAACAAATACAATCTTCACGTTCTAAATTGCTGAATGGAGTTACATACGATGCTCAAAATGGCTTACGTGATGTTGACCGGACTGCTCGCAGAGGTGAGGAACCATCTAACAATTTGTTACATGGAAGAGTGCAAAATACCATCGCTGCTGCAGACGAAATGCCGTCAGTAACTGCACAAAACATCTCCGCTGGAAGATCAGTGGAGGAGAACACTCACCTTTCTCGGACTGAACAGAATCAGAGTAGAGCAAATATGGAGCTTACATCAGGTTTGTCTGTTTGTTAAACATGTAGAACACTAATCTTTTAAACTACACTTTTTCGTAGCTAATATTTTATCATGATTTTATTTGCCAGTTCTCAGTGGCTTAATTTTGCCTGTTAGGTACTAATGATTCTAGAAGTACTCTATCCGGAGGTGAGGCTGCGGTTGAAGCTAAGAGTGGCAATGAAACAATTCCCTCTATGGGGGTATGGTCATTTTACTTACCATCTCTGACTCTTAGCTGAATATTTACCTTTGCATTTTTCTTCTTCTTGCCTTTACTTACACGTGTTCTGGTTGATTCTTATTTGTGGCAGTTATGTCAATGCTAAGTGCAAGTGTATACGGTTGAATAAAACAATGAAAAGTTAAATTTGGAACCTGTTTAATTTTCCAGGGACTTTGATTGGGTTTCATTCCTAGCCTACCCTAACTTGTTTAGGACAAAAGGCTTGGTTGTTGTTGTTTAATTTTCCAGGGACAATGCACATTCCCCTTTTCCTAAACCTCATTCAGGAAGTTCATGTTTTTGCTTATTCATGTGTATTGTCGTTTCAACAGACAAGAAAAACTGGGAGACCAGGATCTTTGAATGGGGAGGATAATAAAGTTTCTCTATTTAATGAATATTCTGGATGCCACAACAATTTAAAGGTTGAAAGAGAAGAGGGAGAATTATCTCCTAATGGGGATTTTGAAGAGGAACATTTTGGGCCTCTTGAAGATGTAGCTGTAGATGGAGCTTCTAAACTGAAGGAGGATTCTACTGGCAGACCTCTTCAGGTTAGACCTAGGGAAGCTGCCGAGTTTGCTGTAGAGAATGATGCTGATGTAGATGATGAAGGTGAGGAAAGTGCCCAGAGATCGACAGAAGACAGTGAAAATGCATCTGAGGCTGGTGAAGATGCCTCTGGTAGTGAATCTGGTGATGGTGAGGAGTGTTCTCGAGAAGATCATGAGGATGAAGAGGATATGTATCATGATGATCCTGATGCAAAGGCCGAAAGTGAGATTGAGGCGGAGGGTAACACAGAGGCACCAGATGTGGATGGAGGGATATCACTACCATTTTCAGAACGCTCACACAATACAGTTAAACCACTTGCGAAGCATGTTCCTACAGCTTTACATGATCATGAAGAGAGGTTTTCACATATATTTTATGGAAATGATTCATTTTATGTTTTGTTTAGACTACATCAGGTTAGTTTTTCTGTATTCTTGCATGGTCTGATGTTCTTGCATATGTGGTTAGCTCCCCTTGGCTAACTTGTATTCAATGCAGATCTTATATGAGAGAATACTGTCAGCTAAGACAAACTCTTCCACAGCTGAAAAGAAGTGGAGAGCTTCTAAGGATACAAACTCCCCAGACCAATATTCAAAGTAATATTGCTTTGGTACTCTGCTTCCATGGAAACATTTCACGTGATGGATAATTGGATAGCTAATGTGTTAATTATTGCAGGTTTATGAGTGCGCTGTATAACTTGCTTGATGGTTCTTCTGACAACACCAAATTTGAGGATGATTGCCGTTCGATTATTGGGACTCAGTCATATGTCCTTTTTACTTTAGATAAGCTGATATACAAAGTTGTGAAGCAGGCAAGTTGCCTCATCCATTGTATCTGTTTTACTGCATAGTGGCTACAATATTAATGTTTCCTACCTGTCTTCAGCTTCAAGCGATTGCATCAGATGAAATGGATAACAAGCTGCTCCAGCTTTATATATATGAAAAGTCCAGGTCTCCTGGGAGGTTCTTTGATCTAGTGTATCATGAAAATGCTCGTGTTCTTCTCCATGATGAGAGCATATACCGATTTGAACGTGTAAGTTTCTTTACAATATCCATCTTTCAGCGATTTCTGTAATTTGCTTCCACTGTGCTGTGCCTTTGTATCAGGGTGCAATGAAACTTGATAATATTTGTCATTTTCTGTTACAACCAAATCACGCATACTCCATGTTCTAATTTGCAGTGTTCAAATCCTACAAGATTATCTATTCAGCTCATGGAGTATGGGCATGAAAAGCCTGAAATAACTGCAGTCTCAATTGATCCAAATTTTTCATCTTATCTATATAATGAGTACCTATCAAGTATTTTGAATATGAAATTATCTGATGTTTTCCTTGGGAGGTACTTTTCTGGCATCATATTGGAGCCCTAGATTTCACTTTCCTTGTTCTTTTCGTGATTTGACATTATTTCCCCAGGAATAAGCGGAAGCACAAGGGCAACCATGACACTCAAGCTTCTTTGAAGGCCATGGATGGTTTCATGGTCATTAATGGTCTTGAATGCAAGATATCCTGCAAATCCTCAAAGGTACTTGTATTTTAGTGGGAAAATTGTGTCCCCCCACTACAAAGTAATGTAATATTGAATCTATCATCATTTTCTATATATTACTGAAACTTTTGATTGATCATGATGCCACTTTGACCATTGACCATGTCATATTTTGCTACCTTATTAATATTTTTGGAGTAGTAAAGTATGATATCGTATTTGCAGGTTTCCTATGTCCTTGATACTGAAGATTTCTTATTTCGTGTAAGAAAGAGGAGGAGAGTTTCATCTAGTGGAACCATACCTGACAAGGCAGATTTTGTGAAGGCTTATGCTGCAAAAGCACAGCGATTTCATAGATTTCTCTCCAGGCCCTAGGGTCGTGTTGGCAAAACTCTGGTAATTTGTTTAGCTTACAGCATGCATCATTAGATTGTTATAGTGAACCTTCATGTTTATTTACAATCATATGCATCATTAGATTGTAGTGCACCACCATATTTTGTACAGTTAGTATGTGTTACACTTTTCCTGGAATATGCTTGCTGTCCAATTATGGCAGTATGGACTTCATGAAGGTTCCTTGTGATGTGCTCACATCAATTGTGAGCATGTATTATGGATGATGCTTTGGAGCTGTTAGAGTACCTAAGTCCTGAACACCAGCTATGCACACCATGCATTGAGATTTTTGAAAAAAAAAGAAGTCTGAACATTAGCATTTACATCCATGTGCCCAGTGCCTGTGGAGGGAGTTTATGCGCTGTTCAGTTTGCACAGTCCCTGCAGCCATTGTTCCAGAGAATTTTACAACGCGCCCATGATGTTTCTGGTTTGCAGCCATTGTATCTATTCTGGAGATGACGCTGACATGCTTTGACAAAGGCGGTGGGAAACTGAATCTTCCCCACCTTTTCGACAGCCCCAACACCTTTTGGAATAACAGCTGAGAGGATACTCTGGTAAATACCAAAGCATGTATGGCAATCGTAAGTTACCTTATTCTGCTGAAAATGTGTACATATGTATTCCCAGAATGTCATTTATTATTCAGGTTAATTTTACTGGTTCCATTAACTGATCATTGTTAGTGTCAATATAGTTTTTTTTTTGAACATTTGCACCATTTTGTTTTCTTGAAGCTATGTAGTCTTCATTTTCGACAACATGGATCGTTTGGTAATCAAGCATTATTATATAGCAATGCCATCTGAGTACAACCACCTGCATTTATTTGTGAGCTTGAGCTATGTAGTGCAATGGTGACGATGAGCAGGTGTTGACAGTCTTCGTCATATATCATGATATGCTTTTGCTGCGAAGTGGATACCGGCACTGGCAGTAACAATTGGCCAGGCCTGCCTGCCAGCAGAAGCAGCCTGTTGATGCTCTGACTGTCCGAGCAACAAGAGGCAGCTGCACACCAAGTACACAATCAAAACATTTTCTGCATCTCTCTCTACGTGCTTGTCTGTCTTGTCTTCAATTTTAGATTACAGGAGGGGGTAGTGGTACAAGTATGTGAATGAAACAAAATAATGAGCTGAAAATTGTTGTTGATGGTATGCAGCAGTTAAGAAACACCCTTTACTTTTTTTCCTTCGCCTTAAGTTTCAGTTTTGCTTCTGCTGGAAAAGACGGTATACGCAGGAATTGGAATTTCTAGTTGATGTGATGCTTGTACGCTTTGCCTTGTACCAGGTAGAAATAATTACGTACTTACGGTTAGCCTCTGCATTGTAAAAAACATGATCAGATTCGAACCGTATTCTTGCATGAATGTACGCAGTACACACGCCAAGAGCGGTAAGGTTATTAACAGTGGGCCTTAGCCTCGGCCTTGGCCTTGAATAAAATGGAAGAAAGGCAGAGTTGAATGCTATGGTCTCCATGGTCAGTATAATTATAGAGATGACTATATTTTTTATATTCATAATTTATTATCTTATTCTTTGAATAATATCATTATTATTTATTAGCAAGTACGTAACTTGTTTATAAAACTATATATATGACTTTGCGATGATTATTCTAAAGTGATCCCTAGTCGATAAACATGTGAGGACACATGAATATACTAGAATATATATTGGTTGATGACCATGTTTCACGGGTCATTGATATAGAGATATAAAATCAATAATATAGACACATGTTGGAGAACATAGAGTTGGATCGACCCATCTTGAGACATTGTAGGAACGTTGTAATCTTATTATCAGTTTGTCTCATATACAATATGTATGTTATATCCTTAGACTTGAGGTTGACACATGTAATCAAGATGTGTAATGACTTGTTTAGAGGTTGCCAAACGCTACTCCATAACTAGATAGTTATAAAGGTGGCTTTCAGGTTTATCGTGAAGCATGCTGCGAGGCATGGTCGATTAAGATGGGATTTATCCCTCCATACAACGGGAGAGATATCTCTAGGCTCTCGAGGGGTCGAATTTCGGAAATTCATAGCTATGCTACTCGCGATTAAAGAGTTAGCCGTAGTTAGGGATTTTAAGTCACGTAATCGAGAAATAGTGGTCAAGCTAACTAAATAAGGATGGCATATACTCGCCTTGAGTTTGACCGATATCATGAGGCAAAGGAAAATGCATATAACTAATCATTGTTAAGGTTCGTCCGATGTGATCTTTACATATACTCTAGAGTCAGCATATCTTGCTAGGGACCGCTACCGATTAATAGTCGAGTAAGAGTACTTGGGTCATGTCTAAGTATACGTGAACCTATACGGTCACACGCTTAAAGGATTGAGACTTAATTCGGATAATGATATGAATTTTGATAGGCTTTGAGTTCCTAATGAGCCTTTAATGTAGACCCATTGTGGGGCGTCTATGTAAATGGAGAGGTGGTGGCTTTAGGGTTAAGAGAGATTATAGGAATTCGTAATTCTCGAAACCCTAGCCGCTACATGTCGGGACCCGAATCTGCAAATCCGGACCCTCTGTGTACATGCGATCCCAGATCACGCTAGCACACACAGATCATACTGAGGTTGCACATCACGGACATTCACAAGGATATAAGAATAAATAGTGCAAACATGTATATAAAACGAGTTGTACAACCTTATGGTCTCCTTACAGATAAGTCAGCCACGCAGGGCTTACATTATTCAAAACAAAGAAATAGCAGCGGAACATAAAAAGTCGTGTAAGCATCCATCTTGCCACAGCAACCGATCGGGCTTGCCCTAGTTGCTCGTGTCCTCGACGTACTCCTCCTCCCATCTTGGTGTAGTCTCCTCCACCGATGTTGGGGTTGATAAGCAAGGTGGGGTGAGTACACAAGGCACTCAACAAGTAATGCATGAATGCAAAGACTATTACTATATGCAAAGCTTATTCCAATGGATTGGCTTAATTGATCCTTTTTGCATCAAGCAGCATTTTTAAACTAGTATCTTGTTTAGATTAAAGCAGTGAAACAGATATAAGTAATACTAATTTCAAATGGTTTTTCTTCGAAGATTCTCGGCACTGACCTTATTAGTTCATTTCCAACACTGGCACACAGCCACCCTTCCATGTTTTGTTTATGAAAAACTACCCCTTGACTGTAATCCCCGAGCAATGCTCAATACCGTGAGCACGGCTATTCGAATAGTTTTGACACTCTGCAGAGGTTGTACACTTTACCCACAAGATACAGCCGCTCACCACACATGTGATTGTCCGCAACAAAGCTTTTCAGGAACTTCTACCTTAACCAAAGAACCTCTCCAGATTGCCTTTACTATCACTTCCTCACACAGAGCAAGTATAGGACCGCCAATCACCGTTGGATGGGCACCAAGCCGTAGCACGTGTACGCTCCCCATACAGATACACCCACGTGTACTGTCACCCCGAGGTATCGGAGGAAAGATATCGAACCCTAGTCAACTAGGTCCATCCCATGTCGGACATGTGGTTGTACGGTGACTCGGATCAAAGGCTTGCAAGGTGAAGTCCTTAATCGACCAAGGCAAGACTTTCAACACTCAACAGTGGCACACGGCCCAATGTGGCACACAGACTCACATCACTCAACAACCCAATGCCACACAGCCCACTGCACTGACCTCTTGCCACTTGCCCCAGTCTAAATCATTTTCCACCCAGCTTGATTATTGTGCAACACATGCCAATAACTCAATATCGATGCGGAACCACACAAAGTTGTTGTACCTCAATCTCAACATGTGGCATCATCACACCACTTTTCAAAATACATTCAATATGTCTTTAATCAATATTGTAGCATTTTTAGAAAGATCATTCATGATTATTTGCAAGGCTAAGCATCTACTCACGGTCTAGCCTCCGTGTTGGCACAATATTAACATCCAACTAATATAATCGAACTTAGGGTGACAATGATCTAGGCATACAATTAATAATTCAAGGTGGCATAACAAAATGGGTTGATTAACTACATTATCCCAAATTAATTTAAATTCATTTTAAATAATTAGCATGCATAGTTTCAAAGCATAAATTACATTTTAAAATCTGGGATCAAAATGATCAAAGCATCACTTGCCTTCAAAGAGTTGCTGGTCGTGTTCCGAAGCTTGGTCTTGAGCGACGAATTCTTCCTCGAAACTTCCCGGCAAATTTACGTCTACGCGAACAAACAAAGCATACAATAAATAGCCAATACAGAAGACTATATGTCCTCAAGAATTCAAATAAAATTCACCAATAAATAGCTCACAATTTTATGAATTTTTAGAAATTTGAATCACCCAAATCCGAGTTAAAATGCAAAAGTTATAGTCATTTGAAGTTTGAATAAAATCAAAATACGTAAATTAAGAAAATCCGATTTTTCGAATTATTTTTATACTTGAAATTCACATTTATGACGTCGGCATGCCTCATGATGACGTCGCACCGAAATGAATTTCCGCCAAAATATTTTATATATGAAAATATTTATGGCGTCGCCGATAGCGCCAAGACGACACGCGGCACGCCCGAGGCCGCCACGTCGCTCTGGTCTATGGGTGAGTCTACGGGTTGGCTCGGTCTACCGTGGGCTTGGTTCACGCGAGCGGTCGCGACCACGCGGCAAAATCCGCACCGTTCGCTAAAACCGACGGTCCGATCCTCACGCGCGCCGCGACCGAGATGCGTCGCGACACGCGTCGCGCATCCGGTGATCACCTAAATCCAACGGTTGGATTCCGCACCGACGCGGCGACGCTCGATTCCCGCGACGGCCACGCGTCGCGCATCGAGCGGTGCCCTCGGATCTAACGGCCAAGACCACACCGCCGCTGCGGCGCCTCGGTTTACTCGTAGCCACGCGGCACGATCGCGCGCGCGCCCAAAGCAACGGCCGGATCGGTCTGCCGCTCGTCAAACGCCCACAGCACAAGACGCGATTTGGCGAGTGCGGTGCCATCTCCGCCGCTCGTTCAAATCGAGCAGCGCAGATCCTTAGGGCAAAACCAGATCCAATCTCTACCGTTCGGATCTAATCCAACGGTCCACGGTACGAGTCGATTCGTTCATGGTGCGGCGTGGTTCAATCCTACGCGTCCACTATCGATCCAACGGTTAAGACAAAAACATATCGCAGACATTAGATCTAATCCAAGCCGTTCGTTCTAGATCTAGCGGTTACGATTCAATCTAAACATCTACGAGATGGAGGCTACGTGGACTCACCGTAACCGAACGATGCAAATCGGACGGTCGGCGCGCGTTCGACGAGGTTGTGGCGGCGAAAAGCGAAGGTTGCCGAGTCGGGAAGATGACTCTCGGCGGCGGCGCGCGGGCTTCTCCGAGAAGAAGTGGTCCACTCGATCGTCTTGCTTCGGTGAACTTCGGAGCAGGGCGAGCACGGCGGAAAGCGACGACACGCGGCGAGAGGAAGTAAAACAACGGCGGCACAAGGAAGCAACTACTGGCGAGCTCAGACGGGCGCTAGAGAGGTCTCGGCATGCGTGCAAGGAGTCAAAAGACTTGTGAAAGGAGCTCTGCCGGACGCGCTACTCGGTGCACTTAAAGGGCCTCGGCGTGCGCGCTTACAAAGCGGCGAACGAGCGGAACGGTCGGCGGCATTAGCTCCGGTGATCTCGCGAAGACGACCGACGTGGCGCAATCCCGCAGCGTCCGTCGCGGCGACGATCCGAAGGCTCACGCGTCGCGGCGACGTGGCACACGACTGAGCGCGCGATCCGGATCGAGCGGCTTGGGTGGCGGCGCTAGGTTTCGCGCGGATGGGCGGCGACGCAAGCGAGAATGGGCTCGGCCCATTATCATTCATAGCCACTTTAAAACCTTTTTCAATAAAAATAATTCTAGAAATTCACTTAAATCATTTGGGGCTTTTAAAATAGCGAAAAATTCTAGAAAAATTCAGAAAATACTTTGAGATATTTGGAACTCAAATAAAATATTTTCAATAAAACTTTGCTAGAACTTTTCATTATTTAATTGTTTTCAAGGAAGGCTAGTTTTGAGTAATTCCAAATAAATTTCAATAAATTCCCAAAATTCACAAAAATCAAAAATACTCTCAAAATTTAAATTAGAGCAAAAATTAGGGTGTTACAAACCTCCCTTAATGAGAATCTCGTCCCCGAGATTGTGGTATCTATAAAGCAGGTTAGGGAACTCCTTCTTGAGATGTTCTTCACGTTCCCACGTTGCTTCACTTTCGAATGGTTGCTCCATGAACTCTGCGTAAACGCGTTGACTTGTTCCTTGTCTCTCTATCCATTCGCCCGAATCTTCATTGGATGTTCTTTGTAAGTCAGATCTTCTTGCAGCTCAATTGCCTCCAAAGGTGTTTGCTCTTCCGGTACTCGAAGACACTTCTTCAGTTGAGACACATGGAATACGTCATGCACTCCTGCCAAAGACTGCGGTAACTCCAATTGATACGCAACTTCACCTCTACGGCTCAAGATTTTGAATGGTCCGACATATCTGGGTGCGAGCTTCCCTTTTGCATGGAACCTTCTGACTCCTTTGAGTGGTGTTACTCTAAGATACACAAAATCTTCGGGTTCAAAGCTTAGTTCCCTGCGACGGTTGTCAGCATAACTCTTTTGACTGGATTGTGCAATCTTCAATCTTTCCTGACCAGGGTGATCTGTGCTTCCGCTTCCTGAAGAATGTCTGGTCCGAAAACATGTCGTTCGCCTGTCTCATTCCAATTCAATGGTGTTCGACAGGACCTACCATACAGAGCTTCAAATGGAGACATTTGTAAACTTGCTTGATAACTGTTATTATAGCTGAACTCAGCATAAGGCAAACACTTGTCCCATGAAGTGGAATATGCTAAGGCACATGCCCTCAACATATCTTCCAATATCTGATTGACTCTCTCAGTTTGTCCATCTGTCTGCGGATGGTATGCTGTACTGAAGTTCAAACGAGTCCCCATTGCTTCATGAAGCTTACCCCAGAATCTGGAGGTAAATTGGGTACCTCTGTCCGACACTATCTTTTTCGGCACTCCATGTAAACAGACAATTCTGGACATATAAAGTTCTGCTAACCGGTCTCCGGAATAAGTGGTCTTCTTGGTATGAAATGTGCCACCTTAGTTAAACGATCTACTATGACCCATATGGAATCATATCCACTTTGCGTTCTGGGCAATCCGGTTATAAAATCCATACCAATTTCCTCCCATTTCCATTCGGTATCTTTAAGGGTTGTAATAGCCTGCGCCTTTGGTGCATAGCTTTGACCCTTTGGCATATGTCACATAATGCAACGATTCGCGACTTTCGTTTCATGCTTGGCCACCAAAATTTTTCCTTCAAATCTTGATACATTTTCGCACTTCCTGGATGAATTGAGTACTTGGAGTCATGGGCCTCTCCCAAAATTAACTGCTTCAACTCCTTTTTGTTCGGCACACAAATGCGCCCTTTGAACCACATAGTACCTTGTTCATCCGCTTTAAAATCTTTTGCTTTGCCTTCATCCATTTTGCCCTTAATTCTTTTGATCTTATCATCATCTTTACGCCCTTCCCCGATCGATCTTCCAGGTAGGTCTTACTTCAAGGTTACTAGGAATCCTTTTGGTACCATTTCCAATTCTAGTTTCGAAATCCCTACACAATTCTCGCTGACTTGTTTCCAACAAACATATTTACACTATGGTTCTTTCGCTCAAGGCGTCGCCACCACGTTGGCTTTCCCGGGTGGTAGTGAATTCCCACATTATAATCCTTGATTAACTCTAACCATCTTCTTTGCCTCATATTTAGGTCACTTGTGTGAAAATATACTTAAGGCTTTTATGATCGGTATATACTTCACATCTATTTCGATGAGATGATGACGCCATATTTTTAGTGCATGCACTACGGACTAATTCTAAATCATGAGTCGGATAGTTCTCCTCATGTGGTCTCAATTGCCTCGATGCATAGGCAATTACCTTCCTATTTTGCATCAACACGCATCCCAATCCCGACGCGATGCATCACAATAAATGTCAAAGTCTTGGTGAGCGTCGGTAAAACTAATACAGTGCCGATGTTAACCTCCTTTTCAATTCGAAAACTCTTCTCACACTCGGTGTCCATAAAATTTCTTTTCTTTTTCAACAATTGCGTGAGAGGTCTCGCAATCGTAGAGAATCCTTCAATGAATCGACGGTAATACCCGCCATTCCAAGGAAACTACGGATTTGGGTTACCGTCTTCTACATTCCCAATGTAAAACCGTTTCCACTTTCTTTGGATCTCTGACAACTCCTCTCATTGTCATTATGTGTCCAAGAAATTCCACCTTATCTTTCCGTAAATCACATTTGCTAAATTTCGCAAACAAGCGTTGTTCCTCAACTTTTCAAGGACTAGCCTCAAGTGCTCGCGTGCTCTTCTCTCGTCTTGGAATAGATAAGGATGTCATCTATGAATCTGACGACGAACTTATCCAAGTTTTCCATAAAAACCTTATTCATTAAGTTCATGAAATATCTTTGGTGCATTTGTCGGACCAAAAGACATCATCAGTAAACTCGTAGTGTCCATATCTTGACAAAAATGCGGTCTTGAATATCCTCGATCGGATCTTGGTGATGGTATCTCGATCGAAGATCAATTTTGGAGAATACTCCTGCTCCTCTCAATCGGTCAAACAAATCATCGATCCCGGTAGCGGATACTTATTCTTTATCGTCACATCATTGAGTGCACGATAGTCTATACACATCCTGAAACTTCCGTCCTTCTTCTTAACGAATAAGGCAGTGCTCCCCATGGCGATGAACTAGGTCTTATAAATCCCTTTTCAGCAGCTTCTTCAATTTGCTTCTTCATTTCCACCAATTCCTCTGTGGACATCCTGTAAGGTCTCTTAGCTATTGAGCTGTCCTCGGAACTAGTTCTATCACGAACTCGATATCTCTATCTGGCGGCATTCCGTAAATCTTCCGGGAAAACATCCGGATATTCATTGACTATGGAGACTTCCTCTGTGTGATCTTCATGTTGTTGACCATCAATTGTCCATCTCGCATCTTGGTTTCGCTTCAAACTCAATTTTCTTTCCATCAGGGCTCTCGACCGATATGACTCTTTTCCATGATCCAATATCGCCTTGTGATCGGTTAACCAATCCATTCCTGTGATAACATCCAAGGTTTGGGTATTAAGGACGATTAAGTTCGCTAGGAACTCAACTCCATTAATTATTATTCCTACCCCAGAACATCCTACTTTAGATCGGAGTTCTGATCCAGGGGATTGGACTATGAGCACACATTTAAGATTCACTATTTCCATATCATTTTGAACAGCAAAATCTCGGGAAATAAAAGAATGCGAAGCTCCGGAATCAAATAAAGCGATGGGTGGTAATCGAGTTTACTAGAACTTACCCGATTACAACGTCCGAGGCGTTCTGGACTTCATCTGCTGTGATGTGGTTGACTCTGCCTCGTGCAGTTCCTTGGGATGGAGTCGCTGCTGTTGATGCCCCGCGGTTCATGATTAGTGCGGGAGTCCTTGCCGGTGTGTTCCCCAGGTTAAAGCGAACCGGGGTGACACCTCCCTTCTTAGGGCAGTTGTTGGCAAAATGCCCCATTTCATTGCAATGATAGCAACGTCTTCCCACGGCCTGAGAGGTTCCTCGATCATGCGCTATAGTTCGGCCGAGTCTCGAACATTTTGACCCATCGGGCGATTTGCGGCGGTGGTGCTCATCATTGCCTCTAGGTGGTACCGAATGAATTTGTTGGGGTGCCGTCCTCGCCTCTGCTGCCCCGACGACCTCCTTGTTGCGCCATTCTGCGCTTCTGTTGTCATCCAACTCTCGGCGCTTGTCCTCTAAGATCGTGGCTTTGTTAACTAACTCTTGAAAGTCGGGAATGTGTGGGTGATCGGCCCCACTGCAACCTCGCATTCAATCCTTCATGAAGCGGGATTATGCGGCCTTATCCGTAGCCACGTCCTGCAGTGCGTAGCGTGCGGTTAGGTGAACTTGTTCGTAATCGCCATCGATCGCCGCTTGCTTGAGGCTTCGAACTCCTCTTTTTAAGATCCATGATACCCTCGGGTACATGGTAATCGACGGAAGGTGAGGTGAATTCCTCCCATGTGATACTCTGCGGGTCCTCATGAGTCGCGAAGTTTTCCCACCATTCTGCGGCGGTCCTTCGAGTTGATGAGAGGCATAGAGTACCTCTCATGTCCTACACATTGGGTAATGTGCGCTTCCTTTCAATTGTCCTTAGCCAATCGTCGCCTCCGGTGGATTGGCGTTGCTCGAGAAGGTAGGTGGGCGGGTTCTCATAAACTCCGACAACCGTGAGTAGGGTGTGGTCCATGGTTGCCCCTGGGTTGAACATTCGCAGCAGCTTGATTGGATATCTCACGCATGGTTTGAACCATCGTGGTCATGAGTTGAGTCAGGGCATCAAAAGGCTCCGGTGTTACGCATATCGACTGCGGTGGTTGAGAATCGGCTCTTCATTCCGTTGTCCGTCTGTTAGCTCCACTTCACTGGCTCCAACATTTCCACGAGTCCTCACCATCATTGCAAGCTTCCATGGTTAAGAAAAGAAGAAAGCATAGGCGAGTAAAAGAACTTATGTGGGGAAGCAGTGTAACTTAAATTATTTAGCCACTTTATTGATATAATATAAAGCAAGTATGGTTGCTCACAAGTGCCTAAGGGCAATGCAACACATACGTGACACTCATAACCAATAAGCAAACATAGGAATCCATGACAACTCACACCTAAGGGTGACTGAAGCAAAGACGCGACTCGGATATTCGAGTCTCGACACTACACTCTACTACACTCGATCACTCATCGAGCCAACCCGGTGCGGCTTCCCGAGCGCACCGTAGTCTTTGCGGCATTGAGGCGAATCGTCACGTGACCTCATGCGGCGGGTGCAAAAGACCCCATCGACTCTGCTGGTCCCGGCTGCTGCTCTGATGGCGCCTCTGCTCGGCTCCTCCGAATCTGGATCATGTAACTCCGGATGGTTCGGGCTCGGGTCCATATAGAGCCATCTCCAACTCCTGGATCTTCAGTATGGCATGAGCTAAGTTCTCCGGTGTTGGGTTCTTGCCTCTATAACCTCGTCGCGGGTCCTCTGCGCAGCTCTGGGTATCTCGCCCAAGGCGTCCTCTGGCGATGGCGTATCTCGCCAGTGGGTGATCGAAGCGTCCTCCTCCACGAGCTCCATCTGTTGTATCGACTGTCGCGACGCGGATGGTGGCGGAAGACGGTGCCCTCTAACTCTGCGGAGTAAGTGCGGGCAATTTGCCGCATCGCTCGACGCGACGTCTCACGAATCCGGCCTCGAAGAAGACCTCTGGCGGTGATGTAGATAGGACGACTCGCCTCGTCCTCTCCCGAGCATACACCGTGATCTTGGCGCCCCAGCGATGTCAAGTCTCGCCTGCACCACCAAGTCCCTCGATGCAGTGGTCGATCAAAACCTCCAAGCAAGCGCATCATACGCCATAACTCCATGGCGTATCCTCCGGCGCTCTCCATAGGTATGGATCATCCTCATCCGCCAAAACAAACCTTGTTTAAATTAAATAGAGAATAATAAAAATTCAAACATAGGTATGAATAAGGAGAAGAGATAAGTCGAGATTTCTTTGACATTCTTGCTCAAGTTGATTAGGTCTTTAGAAAATAGTTTTCACCCTCCTAGGCACAACCAAACTAAGGTCAAGGCCTACGATCACTGCTCTCGATACCACCTCTGCGGGACCCGAATCGCAAATCCGGACCCTCTGTGTATTCATGCGATCCCAGATCACGCTTAGCACACACAATCATCTGAGGTTGCACATCACGGACATTCACAAGGATATAAGAATAAATAGTGCAAACATGTATATAAAGCGAGTTGTACAACCTTATGGTCTCCTTACAGATAAGTCACCACGCAGGCTTACATTATTCAAAACAAAGAAATAGCGGCGGAACATAAAAAGTCGTGTAAGCATCCATCTTGCCACAGCAACCCGGTGAGCTTGCCCCTAGTTGCTCGTGTCCTCGGCGTACTCCTCCTCCCATCTTGGTGTAGTCTCCTCCACCGATGTTGGGGTTGATAAGCAAGGTGGGGTGAGTACACAAGGCACTCAACAAGTAATGCATGAATGCAACACTATTACTATATGCAAAGCTTATTCCAATGGATTGGCTTAATTGATCCTTTTGCATCAAGCGGCATTTTTAAACTAGTATCTTGTTTGATTAAAGCAAAGCAGATATAAGTAATACTAATTTCAAATGGTTTTTCTTGAAGATTCTCGGCACTGACCTTATTAGTTCATTTCCAACAACGCACACAGCCACCCTTCCATGTTTTGTTTATGAAAAACTACCCTTGATCTGTAATCCCGAGCAATGCTCAATACCGTGAGCACGGCTATTCGAATAGTTTTGACACTCTGCAGAGGTTGTACACTTTACCCACAAGATCTGACCGCCACCACACGGTGATTGTCCGCAACAAAGCTTTTCAGAACTTCTACCTTAACCAAAGAACCTCTCGGATTGCCTTTACTATCACTTCCCTCACACAGAGTCAAGTATAGGACCGGCCAATCACCGTTGGATGGGCACCAAGCCGTAGCACAGGTACGCTCCCCATACAGATACACCCCTGTGTACTGTCACCCCGAGGTATCAGAGGAAAGATATCAGAACCCTAGTCAACTAGGTCTGCCCCATGTCAGACATGTGGTTGTACGGGTGACTCAGATCAAAGGCTTGCAAGGTGAAGTCCTTAACTGACCAAGGCAAGACTTTCAACACTCAACAGTGGCACACAGCCCAATGTGGCACACAGACTCACATCACTCAACAACCCAATGCCACACAGGCCCACACGGCACCTGACCTCTTGCCACTTGCCCCGATCTAAATCATTTTCCACCCAGTTGATTATTGTGCAACACATGCCAATAACTCAATATCGATGCACGGAACCACACAAAGTTGTTGTACCTCAATCTCAACATGTGGCATCATCACACCACTTTTCAAAATACATTCAATATGTCTTTAATCAATATTGTAGCATTTTTCCGAAAGATCATTCATGATTATTTGCAAGGCTAAGCATCTACTCACGGTCTAGCCTCCGTGTTGGCACAATATTAACATCCAACTAATATAATCGAACTTAGGGTGACAATGATCTAGGCATACAATTAATAATTCAAGGTGGCATAACAAAATGGGTTGATTAACTACATTATCCCAAATTAATTTAAATTCATTTTAAATAATTAGCATGCATAGTTTCAAAGCATAAATTACATTTTAAAATCTGGGATCAAAATGATCAAAGCATCACTTGCCTTCAAAGAGTTGCTGGTCGTGTTCAAGCTTGGTCTTGAGCGACAATTCTTCCTCGAAACTTCCGGCAAATTTACGTCTCGCGAACAAACAAAGCATACAATAAATAGCCAATACAGAAGACTATATGTCCTCAAGAATTCAAATAAAATTCACCAATAAATAGCTCACAATTTTATGAATTTTAGAAATTTGAATCACCCAAATCCGAGTTAAAATGCAAAAGTTATAGTCATTTGAAGTTTGAATAAAATCAAAATACATAAATTAAGAAAATCCGATTTTTCTGAATTATTTTTATACTTGAAATTCACATTTATGACGTCAGCATGCCTCATGATGACGTCAGCACCGAAATGAATTTCCGGCCAAAATATTTTTATATATGAAAATATTTATGACGTCAGCGATGACGTCAAGACGACGACGGCACGCCTGCAGGCCGCCACGTCGCTCCGGTCTATGGTGAGTCTCGGGTTGGCTCGGTCTACCGTGGGCTTGGTTCACGTAAGCGCTGCAGACCACGCGGCAAAATCCGCACCGTTCGCTAAAACCGACGGCCGATCCTCACGCGCACCGCAAGACCGAGATGCGTGCGACACGCGTCGCGCATCCAGCGGTCAGCCTAAATCCAACGGTTGGATTCCGCACCGACGCGGCGACGCCTCGATTCCCGCACGGCCACGCGTCGCGCATCGAACGGTGCCCTCGGATCTAACGGCCAGCACCACACCGCCACTGCGACGCCTCGGTTTACTCGTAGCCACGCGGCACGATCGCAGCGGCGCGCCCGAAAGCAACGGCCGGATCTGGTCTCTGCTCTGGTCAAAACGCCCACGCGTCAGCACGCGATTTGGCGAGGGTACGGTGCCATCTCCGCCGCTCGTTCAAATCTGAACGGCGCAGATCCTTAGGGCAAAACCAGATCCAATCTCTACCGTTCAGATCTAATCCAACGGTCCACGGTACGAGCGACATCGTTCATGGTGCGGCGTGGTTCAATCCTACTGGCGCCCACTATCGATCCAAGCGGTTAAGACAAAAACATATCGCGGACATTAGATCTAATCCAAGCCGTTCGTTCTAGATCTAACGGTTACGATTCAATCTAAACATCTGAGAGATGGAGGCTACGTGGACTCACGTAACCGAACGATGCAAATCGGACGGTGGCGCGCGTTCGACGAGGTTGACGGCGCGAAGAAGCGAAGGTTGCCGGAGTGGGAAGATGACCTCGGCGACGGCGGCGCGGGCTTCTCGGCGAGAAGAAGTGGTCCACTCGATCGTCTTGCCGGTGAACTTCGGAGCGGGCCGAGCACGGCGAAAGCGACGGACGGCGACGAGAGGAAGTAAAAACAACGGCGGCACAAGGAAGCAACTACGGCGAGCTCGTACGGGCGCTAGAGAGGGTCTCGGCATGCGTGCAAGGAGTCAAAAGACGCGTGCGAAGGAGCTCACGGACGCGCTACTCGGTGCACTTAAAGGGGCCTCGGCGTGCGCGCTACAAAGATGGCGAACGATGAGGAACGGTCGGCGGCATTAGCTCCGGTGATCTCGCGAAGACGACCGACGTGGCGCAATCCCGCAGCGTCCGTCTGGCGACGATCCGAAGGCTCACGCGTCGCGCGGCGACGTGGCACACGACAGCGCGCGATCCGGATCGAGCGGCTTGGCTGGCGGCGCTAGGGTTTCGGCGCGGATGGGCGGCGGACGCGACAAAGAATGGGCTCGGCCCATTCGCATTCATAGCCACTTTTAAAACCTTTTTCAATAAAAATAATTCTAGAAATTCACTTAAATCATTTGGGGCTTTTAAAATAGCAGAAAAATTCTAGAAAAATTCCAGAAAATACTTTGAGATATTTGGAACTCAAATAAAATATTTTCAATAAAACTTTGCTAGAACTTTTCCATTATTTAATTGTTTTCAAGGAAGGCTAGTTTTGAGTAATTCCAAATAAATTTCAATAAATTCCCAAAAATTCACAAAAATCAAAAATACTCTCAAAATTTAAATTAGAGCAAAAATTAGGGTGTTACACTACACCTCCTTCACCCAAAATCGCGCAACCGGCGCTAGCACTTTGGTGTGCGACGTTCCTGCCCTGTACGTGTGGATACCTTGGAGGCGTTACTGTGAGGCTTCAACGCTAGGACGATCTACAACTTGTGATGGTCACAAGGAGTTGATGGAGGAGGCGCGAGGCTAGTACGATTACAACCGCACCAACGCGCTACGTTGACTCTACTTCCGCTACGAGTCTACGCGTCTAGTGGTAATTCCGTGATCTATAACTTGCAGTGGTTCCTTGGTTACGCAGTAAGAAATTTTGATTTTATGCTAGAGTACCTTACCCGCTCCCCTTCAGTGGTATCGGAGCCGTCCTACCTTGTTTTAGATTCGAAATAGATGCATATGATGATATGCGATAGTAATAGATGTGATCTATTGTTGTTTTGTTGGCCGTTCTATTTGATAGATCGGTTTTAGCACTGGTCGATAAGATCGATTCATGTTCGGTGGTCATAGATGGGTTCAAGATCATTGTTCTGTGATCGTACTGTTGTGGTTGTATCACTACTTACCTTTACTAGTCGGTTTCCGCCATTGGAATAGATCGTGAGATGTAAACCCGCATGAAGCATGCAAAGATCAATAGGACTGTCGTATGCGTACAATGCCTTGTAGTTTGTTGCAAGTTCACATCGTTCGGTAGAATGCAATTATATGCATAACTTGTTTTGCAGGATTGATGTGAATAGTATGGGCTCTTGTGTATGTGATGCATGCATGTAATTGTCATGACCTGCGTGTCATGCTTGGTTGCAGCTCAAGGCTGTCTATATCTGTATAATGGTCTACGTGTCGACTTGTGATATTTCTACACTTCTTATAATTTATTACTAGTGCTATTAGGAGTAATAGCTTAGTGGTAGTACTTGGAGGACTCGAACACTTGAGGCATGGCGAATAGGAAACGTGGCGATGGAGATCACCATGTGAAGGGCCATACTATTGTCACAATTAATGTGATTATCTGTGATTGCTTTTATGTTTCGGTTTATTTATTTCTATACATGTTATATAGTCGTTCCGAATGATTTTAACATGGTAGAAGTAAAGATCCCTCACGTAATATTAAGCAAAAATGATGCCCTCCCAATTAGCCGCACCATTCAATATCATGTAGATTAATGGTAGGTCTGCTAAAATACGGTGCAATTAACTTTCCATGATTGGATGGGTTTGTGTCGGATACTCACATACATAGCATTAGTTACACTTGACAAGGTCATCATAACGGTTATAGACATTGGGGCATAAGGTTGGGGCCGGGGCATAGAGATGCCACCCAACAACAAGAGTCATATAGACATATGATTAACAAAGGGATGCTTACCAAATTCATTAGCCTTCTAGTAGTAACGCTAAAGCTCACTAGTAGACTGATTAATTGTGGGTCTTGAATCACTAAGTATCATAAGAGGGATATGAAATTTAGTGGGAGTATCTTTATTAAATTATTTAATACAAGTTACTTTTCATGAATATTTGTCTTAGTTTTTGCATATATTTTGTCTTAGATCATGGCACCACCTGCTGCTGCACACACTTCCAGTTTTGCTTTACGTTTGATAATTGTAGAGGAAAAACTTAATGCAACGAACTTTGCGAACTAGCCCTGCAACCTGAGAATTGTTCTTAGGCAAGATAAAAAGGAACATGTTCTAGAGCAATCAATTCTAGATGTGCTTGATGAGAATGCTACTAGTGCTGTAAAGCAACTTACAAAAAAGCATGCGATGAGTCTCTCGATGTTAGCTGTCTCATGCTTGCTGTTATGAACTCAGTCTTTTAGAAGCATTTTGAGAACATAGAGGTAAACGATATGATCGTGTTGTGGCGCTCAAGGGCATACTTGAGACTTAGGCTAGGACTGAGAGATATGAGATCTCAAAGTCCATGAGTGACAATCTGAAGGACCGAGATGGCGAACAGAGGGGGGGTGAATGGTCGTAAATAAATTTTCCCCAAAATACTTCAACAAAAACCTCGACAAGATCGCTCAAAGGAAATCGTGAAAAGCCCGAAAAACTAGACAACTATGTGTACCCCTAGCTTGCATGGATAAGTACCATAAAATATGTGGGGATTTTTGAGTCACAATCCTGGTTGTCTAGTGTCCAAGATAAAGAGGAATCAATCAAACTCTTGCTTTCAGAAAGGACATCAATTCAAATCACAAGTCACTTTCAGAAAAGCAAAAGCAGAATTTTCAGAACTTGTCCTCAATTTGAACAGGAGGTTAGTGGGTTTATGCAGCTCACAAAATTTTAAGAATTTTTCTCCCTATGAGAAATAGAGTCGTGAAGAACTCCACCAAATTTCTCCTCAAAAATCCTTACAGAAAAACAGGAGAAATCGAAGAACACAGTCAGTCAAGAACTTCGAGCAGAGAATTTGGGGCTCGATTTTCACCTCATGGTGCCCAAACGGTGCAACAAGAGAACTCCAAAATGTTTCTGCAGGTGTATATCAGAGTCCCGCACCTCCTCCAACAAGAATAACTTAAAAAGGATTTTTCTATATTTTTATAAAATTCAAATACTAAATGCTGCGCAAAGAACAAGTTCTGAACAAAGTTGGAACTTGAAAGAAAAGATGTTCTCTACTCAATCCAAGAGTGCAAAAGAGATGTAAAACCATATGAACACACTCTAAACATCCAAAATCAACAGCATTTAGAAGGAGGGGAGGCAAATCCAAATTGCGTGAAAGTAAATTGAGAGAATATAATTGCGGGAAAGTAAATGCTGAATTTAAATTGCGTAAAGTAAGGACATAATGTAAATGCGCAAAATAAATTCAGAGAAGGATGGATAAAACTTTCATTTCTGGAAGGAGAGGTTACAAAGCCTCACTTTCATGTGGGCAAAGCTCAAAGGAGCATTCACAAACCTCAAAACCTTCAAGGGGAGGAGGCTACCCCCCTCCACCCCTATTTATACTACTCTTGGGCCACCTACCACCCTTGGATAAGTCCCTCAACCCTAGAGTACTCATCTAAGGGCTAGGATTAACCCACACACACAGCCATGCAAGGGCTAACCCAAAACCCACACACATACCGGTTTTCTTGCACGGTTTTCAAAGCATACTACCTAGACCCGCTAACCTATCAACTAGACCTCAATCCGACGGCCCTCATTGATCTACGCAGCATCTAGCTAGCATCATCTCCTTTCCTTGTCTTCTTGACTTGTCCGAACTCCGTCTCCGATCATCTTCCGGCGATCTCCCAACCGTCTGGACCTCCGACGCTCCTCGCCTAGTCCCGGGCATCCTCCGCCTCACCATGACCTAGCACCGTCGCCCTGCAACCATCAAAGACAAAGAAAAACCTTTCATAGCAATGCCCACAATGATATGCAATAAACCCATCCAACTCATCACTACCGCGCCCATACGGCCGGTACTGCCACTCCTGGCAGAGTTAACTCAAATTACTTCATTTTGAAAATCAATCCAAATCAAACTCAAACTTGAGCATACCTTGCTCAAATAAAGTCAAATACTCATCACAAACATGGATGGACCTTCACATGGTCCTTCAATCTCCCCCTTGATGAGTATATTGGCAAACAATACAAAAGGCATAAATTTGAGTTTGAATGAGAGAAGAAGAAAGTAATTTGATTGCGAAGCCAAACTTGGTCCAGAGAGAAAGATATAAAATCATGACCAAGTTGGCAGAAAGAGTTTAGAGCAAGACCATGAAAAGAGCAAGTTTTCTACAAAAGCTCTAAAAACCAATCGTAAGTGTCAAATGTGATTATGATCCATAAAAAATAGCAAAGATTTACAAAGATCATAAGGACTAACAAGCTTTCACATTTTTATCTCTCTTTTTTTTAATGATGCATTTTCTACATTTTCTCCCCCTTTTGGCAATATAGGCATCAAAATGGAATTTTCTCTCTTTCTATGTATGCAAGAAATGCAATCGAAAGAGCTTTGAAGATTATCCAATTGATCAAAATGGAAGGATATTACACCAAGCTTGTCAATTTCAGAAGATGACTAAACTAAGACATGTCCAAGTGCAAATACGAGCTTAGTTTTGAATATATCATTTTTAGCAAGATTTGACAAGTGCAACACTTAGCTTTAGTTTCAAAAATAGAAGAATAGCCACTCTAAGGATCAAAAGGAAAACCTAGAGTTCAACTTACTCAACACTTTGGGGAATCTAGAAGAGCATACAAGATCCTTCGGGCTCATTTATCACTTAATGCAAATTTTGATTTATCATCATACAAGACATAGAGGGGTGCAAATGTTTGATATTATTTGCATTCTTTACCCACATATGTATTTGTTTTTAATTTATTTGCATTTTCTTTTGACAACCAATTGACTCAAGCCGTATGCGACCATCTCAAGATGAACACTTAAGAGGATGGTCTAGGTCAAACACGATGTATTCCAAGTTCATCCCAAGTGCAATGGAAAGCGGTCTTGTGAATGCAAGGTGTTGAGTCGTATGTGCACAAGAACAGTCAATTTTGTTTAATTTTCATTTTTAGCACAATGATTCATGAGCAATTGAAGGACTCTAGCATGGATCAAACTAGTTTCACCCAAGTTGCTATAGGGACTCTAGAGAACTCCAAAATTTCTCAAATTATGGCACAAACCTCTAGAGAAGAAACCTAGCAAGTAAAAGCAACAGTTTCATCAAGTTTTTCATTTAAGGCTTATTTCATTTTTAAGCTTAGCAAGTTAAATGAACTTGGACATACCTAAGCTAGTGATTTTCTTCAAATGATGTAGCATGGTGTATAGCATGAAGAAGAAATCAATTGCATAATAGACAAAGCTCATAAAACAGAAAATGCAGTCTAAATGCAATGCATGAACAGATTCCCAAACTCCCCCTCAACAAATTAATCAATTTTAAGCTCAAATCTGGTTAAAGTTGAGTTATTATCAAGATTAGGCATAAAGAAAATCCGAATGAACTCAATAACAACCAGAAAAACAGAATGAGGAGAAGAAGTCGAGAAACTGCAAAACTGGATGGCTATAGAGCATAGAAAAGATATAAGAGACTCACTACGGCTTAGCCTCGCTCTTATCTTCCCCAGTGACTGACATAGGGAAGTTGACTCTAGATCCCAACTAAGGAGTGCACACAGACCTTGTCTACCCAGGAGGCCCAATACCTGCTAGACTTATAAGACCGTGAGGGAACTCAACCTAGAGAGAAGAGAGAACAACTAATCACGCATGATAGCAACCTAAAGCACAAGATAAGAGGTCCATGCAAAGCATGCCAGAAGTCTAAGTGAGTGAACACAACTCAAGAAAACAAGCCCAAAGTCACCCAGAAGAAATACAAAGAAAAGAAAAGCTGGAAGAAAACATATAATACATAATATACAAACCAACTCCCCCTCACGAAAGGCCGTAAGGGCTCACGACTCCAAGCTTACTCCTCAAGGCAACAAATCTGGAGCTATCCAAAGGCTTGGTGAAGATATCGACTAACTGAAGGTCACTCTCTACGAACTAAAGCGCGATATCTCCCTTCTCCACATGGTCTCTAAGGTAGTGATATCTAATATCAATGTGTTTTGTCCGGGAATGCTGCACTGGGTTTTTAGCAATGCAAATAGCAGAAGTATTGTCACAGAAAAGTGGCACACTCTGTATATCTAACCCAAAGTCCCGCAAGGTCGATCTCATCCAGAGAACACAGCTACAAAGAATCGGTGCGACAACATACTCGGCCTCAGCAGTGGACTGTGCAACTCTGGACTACTTCCTAGATGACCAAGAAACAAGAGAAGTGCCAATGAATTGGTAAGTGCCAGAAGTGCTCTTCCTATCTATCCTACAGCCAGCAAAGTTGGCATCGGAAAAGGCTCTAAGAGATAGACAAGAAGAAGAAGAGTACCAAATACCATAATCAGTGGTAGCACGAAGGTACCTGAAGATGCGCTTGATCGTCTGGCGGTGAGAGGCGCGAGGAGAAGCTTGAAATCGAGCACACAGACACACAGCGAAATGTATGTCCGGCCTCGAAGCAGTGAGGTACAAGAGGGAGCCGATCATGCTCCGAAACTCCTTTTGATCAACAGGCTCACCATCCTCATCGGGCTCGAGGACAGCAGTGGTGGCCATAGGAGTCATCACCGGCTTCCAATCAGACATATCGAAGCGCCTCAGGAGGTCACGGGTATACTTGCCTTTATGCAAGAAAGTACCCTCCCGAGTCTGCTTGATTTGGAAGCCAAGAAAGTAGCTCAACTCGCCCATCATACTCATCTCAAACTCAGTGCTCATCACCTCGTAAAACTGAGACACAAGCGAATGAGACGAGCCACCAAAATGATATCGTCCACATAAATGCGGGCGAGAAGAAAATGAGACTCATGGTGTCGATGAACAGAGTTTTGTCTACTATGCCCATTTTAAAGTCATGGCTGAGAAGATAATACTTGAGCCTCTCATACCATGCTCTGGGGGCTTGCTTGAGTCCATACAGAGCTTTGGAAAGCTTGTATATATTACTCAAAAACTTGGGGTTCTCGAATCCTGGAGGTTGCTTGACATAAACCTCTTCCTCAATATAGCCATTGAGGAATGCACTCTTGACATCTATTTGATAAAGCTTGAAGCCTTTGGATGCAGAAAATGCAAGCAGGATTCGGATAGCCTCTAGCCTAGCTACAGGGGCAAAGATCTCCTCAAAGTCAAGACCTTCAACCTGAGAAAAGCCCTATGCAACTAGTCTAGCCTTGTTTCTAACTACAACCCCATCCTCACTCTGCTTGTTTTTGAACACCCACTTGGTCCCAATGACATTATGACCAGATGGGGGCTCGACAAGCTGCCATACCTTGTTCCTCTCAAAGTTCTCAAGTTCCTCATGCATAGCATTAATCCACGACTCATCAGATAATGCATGAGAAACATCCTTCGGCTCAAAGGAGGCAACGAAGGCAGAGTGGAGGCAGAAACCGGATAAACCTGATTTTGAGCGAGTGACCCGCTCAAACAGATCACCAATGATCTGATCAGGTGGATGAGCTTTCTGGATATGTCGGGGAGGACCAGAAGCAGAAGTGGCCTCTACCTCTTGAACAGAAGAGGTAGTAACAGAGCTACTCGCTAAAGGAGAGTCGGAAGGCAAGGGCTGGTCTCCCTGAGGTGCAGAAATGGAAACAGGAGGTACCTCAGGTGTAGAGGGGACTGGATCCGGTGGAACACCATCATCTCCATCATCCTCATCTTCTCCAAAGATGGTCTCGGAGGGATAAGAAGAGCCTGAAACATCAGGTCTAGCTCCTGGGCTAGCCTCATCAAAGGTCACATCACAGGTCTCTATGATCCTATGCGCATCAACACTCCAGACCCTATAGCTACGAGAAGAAGTCGAGTAACCTAGAAAGATACCATCAGAAGAGCGAGATTCAAACTTATCTAGGTTACCAGACTTCAAGATAAAACATTTGCAACCAAAAACGCGAAAATGAGACACACTGTGCTTTCGCCCATACTTCAACTCATAAGAAGTGCGATGCAAATGTGCTCTCAAAAACATGCGATTAGAAACATGGCAAGCAAGAGCTATAGCCTCATTAAAACTTCCTAGAGTATTGTACTCATCTAGCATCGCTCAGCCATCTCAACGTGGTCTGTTCTTCCTTTCCACTCGCCATTCTGCTGAGGCGTAGGGAGAAGAGAAGCGATGCTCTAAACCGGACCCACACAAAACTCTCAAAGTAGGAATTATTGAACTCCGTGCCATTATCACTGCGTATAGCTCGTAATGCACCTGGGAGCTCAATAGACAACCTACTGACTAAACCCCTGAAGTGAGAAAAAGTCTCATCCTTCGAGGCCATGAAGAATACCCAAGAGTATCTAGAAAAATCATCAACGATGACGAGAACATACCACTTCCCTCCTGCTGATTGCACTCTAGCTGGACCAACAGTGTCCATATGTAAAAGCTGTCCTGGTGCATCAGTCATCACTACGGTGACTGGAGGATGAGAAGCAGTAACCATCTTGCCATGTCGGCAAGGAGAGCAAACTAAGTCTTTGACCATCTTGAGTTTGAGCAAACCCCGAATGAGATCGTGGCTGCCAACTCGGGTCAAATGATCAAAACCAATATGACCAAGTCTCCTATGCTAGAAGGAGAGATCACGGGACTCAGAAGCAATCAAACATCGAAGAGAGTCTCGGAAGAAGCGAGAAAAATCGATCGAAAGACTCTCCCAAATCTAGAAATCCATAAACTAACCTCTCGATGAATCAAGGATTCTATATGCATTACTCTTGAAGCCTACCTCGAAAGAATCATCGATAAGTGAGAAGCAGAGAGCGATTGTATTGCGACTTACTTACTAAGGCAACATCTTTAAGAATGAAATTTTGGTTAATGCAGATGGTACCTTTAGCAATGACTCTACCTGAAGATGCATCCCCAAAAGTGATTAACTCATCACCGGGGGCACGGACTAGGGAAGAGAACCAACGAGAATCTCCAATCATATGACGAGAACAACCGAGTCAACAATCCAAACATCTCCTTCCCCATCCGACGAACTGATCAAGACACAAAGAGAAAGATGACTCGAAGATTGGGATAGAGTGAAGACTTAGGAACCCAATCTTGAACCATACAACTCCTCAGTACCGATCCACGAGAAGAAGGCGGACTCGAGTGTCTCTCTGACGTTTAATCCTAACAAGATCAGTAGCAACTCTAGAGATGATCTAGGAGCTGGAACTGGGTTGACCCGCTGTGGTGCAAAAGCCAGACCATCCCAGTAAGGCTGCCTAGATCTCCTACCAGAAAACACCTCACGCCGCTGATATCTACCTCGATGAGAAAAACGAGGAATATCAAGAGGACGGCGGAAAGACTTACCACGAACAACTCCAGGACTAAAACTCAAAGAACTAGCATGAAAACCGAGTCCTGGACGCTGCCCAAAAACAGGCGACTCTCTAACCTGTCTAGAAGCAACACTCTCACGCCGATTGATCTTGGCGCGCCTGAAGCAGAAATCTACTAGGTGACCATCCTTCTTACAGAAGGTGCATGTGTACTTCGCCTTGCTAGAGGCAGAAGCAATAGGAGTAACACCCTTACGGTGGAAGTCCTATGGACAACCCAAAGAGATCTAAACACGGTGGTACTCACTCTGGGAGCTACCACAATCTCACCACTCTTGGAGCCGCGCACAATGGTGGGAGGATGCGCCCGAGCATGCTCCAAGGGATCAAATCCTAGACCTTGATTGAATCTACTAATCCTGGATTGGTCTAGAATAAGATTGAGCTTCTTCTTGCCTCCAACAAACTTCTCGAGAGTGATCATAAGATACTGGCAATCTCGAAAGAAAGAAGCACAAGAAGAACATGGGGAAGGAGAGGAAGAAGAAGAACCAGAAAGAGAAGATCTCTCAGCACGTGTTTTTTGTTCCCTTAGCACGGCTGCCTCAATCTTAAGGGCCTCACAAGAAACGCAAGGAGCATCTCTAATCCTAAGGGTTTGGTCTTTTAACTTCTTCCTAAGCTCGACATGGATTTGATCCACATCATCCTTAACCCCAGCACACAGCAGGCAACCAGATTTTGACTTAACTAGTAAGTTCTTAGCAAGTTCATCACACTTGACATTCAAAGCATCATTGTCAAGTTTTAGTTGCCTACATCCCTCACATGAGCTGACTGGGTCCTTAGAAGCATGCAATTCAAGTTCATCATTTCTAGCGAGCTTCTTAAGGTGTGAACTCATGGCATCAATTTCAGCAAGCAATTTAGGGCAATTAGAGCATGATGGAGTGGAGTGAGCATGAAGAAAACTAGCCTCAACAGGAATAGCATCAACAGAACTAGTGCTAGCATTCTTCAACCTAAGACTATCAAGTTCAGCAAGCATACTATCATGTATGGTCTTTAGGTTCTCCAACTCCATAAGAACAGCATCACAGAGAACATAGTCATCAGTGACTCGGGAGGGAGAAGATCTAAGTGAAGCTAACTCCCGAGTCAAGGTACCTACTTCCTTCTCTAACTCAGAACACCTCGACCTAGCCTTAGCATGAAACATGCCTAATTTGAAAGCTGACATTTAACTCGTCGTAGGTGGGTACCTCATCCGTGTCGCTGTACAGCTCGGAGTCGCTGATGCCGTTGGCGTCGGCCATGAAGCACATGCCGGAGAAGTCATCGCCGCCCTTCTTCTCTTGCGGTTCATCCTCGTCCTCGTCACTCCATGTCTCCGTGTCGGAGAGGTTGATGTCGTCAAGCGCGGCGAGGACGCGGTGGAAGAGCTTCTTGTTCTTGGAGAAGTTGCGGTACTTCTTGTCACGCGTCGGCTCACGAACTGGAGGCTTCCTGTTGCGGTTCTTGTCGATGTAGTCGTTCTATGCCGAACCGCCGACATCGTTCTTTGCCTTCTCCAGTTTGGGGCAATTAGCCCGAATGTGGTTGGGGCCACTACACTCGAAGCATGTGATCATGCCACCTCTCTTTCTCTCTCTCACCCTCTTGTATGCATGAGAAAACTTGCGAGCGAGAAGAGCAAGCTCATTTTCTGGAAATTTTTCCAGTTGGTCATCGCTTAGCTCACAAAGGGCAGAAAGAGAGAAACCAATAGAAGGATCAGAAGAAGAAGATCCAATGGGATCGGTGACCAAAGCCATCGACTGAGATTTCGTCTTCCGAGAGACGACATCGATCTCATGAGTCTTGAGGCGGGAATAAAGCCCGTCAAGAGTCAGAGTCGATAAGTTGGTAGTGTCCTTGATGGTGGTCACCTTCATCTCTCAAACCCGAAGGTCGAGTGCGGTTAAGAAATGTCGAGCATTGTCCGAGTCAGGGTATATGCAGCCAACTGCTCGAAGGTCGCTCAAAATCTTTGTAAACTGACCAAAACACTCGTCGAGACTCTCACCAGCGCGTTGATCAAACTTGTTGTACTCGCGCTTGAACTGGTCCTGCCTCACAGTCTTGATTTAAGTAGAGCCCTCATGGTAAGAATCGAGGGTTACCCAAATCTCGTGAGCGGAGCGAAGGTGAAAAATCCTATCATACTCATCACGGCTAAGACCCTGTATGAGAATGTTCCTTGCCTTAGCATTCGCCTCAACGTCAACCATATTGATGGCCGTGATATTTTCATTAGCAGGAACCTCATACGGGAGTTTCACCTTCTGCCATATCAGGTAGCCCTGGGTAGTGATGTATGATTCCATCCGGGACTTCCAAAAAGGAAAATCAACTCCATTAAAGATGGGAGGCTTGGTGGAATATTTGTCCGTCGCCATGGCTCTTGAGACCGGTCAAGATCTAGAAAGAGCAGAACCGGCTCTGATACCAATTGAAGGACCGAGATGGCGAACAGAGGGGGGGGGGGTTAATGGTCGCAAATAAATTTTCCCCCAAAATACTCCAACAAAAACCTCGACAAGATCGCTCAAAGGAAATCGTGAAAAGCCCGAAAAACTAGACAACTATGTGTACCCCTAGCTTGCATGGATAAGTACCATAAAATATGTGGGGATTTTTGAGTCACAATCTTGGTTGTCTAGTGTCCAAGATAAAAAGGAATCAATCAAACTCTTGCTTTTAGAAAGGACATCAATTCAAATCACAAAAGTCACTTTCAGAAAAGCAAAAGCAGAATTTCCAGAACTTGTCCTCAATTTGAACAGGAGGTTGGTGGGTTTATGCAGCTCACAAAATTTTGAAAAGTTTTCTCCATATCAGAAACAGAGTCGTGAAGAACTCCACCAAATTTCTCCTCAAAAATCCTTACAGAAAAAACAGGAGAAATCGAAGAACACAATCAGTCAAGAACTTCGAGCAGAAAATTTGGGGCTCGGTTTTCACCTCATGGCGCCCAAACGGTGCAACAAGAGAACTCCAAAATGTTTCTGCAGGTGTATATCAGAGTCCTGCACCTCCTCCAACAAGAATTACTTAAAAAGGATTTTTCTATATTTTTATAAAATTCAAATACTAAATGCTGCGCAAAGAACAAGTTCTGAACAAATTGGAACTTGAAAGAAAAGATATTCTCTACTCAATCCAAGAGTGCAAAAGAGATGTAAAACCATATGAACACACTCTAAACATCCAAAATCAATAGCATTTAGAAGGAAGGGAGGCAAATACAAATTGCGTGAAAGTAAATTGAGAGAATGTAATTGCGGGAAAGTAAATGCTGAATTTAAATTGCGTAAAGTAAGGACATAATGTAAATGCGCAAAATAAATTCAGAGAAGGATGGATAAAACTTTCATTTCTGGAAGGAGAGGTTACAAAGCCTCACTTTCATGTGGGCAAAGCTCAAAGGAGCATTCACAAACCTCAAAACCTTGAAGGGGAGGAGGCTACCCCTCCACCCCTATTTATACTACTCTTGGGCCACCTACCACCCTTGGATAAGTCCCTCAACCTTAGAGCACTCATCTAAGGGCTAGGATTAACCCACACACACAGCCATGCAAGGGCTAACCCAAAACCCACACACATACCGAGTTTTCTTGCACAGTTTTCAAAGCATACTACCTAGACCCGCTAACCTATCAACTAGATCTCAATCCGACGGCCCTCATTGATCCACGCGGCATCTAGCTAGCATCATCTCCTTTCCTTGTCATCTTGACTTGCCCGAACTCCGTCTCCGATCATCTTCCGGCGGTCTCCCAACCGTCTGGACCTCCGACGCTCCTCGCCTAGTCCCGGTCATCCTCCGCCTCACCATGACCTAGCACAATCGCCCTGCAACCATCAAAGACAAGGAAAAACCTTTCATAGCAATGCCCACAATGATATGCAATAAACCCATCCAACTCATCACTACCGCGCCCATACGGCCAGTGCGCCCTCTGGCGAGAGACAACTCAAATTGCTTCATTTTGAAAATCAATCCAAATCAAACTTAAACTTGAGCACACCTTGCTCAAATAAAGTCAAATACTCATCACAAACATGGATGGACCTCCACATGGTCCTTCACAATCAAGTTTGGTTCTTGGTCGATCTGCTTGGTGATGTAAAAACCATCGAATGCAAATGGGTCTATAAGAAGAAGATCGATATGGATGGAAATATTCACTGAAGGACCATGTGGAGGTCCATCCATGTTTGTGATGAGTATTTGACTTTATTTGAGCAAGGTGTGCTCAAGTTTGAGTTTGATTTGGATTGATTTTCAAAATGAAGCAATTTGAGTTGTCTCGCCAGAGGGCGTGACCGCCGTATGGGCGCGGTAGTGATGAGTTAGATGGGTTTATTGCATATCATTGTGGGCATTGCTATGTGATGTGTTTCCTTGTCTTTGATGGTTGCAGGACGACGGTGCTAGGTCATGGTGAGGCGGAGGTTGACCGGGACTAGGCGAGGAGCGTCGGAGGTCCAGACGGTTGGGAGATCGCCGGAAGATGATCGGAGACGGAGTCCGAGCAAGTCAAGAAGACAAGGAAAGGAGTTGATGCTAGCTAGATGCCGTGTGGATCAATGAGGGTCGTCGGATTGAGGTCTAGTTGATAGGTTAGCGGGTCTAGGTAGTATGCTTTGAAAACCGTGCAAGAAAATCCGGTATGTGTGTGGGTTTTGGGTTAGCCCTTGCATGGCTGTGTGTGTGGGTTAATCCTAGCCCTTAGATGAGTGCTCTAGGGTTGAGGGACTCATCCAAGGGTGGTAGGTGGCCCAAGAGTAGTATAAATGGGGGTGGAGGGGTAGCCTCCTTCCCTTGAAGGTTTTGAGGTTTGTGAATGCTCCTTTGAGCTTTAACCACATGAAAGTGAGGCTTTGTAACCTCTCCTTCCAGAAATGAAAGTTTTATCCATCCACCTCTGAATTTATTTTGCGCATTTACATTATGTCTTTACTTTACGTAATTTAAATTCAGCATTTACTTTCCCGCAATTACTTTCTCGCAATTTACTTTCCTGTAATTTGGATTTGCCTCCCCTCCTTCTAAATGCTGCTGATCCTGGATGTTTTGAGTGTGTTCATATGGTTTTACATCTCTTTTGCACTCTTGGATTGAGTAGAGAACATATTTTCTTTCAAGTTCCAACTTTGTTCAGAACTTGTTCTTCGCGCAGAAGTCAGTTTTTGATTTCTATAAAAATGTAGAAATATCTTTTTCAATTGATTCTTGTTGGAGGAGGTGCGGGACTCTGATATCCACTTGCAGAAAAAATTTTGGAGTTCATTTGTTGCACCGTTTGGGCGCCATGAAGTGAAAACCGAGCCCCAAACTTTCTGCTCGAAGTTCTTGACCAGACTGTGTTCTTAGATTTTTCCTGTTTTTTCTCTATGGATTTTTGAGGAGAAATTTGGTGGAGTTATTCAAGACTCTGATGCTCATAGGGAGAAAAAGTCTCAAAATTTTGTGAGCTGCAGAAACTCACCAACCTCCTGTGCAAATTGAGGACAGGTTCTGAAAATTCTGCTTTTGCTTTTCTGAAAGTGACTTTTGTGATTTGAATTGATGTCCTTTCTAAAAGCAAGAGTTTGAATTGATTCCTCTTTATCTTGGACACTAGACAACCAGTATTGTGACTTAAAAATCCCCACATATTTTATGGTACTTATCCATGCAAGCTTGGGGTACACATAGTTGTCTAGTTTTTCAGTTTTTTCACGATTTCCTTTGAGCGATCTTGTCGAGGTTTTTGTTGGAGTATTTTGGGGGAAATTTTATTTGCGACCATTCACCCCCCTCTGTTCGCCATCTCGGTCCTTCATTCACATCTATAAAGCTCGACTTGTCGCAAAGGGGTTGCGACAAGTTCAAGGAGTTGACTATGACGAGACTTTCTCGCCTAGTGATGTTTAAATCTGTACAGATCATTCTAGCTATTACTGCATATGTCAATTATAAGATATAGAAAATGGATGTCAAAACGGCTTTCCTTAATGGAAACATAAGTGAGGATGTGTACATGACACAACTTGAGGGTTTTGTCGATCCAAAGAGCACTAGTAAAATATACAGAGCCAATTGGGATCCGTCGTGAGGAATTTTTAACATCGAAAGTTCATTCGGGGTGTTTGGCATGCAGTTCCAATTTGAGCGTCGATTTCGTATTTAGAGAGTTTACAATGCTAATTGGGAGCCATCATGAGGAATATTTAACACCGACTCGAATGGATTAAAAAACCATGCCGAAATGAGCTAGGGCGAATATGTAGTCCATTCGGGGTGTTTGGCATGCAGTTTCAATTTAAGCGTCGATTTCGTACTCAGAGAGTTTACAGTGCCAATTGGGACCTGTGGTGAGAATATTTAACACCGACTCGGACATATTCGAAACGCATGCCGAAATGATCTAGGGTGCATATGAAGTACATTTGGGGTGTTTGGCACTCTGTTTTAAAATGTGAAATTTTTTCGTAAGCATGGAGTGTACAGTGCCAATTGGGACTCTTTATGAGGAATATTTAGCACCGACTCGAACGGATTAAAAATGCATGCTGAAATGAGCTATGGCACATATGAAGTCCATTCGGAGTGTTTGGCACTCAGTTTTAATATGTGACTTTTTTCATACATATGGAGTTTACAGTGCCAATTAGGACCCGTCATGAGGAATATTTAACACCGACTCAGACGGGTTCAAAATACATGTCAAAATGGGCTAGGGCGCACACGAAGTTCATTCGGGGTGTTTGGCACTCGTTTCAATTTGAGCATTGATTTCATACGCAGAGAGATTACAATGCCAATTGGGACCCCTCGTGAGGAATATTTAACACCGACTCGGACGGATTCGAAATGCATGCTGAAATGAGCTAGGGCGCTATGAGGTCTATTCGGGGTATTTGGCACTCAGCTTCAATACGTGACTTTTTTCTTAAGCATGGAGTTTACAGTGTTATTTGGGACCTGTCGTGAGGAAAATTTAACACCAACTCGAAAGGATTCTAAACGTATGCCGAAATGAACTATGGTGCATATGAAATACATTTGGGGTGTTTGGCATTCTGTTTCAAAATGTGAATTTTTTCGCACACATTGAGTTTACAGTGCCAATTTGGGCCCATTATGAGGAATATTTAACACCGACTCCAATGGATTCAAAACGCATGCCGAAATAAGCTAGAGCGCATAAGAAGTCCATTCAGGATGTTTGACACTCTATTTCAATATTTGACTTTTTTCTTATGCCTGGAGTATACAGTGCCAATTGGGACCCGTTGTGAGGAATATTTATTAATGCTGACTCGGACGGATTTGAATGCAATGCCAAAATGAGCTAGGGTGCATACGAAGTCCATTTAAGGTGTTTGTCACGCAGTTTCAATTTGAGCGTCGATTTCGTACTCAGAGAGTTTACAGTGCCAATTGGGACCCGTCGTGTGTAATATTATATACCGACTCGGACGGATTCAAAACGCATATCGAAATGAGCTAGGATGCATGTGAAGTCCATTCGGGGTGTTTGCACTCAACTTCAATATGTGACTTTTTTCCATATGCATAAAGTTACAGTGCCAATTGGGACCTATTTTTACTAATGTCTAACACCGACTTGGACGGATCCAAAACACATGCCGAAATGGGCTAGAGCGCATATGAAGTCCATTCGGGATGTTTAGCACTCAGTTTCAATATGTGACTTTTTCTCGCACACATAGAGTATAGAGAGCCAATTGAGACCCGTCATAAGGAATATTTAACAGCGACTCGGACGGATTCAAAACGCATGCCGAAATAAGCTAGTGCGCATATGAAGTCCATTCGAAATGTTTGGCACTCAGCTTCAATATGTGACTTTTTTCGTACGCATGGAGTTTACAGTGCCAATTGGGAACCGTCATGAGGAATATTTAACACCGACTCAGACGGATTCAAAACACATGACAAAATGGGATTGGATGCATATGAAGTCCATTCGGGGTGTTTGGCACTCAGCTTCAATATGTGATTTTTTCATAAGCTTAGAGTTACAATGCCAATTGGGACCCATTGTGAGGAATATTTAGAACAGATTCGGATGGATTCAAAATGCATTCCGAATGAGCTAGGGCGCATATGAAGTCCATTCGGGATTTTTGGCACCCATTGTCAATTTGAGCGACGATTTCATACGCAGGGAGTTTACAGTGCCAATTGGACCCGTCCTGAGGAATATTTAACACTGACTCAGATGGATTCAAATTGCTTGCCGAAATGAGATAGGGCGCATATGAAGTCCATTCGGGGTGTTTGGTACTCAGCTTCAACATGTGACTTTTTTTCGTATGCATGTAGTTTTACAGTGCCAATTGTGTCCTGTCGTGAGGAATATTTAACGCCGATTTGGACGGATTCGAAACGCATTCCGAAATGAGGTAGTGCACATATGAAGTCTATTCGGGGTGTTGGCACTTAATTTCATTATGTGACTTTTTTCGTACACCTGGAGTCCATAGTGTCAATTGGGAGCCGCCGTGAGTAATATTGTCTCGATTACACTACATGCATAAAACTTATGTCACGCTAGTAGTAACACAAATATTAAAGACAACCTCCGCTTCGGTTACACTACGTGCAAGTGCTCAATATTTACAAGCACTATGCAACGCTAGTGGTAATACAAGGCAGAGTAAAAAGCAAATGAGACAAGGCGAAATAAAAATAAATAAATAAATTGAACTCATATTACGCTGCATGTATAGGTTCTCTAAAAATGAATACTATGCACCAAATAAAAAATTTGATTAATGTGAAAACAATCAAAATATCCACGAGCAAGCATTCATCAACGACGCCAAGATTGAAGACTTTTTATTTTATATTTTTGTAATGTCATATGTTGCCATTTGGTATAATTTTTATGTTGGAATTCTTAATCAGGGTTTTCTCGCAAAGAGATGTAATTAACAGATTTTTTTATGTAAATGTATGAATTTTGGAAGTAATGTACCTGCAATACCTGATATTTGATGTTTCTTAGCCTCATATTCAATCAAAATTAAACAACTTGTCTCTAATGACATTGAAGACAGGTTCACGCCCATTTCCCCGTCATCAGGGATCGTTGGACAGGAAAGGGTCCCCATCACCTATCCATCATGGAAGACGCTGACAGATGAGGAGCGCGACAACCTAGCGACACAAAATTTCGCATCGTTCGAGCTCCCAGAAGATGTCAAGCACGCACTGCGACAATATGCTTTGCTAGTGGCGGGAAAGACGTGGAAGAACTTCAAGAGCATCCTTGTCATAATTACATGAATAAGGAAATGACTCCATTCCAGAAGTACGGGTTCATCACTAAAGACGTGTGGGAACAATTTGTTGAAATGAAGATAACAGAAGAATTCGTGCGTCAAAGTGCAGCGCATAAGACCGTCTAGGAGAAAAAACACCCACCTGCACAGACTCGGCTACACTGGGTACGCGGGTAAGATGTTGTGGAGGACAGATGATGAAGAGATAATCCAGAAGGAGGTCTCATCACTATTTGTCTCGATCTTGGACCTGCGCGCTCGAAACTGGGTAAGAGCGAGGTCACGTCCCACTTCTTCGGGCAGCATTTCCTTTGCCAACCCTGTAGACAGGGAAGTGCCCCAACGCCTGGTAAGATATCGAACTACATAGTTTGTAGGATGACCATATGCACCTTCATATGTGAAATAACATGTTGAGATCTTGGATGCAGATAGCGTTGAGCACAAAATCTTCCCAGGGTTCTTTCACTTCAAACAAAGAGAAAGATATACTCTCCATGGCCTAGGGAAACAAGGAGCACCTAGGTCGCACATGAGGCAAAAGTGTTTTCATTCCCTGGAAAATGGGATTCCCACAAGACTCCGACACGTACTGGCGTAGCAAGAGAAGCAAAGTCAAGCGTAAGGAATGGCTTGTAGCCCTTATTGAGGAAAGGGTTGAGAAAAGGCTGAGGGCACAGTTCGATAATCAGTTAAGAAGCCTTGAGAAAAAGATGGAGTAAAGGGTGGCTGCGAAAAGGCATGCACGGAACGTGCAAGCCCTAGAAGCATAGACACAGTTCAGCCCAACTAACTGTTGGAGCAGCTGCGTGTTCGCCCCTGAGACGGATGTGGACGACGCCAGATTTCCTCTCGACGACACCCGGGTAATATACATATCTGCAATGCTTATTAGATAGAACTGTTGGACATGTTAGCTAATTGTATACCCTTATATAGGTGGTCACGCCGTGTAATCTCCAAGTGAGGCTTAACAACGGCTCTATTCCCCTGTAGGCTGCTTGGGGGCGCGTGTATCCATCCAGCCTAGGGGGTGATTGTGCACGATCGCACGGTAGATCCGGACTACGCGGAGGTCCATGTCGACGGTGTACATCAAATTTGCAAGGCCGTCATGCTAGAGATGCCCTCAAACGATGTGATCGCCACACTAGGGGATGCCATTGGCACATTCATCCAGTGGCCCAAGAGGGATATCTCCTTCGACAACCGTCTTGCAATTCCGAAGCTACCAGCACTACCGGAGCCACGTGCTGTGCCGGAGCTACTAGCACTACCGGAGCCACATGCTGCACGAAGCATCCCACCAAATCAGCTGCAGTGCCGTTACTTCAGTTCGGGCCCAGTCATCTCCCGTGAAGAGGACCTATGATAGATAGTGAGGTGACGACAAGGGCAAATCGAAGGGGACTACGTCAGCCCATGACTTTATGTTGGCCCCGTTGGCACAGTAATTCGAGCTAGGATAGTCGTTCGTATCGAAAGAGTGCCAGCAGAAGCTTACAATAGCCTGCCTTAGATTGTAAAATTGGTGTATAGAACAAGCCAACAAGCCGGTGGCACAATGGGTATCGAGTATCTCTGTTAGCTTCAAGGAGGAGCATTTCTTACACCAGTTTTTGGATGGCTTCTGTTCGGGACCCGAATATGCAAATCCAGACCCTCTGTGTATACTGCACTAGTCCAGGATCACGGTAGTGCACACAGGCTCACATCGGTAAATATCACAATCATACACAGGGGAAACATTACATGACCTTAAATAATACTATTTAAATGACCTTAAGGTCAACTTACATGACTATGCCTCGCAAGGCTAAACAACAAATTAAACTGTAGCAGAATAAAAACTTTCACAACTCTTCAGTATACCACAGGCAACTGACAAGGCTTGCACCTTAAACATTCGTCTCTTTCTGGTACTTCTCCTCCAGCATGGATGTAGACTTCTCAACTAGTGATGTTGTTGTTGGCAAGGGTGAGTACTTAAAGCACTCAACAAGTTGCGCACAAAATGCAATTCTATGTAATTATATGCAAGGCTTATTCCAAAGGAAAAGGCTATTATGGCTATTTTGCAATAAGCAATATTTATGAATAAATACAATAATTAGATTGTAAAGACTGTAAAACAAATAACAGTAATAGATAGATTCAGCATTTCTCAAGTAAACCAAGTTTCCAATCCTAAGTCAAGTTTCAACCTTCCACATGGCAATTCCGCCATCCCAACCAAGTTTTCCATTTAATTAAACTAACCCTTAACTGTAATTCCCGAGCATTGCTCAATACCGCGAGCACGGCTATTCGAATAGATTTACACTCTGCAAAGGCTATGCACTTTAGCCACACGACATGATGTTCTCCTTGTGCCTGGCCATTAGCACACTTCCTTTGGTGTGCTAGCAGAGAAATCATGACAAAGCCTTTACAATGCTCTGGCTTAACCCAGTACTACCCGCTAAGGTTTCAACACTGGTGGGTCTGAAAACCACAACCAGGGCCCCCCTCTTGCGCCAAGTGAGTTGCTCCATAACTCGGGAACTCACACCGCCATTGATAGTACCAAGCTAAGACATCAAAAATTAATCAGCTAGGCTGTCCCATGCCAGACATGTGGTTGCATGATTGACTCAGGTCAAAGCTTGCAAGGTTAAGTCCTTAGGATAATCGAAGCAAGACTTCCACATACCCTCTGCCCATTGGACCCACCTTGGCATACTCGCCCCTTGTCACTTGCCCCAATCTAAGTGATTACCACCCCATTTGATTACCAAGCATCACGTGCCATCAACAATTCAATATCGTTGCGTGACATGACTCGCCACTACAACTCAATCTCATTGTGTGATCTCACATGACACACAAGTTCATATCATTGTTCCATATTCCATTAGTCAACATTAATTATCAATGATTCAAGTACATGTGATGACGTGGCATGGCTAAGCAACTCTGACGTTCTAACCTTCCATGTTGATTTTAATACCAACCAACTATAGTGAACCAATCTAGGGTGACAATAGATCATGACGTACAAATAACAAGGTAGGATATAGATCAATTTGGCATAATAGCTAAGTCTCAATTTAAATTGAAACAATTGTATACTTGAAATAATATGCAATAGGGTAAAACAATATAGCGATTTTATAAATATGGGTTCAACATGATCAAAGCACAACTTGCCTTATAAAAACCCTTATTCTTGCTCTGGACCTTGTTCTTGAGTCGACGAATCTTCCTCGGTTGCGTTGCACAATTTAATGTCTACGCGAAACGAGAGAGAACAACAAATAAACACCAAAAAAGAGAGCAAACAGTCTCTAAAAATCAAATAAAATTCACCACTAAATAGATCTCAATTCTACAAATTTTTAGAAATTTAATCACCTCAATCGGAGCTAGTATGAGGGAGAACGGGCTCGTGAAAGATTCACAAATTCTAAAAATCAGAAAATTAAAAAATCAAATAATAAACCGAATTATTTTTGAAACGAAAAATTGATTTATTGCATCGGCATGACGTCAGCCCTGACCTGAGCCAACCAGGACGCGACACGTGTCCCTCAGCCCATGGACTGGGTCCATGAACCTCATCGGGCTCATGGTGGACCTGGTCCACACGGATCCGGTTTCTCCGACGTACGGTCCCCGCACGTGCTGACTCAGCGCCAGTGTATTGCTTACACAGCATGCCACACAAGTGCCACGTCAGCGGATCTGCCCACGTGCGCAACACGCGTCGACGACGCATCAAGCCACGTCGGGGACGGCGGTGCAAGAACCTAGGGTCGTCGTCGGCGAGAACGGAGGGCACCTACAACGAGCTCACGACTTCGCCTATCTTCTGACGCGAACGGATCTTGGATTGACGCACTGCTTCGGTGGCGGTGCGGCCTTCTTCTCCAGCGGCGACGGCCCTCTCGGTGATCTCCCTCTCCGGCGGTGCTCTGGCGAATTTAAAGCGCGCACTGCGTAGATCTCGCGACAGCGAACATGATGCGACTGGTCCCAAGCTTCGTGGCATCCCGACAGTGACAAATTGACGTTCTCTTCCTTATGGCGGTTCTTCTCAAAAATCTTGAATTACGGTGGAACGGCGTCTTGATTCTCGCAATCGATTGAGAGTTCTGGTTGTTAGATTTGAGGCGCAGCCGATGTGCAACTTATATAGGCGAAAGAGTTTGTGTTGCCTCCGACTCATAGCTTCATCCATGGCGGACACGACTCAGAGTCCTGGCTGGCTACGACTCAAGATGAAGACCCTGACTGCGACTCATGGCAAAATCGAATGGCTCATGGTGCTTGGCTACGCGGGGCGATTCATAGCCGAACGATCAGGATCTAGCGGCTAACACATGCGCGATTAGGGTTTTGGCCCGAAGACCTGCGGTGGCAGGCTGGGCTGCACGATGGCCATATGGGCCTCGCCCATTACTATTTGAATTGATTTTCAAAGCATTTTCAATTTAATTTAAACCCAGCAATTTACTTAAATAGTTTAAAGCAACAAAAATATTAGGACAAATCCAAGAAAATTCTCATAAATACTTTAAGACATTTAGGACCCAAGTAAAATATTTTTAGTCAAACTTTATATAAATTTCATCTATATATAATTAGTTTTCACAAAAGGCTAATATACTTAATTTAAAATAAATTCAAATAAATTCCAGAAAAATCCAGTAAATTCAGAAAAATCACAAAATGCACAAATAGCATTAAAATAATATTAAAGGTAAATTTTGGGATGTTACAAACCTCCCCCTTAACAGAATCTCGACCCCCAGATTCAGTGCTATCTAGGGAATCGGTTTGGGAATTCTGACTTCAGATCCTCCTCACACTCCCAGGTTGCTTCATTCTCTGAATGATTACTCCACTGAACTCTACAAAAGCGAACAGTCTTATTCCTGGTCTTGCTCTCTATCACATCCAAAATCTTGATCGGCTGCTCCTTGTAGGTCAAATCTTCCCGCAGTTCAATTGCTTCTAATGGCGTCTGCTCTGTTGGTACTCGAAAACACTTCTTAAGATGTGACACATGGAACACATCATGCACTCCTACCAATGACTGAGGCAATTCCAACTGATATGCAACCTCTCCTCGTCGGCTCAAAATCTTAAATGGACCAACATATCTTGGCGCAAGCTTCCCTTTAGTGTGGAACTTTTTGGCACCTTTAAGAGGGGTAACTCCGAGATACACAAAATCATCTCGCTCAAAGCTCAAATCACGATGACGATTATCATAATAGCTCTTTTGTCTTGAATGTGCTACTTTCAATCTTTCCCTGATCATAGCAATTTGATCTCCAGCTACTTTAAGAATATCAGGTCCAAATACCAAACGCTCTCCTCTATCATTCCAATTCAATGGAGTATGATAGGCACGACCATACAAAACCTCAAATGGTGATTGTAACATCCCAAAATTTGGCTTAATTAAGTTTTAATTGCCTAAATGGGCATTTACGATTTTATGGAATTTATTTGGATTTTTCTGAATTTATTTGAATTAAATTCAAATCAGGTTTACTGCCTTTTATTCAAATCTAATTAAATCTGTGCAAAGTCAAAATAAAGTTTCGCCAAAAATATTTTATTTGAGTCCAGAATGTCTCAAAGTATTTTTGAGATTTTTTTGGATTTTTCCTGATACTTTAATTGCCTAAAACAAATTAAATGAATTTCAGCAATTATTTTAAATGGAAAACCTTTTAAAATCGGCGTGAACAGTAGTGGGCTTGGCCCATTTCCTGTGCGGGAGTGGCCCGGAGTGGCGTGGGCCGCTCAGCCCGTCTTCTGGAAGTTTAATCCCGGCCGTTGAATCCGGATCAGAGGGTTGAGGGCAAAGCGTACCGGTTTGGGACTTTTGTTCTATCATCGCCGTCGGATTTGCCACGTGTCGCCGATCCGGTCATCTTCTTCGCGTGTCGTCTTTGGATTCCTTCCGTGTTCGCCGTGGACTCGCGAGCAATCGCAAAGCCGCCGCCCTAGCGCTATAAAAAGCGAGCACGGCCGCGCAATACCCTGCCGCATCAAACCCTAGGTTTAGCCCGTGAGAGCGCTGCCGATTCGTTGTGATTTCGCGGAAGTTTGCCGAGCACCGCCGCGTCGAAGAACTGTCGATTCGCCGTCGTTAAGCCATTGCAAGGTCCGAGACCACCCCGGCCGTTTCGCCTTCACCCGGAGCATCTCGTGCACGCTTCAGATCTGCCAGAACAGCGCCAGGAAGGAAGATCACTGAGGAAGCCGCCGCCGCCAGTGAAGAAGTCCTCGTCGCCGACGTTTCGGTGGTCCAGAGGAGCATCTGACCGCGTCATCAGTTTCGCCACGTCGGCGTGCGCCCGGAAGGTCGCCCAACTCGCCGCCGATGACCTTAGGATCCCGCACCACCGCCGTCGACGCGGCTTGCTGGTTCGTCGCCGCGTGTCACCCACGTGGATGCCGATCAGACCCGCAGCGGCGTGGCGGCTGGCGTGGTGCGTCGGCGAGCAGCGGCCTACCGGGCGCCGAAGTCGACCGTCGCGGGGCCCGCGTGTCGATGGCCCAAAACCACGGAAACGGGTGCACCGTGGACCCGAGGAAAGCGTGGACGCAGTCCATGGACCGAGGGGGCACGTGTCACACCTGAGCGTTCGGATCGGGCTGACGTCACGCCGACGTCATAATCGCTTTTCGGTTTGAAAATAAATCATAATTTCGATTTTATGATTTTAGCAATTTCAGTATTTATTTCAAACTTCAAAAGGCTATATCTTTTGCATCGTAACTCGGATTTGAGTGATTCAAATTTCTAAAAATTTGTAAAATTGAGATCTATTTAATGGTGAATTTTATTTGATTTTTGGAGTTCAATTGCTCCCTGTTTTGGCATTTATTTGCTTTTCTTCATGGTACGCGTAGACGTTGAATTGTGCGACGCTTCGGAGGAAAATCCAGCAACTCAAGAGCAAGTTCCAGAACCAGATCAGGACCTATTCCAAGGCAAGTTGTGCTTGATCATGTTGAACCCATGTTTATAAAATTGCTATGTTTGTTTTACCCTATTGCATGTATTTCAAATATACAATGGTTTCAAATTAGATTGGGCTTAGCTAATGTACCAGATTGAACTACACCCTACCTTGTCATTGTATGCCATGATCCATTGTCACCCTAGATTGGTTCAATATAGTTGGTTAGTAATTATAATCAACATTGGAGGATTAGTCCGTATTAGTTGCTTAGTCATGCCACGTCATCACATGTGTCAGAATCATTGATAATTAATCTTGATTAATGGAATATGGAACAATATTATGAACTTGTGTGTCATGTGGGATCACACGATGAGATTGAGTTGTTGTGGCGAGTCATGTCACGCAACGATGTTGAATTGTTGATGGCACGTGGTGCTTGGTAATCAACTGGGTGATAATAACTTAGATTGGGGCAAGTGACAAGGGGCGAGGATGCCAAGGTGGGCCCGATGGGCAGAGGGTATGTGGATGTCTTGTGTAAGGACCCGAATCCACTGATTCGAACCCACTGTGTTTACCGCACTAGTCCCAGGATCAACGCTAGTGCACACAGCTTAACATTGGTACATATCACATCATACACAACGATAATAGAATAACAGTTCATTTATTGATATAGCTAAATGTATGATCTTATGACCAACTTACATTATTAAGCCACGCAGGGCAAGACTGAAAATATAAACTAATAATTAAGCAGCGGAAAGTAGAAACGTAGATGGCTCATCGATTCACCACAGCAACCGACAAGGCTCGGACCCTAATGACTCGTGTCTTCTTGGACTTCATCTTCCAACACAGGTGTAGATTCTTCAACTGTTGATTATTGTTGTTTGGCAAGGGTGAGTACTTAAAGCACTCAACAAGTTGTGCACTGAATGCAATTCTATGTATCTATATGTAAGGTTTATTCCAATGGATAGGCTATCATGGCTATTTTGCAATAAGCAAGATTTATGAACAAATACCATAAATAGATTGTAAAGATCAGAAACAAATAATGATAATAAATAAATTCAAGATTTCTCGGAGTAAACCAAGTTTCCAATCCTAAGTCAAATTCCATCTTCCACATGGCATTCCACCATCCCAACCAAGTTGTCCAATTTATTAAGCTAACCCTTAATCGTAATTCCGAGCATTGCTCAATACCATGAGCACGGCTATCAGAATAGTTTCACACTCTGCAGAGGTTATGCACTTTACCCACGTGATACAACCAAACACCACCAAGGCGAGTGATTATAACAAAGCCTTTACAATGCTCTGAATTAACCTGATACTACCCGCTAAGGATTCAACACTGGTGGGACTGGTTACCACATCCAGGGCCCCCCTCTTGCGCCATGTGAATTACACCATAACTCGGGAACTCACACCGACCACGATAGTATCAAGATTAAGACATTACAAATTACTCAGCTAGGCTGGCCCATACCAGACATGTGGTTGCATGGTTAACTCAGGTCAAAGGCTTGCAAGGTTAAGTCCTTAGTGTGATCAAGGCAAGACATCCACATACCATCTGCCCATCGGGCCCACCTTGGCCTCCTCGCCCCTTGCCACTTGCCCCAATCCAAGTTATTATCACCCAGTTGATTACCAAGCACCACGTGCCATCAACAATTCAACATCGTTGCGTGACATGACTCGCCACAACAACTCAATCTCATCGTGTGATCCACATGACACACAAGTTCATAACATTGTTCCATATTCCATTAATCAAGATTAATTATCAATGATTCTAACACATGTGATGACGTGGCAAGGCTAAGCAACTATTACGGACTAAACCTCCAATGTTGATTATAATTATTAACCAACTATATTAAACCAATCTAGGGTGACAATGGATCATGGCATACAATGACAAGGTAGGGTATAGATCAATCTGGTATATTAGCTAAGCCCAATCTAATTTGAAACAGATGTATATTTGAAATATATGCACTAGTGTAAATCAGACATAGCAATTTTATAAACATGGGTTCGACATGATCAAAGCACAACTTGCCTTGGAGTAGGTCCTGATCTTGATCTGAAGCTTGCTCTTGGGTTGCTAGGTCTTCCTCCGAAGCGTCGCACAATTCAACGTCTCACGCTGCATCAAGAAGAAAAGCAAATAAATACCAAAACAGAGAGCAAATGAACTCCAAAAATAAAATAAAATTCACCATTAAATAGATCTAAATTTTACAAATTTTTAAAACTGGAATCACTCAAATCCGAAAGTTACGATGCAAAAGATATAGCCTTTTGAAATTTGAAATAAACATCAAATCGAAAATCGAAATTTGAAATTAACAGATTTATTTTTATTCAAAACTGATTCTGCGTCATCATGACGTCACACCAAGGCGGCGTCGTACTGGACCGAACCAATCGGGTGGCGACACGCGCCTCGGGCGTATGGACCGGTCCACGAACTCGCTACTGCTCACGGTAGGCTCGACTCACGGCGCCTCGGCACCAAGACTGGGCCGACACGCGGCGACGCCGATTGGTTGCGGCGACGGCGCAACTGGTGCACCTGATTCCATCGGACGGTGCCGATCGATGCACACGCGTCAAGATCACGAGCACGGGTTTTAGATCCAACGGACGGCGGTTAAAGAAGGTTTCTGACTCACCGAGGACACGCGGTCAGATTCGAGACGCGTCGACGAAGATCCAACGGACCAAAGCTTCTCATTGCTAATGGCGTCGCCGAGACAAAATCATTGGCGAAGAAGGCGGCGATACTCGCGAGACGCCCGGCGAGTTACGACGACGCAGGTCTTGCGATTACGATGCGGCGCGAACGGGAACTCAACGCACCCAAGGGCTCCTTAAATAGGCGGTCGGAGCGTGACAGGCGATGGACACGGACTCGAGTCCACCGGAGACGGCGGCCTGGCGGAAGAGTCCAAACGAAGACGATAACCGGACACCCTACGATTTAAGATCAACGGCCAAGCCTCGCTGCAACGTGGCACAATCCACGCCGATCCAAAGATCTAACGGCCCGAGAGTCTAGGGTTTCCTATACGCACCCAGTCGTCGGATGACGATCTAACGGCTGACGCTACGCTTCTGGAAGCTGGGCTTCGCGGGCTGCACGAGCGGGCCGGCCTGCCACAGAGATGGGCTACGGCCCGCTACTGTTCCAGGTTTTTCCGAAGGTTTTTCAATTAAATTAATTCCAGAAATTCATTTAATTTGTTTTAGGCAATAAAATAATCCAAAAAATCCAAGAAAAATCTCATAAATACTTTGAGACATTCTGGACTTAAATAAAATATTTTTGGCAAAACTTTATTTTAACTTTGCACCCATTTAAATACTTTTGAATAAAAAGCAATAAACTTGAAATAAGATTTAATTCAAATAAATCCAGAAAAATCCAAATAAATTCCAGAAAATCACAAATGCACAAATAAGAAATAAAAACTTAATTAAGCCAAATTTTGGGATGTTACAAACCTCCCCCCTTAATAGAATCTCGACCCGAGATTCAGGGCTAACTAGAGAATAGGTTCGGAAATTCTGACTTCAAGTCTTCTTCGCGCTCCCATGTGGCTTCACCTTCGGAATGATTGCTCCACTGAACTCTGCAAAAGCGAATAGACTTGTTTCTGGTCTTGCGTTCCATAACATCCAAAATTCTGACCGGTTGCTCTTTGTAAGTCAAATCTTATTGCAGCTCTATTGCATCCAGCGGGGTTTGCTCGGTTGGCACTCTGAGACACTTCTTAAGCTGCGACACATGGAATACATCATGCACTCCTGCCAAGGACTGAGGCAACTCTAACTGATAAGCCACCTCTCCTCGACGGCTCAAAATCTTGAACGGACCAACATATCTTGGTGCAAGCTTCCCTTTAACATGAAATCTTTTAACGCCCTTAAGAGGGGTAACCCTGAGATACACATGATCTTCTGGTTCAAAACTCAAATCTCGACGACGGTTGTCTGCGTAGCTTTACATCTTGACTGTGCTATCTTCAACCTCTCTCGATCATTGCAACTTGACTTTCGCTTCTTCGAGAATGTCCGCCCAAACACCAAACGTTCTCTGTTTCGTTCCAATTCAGCGAGTACGACAAGCACGTCCATACAATGCCTCGAGCGGTGACCTCTCAGAGGCTAGCTTGATAACTATTATTGTAACTAAATTCCGCATATGGCAAACACTTATCCCACGTCGTAGTATAAGCTAAAGCACAAGCTCTCAACATATCCTCTAAAATCTGATTTACTCTTTCAGTCTGACCATCTGTCTGCGGGTGATATGCTGTACTAAAATTCAGACGAGTTCCCATGGCTTCGTGCAACTTATTCCAAAATCTCGAGGTAAATTGGGTCCCTCTGTCTGACACAATCTTCTTGGGCACTCCATGCAAACATACAATCCTTGACATGTACAACTCTGCTAAACGATCTCCTGAGTAAGTGGTCTTTACTAGGATAAAATGGGCGACCTTGGTTAGACGATCCACAATAACCCAAATGGAATCGTAACCTCTCTGAGTTTTAGGTAAACCGGTGATAAAATCCATTCCGATTTCCTCCCACTTCCATTCCGGAATTTTCAATGGTTGCAACAGACCAGCGGGTCTTTGATGCATGGCCTTCACTCTCTGACACACGTCGCATAATGCAACATGCTCAGCTACCTCACGCTTCATATTAGGCCACCAAAATCTCTCTTTCAAGTCCTGGTACATCTTAGCACTCCTTGGATGAATTGAGTATTTTGAATCGTGAGCTTCCTCAAGAATCAATTGCTTTAGTTCCTTTTTATCCGGCACACAAATTCGGCCTTTGAAGAACATGGTTCCTTGCTCATCCAGAGTGAAATCTACGGCTAGGCCTTCTTCCTTTTTAGCCTTGATTTTAGAAATTTTATCGTCATCCTTCTGACCTTCTCTAATCTGATCTTCCAGTGTTGGCTTTACTTCTAGTGCAGCTACACTTCCTTGCGGAACGACTTCCAATCTTAGCTTCTGGAATTCCTTGCATAATTCTGGTTGATCCTCCATTGTTAACGTATTGGCGTTATGGCTTTTCCGACTCAGAGCATCGGCTACTACATTGGCTTTTCCGGGATGATAATGGATTCCCACATTATAATCCTTTATTAGCTCCACCACCTTCACGCCTCATATTCAGTCCGCTTGGGTGAATATGTATTTGTGCTCTTATGGTCAGTATATATCTCACATCTATTTCCTATGAGATAATGACGCCATATCTTTAAAGCATGCACTACGGCGGCTAACTCCAAATCATGCGTTGGGTAATTCACTTCATGTGGTCTCAACTGTCTCGACGCATAAGCAACGACTTTGCCCTCTTGCATTAACACGCATCCCAAGCCTTGCATCGAAGCATTGCAATAAATATCAAATCCATTCTGCACATCTGGCAACACTAATACGGGGGCTGTTGTTAAACGCTTCTTTAATTCCATGAAACTTTTCTCGCACTCTGGCGTCCATGCAAACTTCTTTTCTTTCTTCAACAAGCTGCGTAAGGGTTTAGCAATTGTCGAGAATCCTTCTATGAACCGACGGTAGTATCCCGCCATTCGTAAAACTACGAATGAGTAATGGACCTCGGTGGCTCCCAATGCAACACTGCGTCCACTTTACTGGGGTCAACTGCAACTCCTTTAGTAGTCATTACATGACCGAGAAATTCGACTTTTTCCTTCCAAAACTCACACTTGCTAAACTTAGCATATAGCTGATGTTCTCGCAACCTCTCTAAAACCATTCTTAGATGTTTTGCGTGCTCTTCCTCTGTCTTCGACTAAACCAAAATATCGTCTATGAAGACTACAACAAACTTATCCAAATATTCCATGAAAACCTTATTCATCATGTTCATGAAATATGCCGGGGCATTAGTCAATCCAAATGACATGACTGTGAACTCATAATGTCCATATCGCGTAGAAAACGCAGTCTTTGGCACATCCTCTGCTCGGATCTTCAACTGATGGTATCCTGAACGAAGATCTATCTTGGAGAAAACTCCAGCTCCTCTTAACTGATCAAATAAGTCGTCGATCCTGGGCAACGGATACTTATTCTTGATCGTTACTTCATTAAGTGCACGATAATCGATGCACATTCTAAGACTTCCATCCTTCTTGCGAACAAACAAAACCGGGGCTCCCCACGGCGATGAACTAGGTCTAATGAAGCCTTTTTCTTGCAGTTCCTCAATCTGCTTTTTCATTTCCACTAACTCGTCAGTAGGCATCCTATATGGTCTCTTTGATATCGGTCTTTGTCCTGGCGCTAACTCGATCACGAACTCGATATCACGGTCCGGTGGCAATCCTGGCAAATCTTCTGGAAACACATCCGGGTATTCTCTGACTACTGGCACATCTTCCATGCTGATGGCTTTCACACTGTTGACCACTAACTGCCCATCTCGAACTGCGGTCGCTTGAAACTCCACTTTCTTGCCACTAGGGCCTTCCAAAGTTACAATCCTTCGGCCACAATCCAAAACAGCCTTATGCTTCGACAGCCAATCCATTCCAAGGATGACGTCTAGGGATTGCGCATCTATCAAGATAAGATTCGCTAGAAATTCTATCCCATCCATAAGCAACTTAGCTCCCAAACACCCAAGGCTAGATCTAAGCTCGGATCACGGGCTTGGACTAAGAGCACACACTTAAGATTCACCACTTTAAATCCATTCTTGGTTGCAAAACTTTGAGAAACAAACGAATGCGAAGCTCGTAATCAAACAAAAAGCGTGGCAGTAATCGAGTTAACCAGAACTTACCCAAGACGACGCCTCGTAGCTTCTCGAGCTCCATCTGCGGTGATGTGGTTGATCCTTCCACGCACTGTTGATTGCGGGGTTGCTCCAGCTTGTCCTTGCACCCGATTTCCTCCTGAGGCTGGTGCCTTGGCAGGTGTTGTTCCCAAGTTAAAGCGAACTGGCGTGATGCCTCCCTTCTGTGGACACCTATTAGAAAAGTGCCCTGGCTCGTTGCAGGTATAGCACCTTTTCACTGCAGACTGCTGGTTTCCTCCTGGTGCATTGTTGCCCTGTGCTGGTGTCTGAAAGTTCTGGTTGGCAGGGCGTGGTGCAGGGGTTGATGTCTTGTTCACGGCTGTGGGTTGGAATCTAGCAAATTGTTGCGGTGACATCCTCAAACGTAGGTGGTTTGGGCGTCCACCCTGATTATTCATCAAGCGCTTACGGTTTTCACCCAACTCCTTGCGCTTATCCTCTAAGATTAAAGCCTTATTCACTAGCTCCTGAAAATCTGGAAAGTTGTGGGTAATCACCCCACTGCGATCTGAGTTCGATCCCTTCATGAAACGAGGCGCTTAGCTTTATCTGTCGCACGTCTTGAGGGCATAGCGAGCTAAGCTGGGTAAATTTATTCGTGTACTCGCCTTTGGTTGGCCTCCTTGCTTGAGCCACGAACTCTTCCTTCTTGAGGTCCATCATTCCCTCCGGGATATGGTAATCGCGAAAAGCATTAGTAAACTCTTCCCAAGTGATCTCTTGTGGGGCTCCATGAGCGCACAGAATTCTCCCACCATTGCGGCGGTTCCTTCCAATTGATGAGAGGCGAGAGCACCTTCTCATTGCCTTCACATTGCGTGATATGCGCTTCTTCTCAATAGTTCTAAGCCGTTATCGGCTTCCAAAGGATTCACATTTCTCGAGAAGGTTGGTGGCCTAGTCCTCATAAAATCGATAGCTTTGAGTGAGGTTGGGGTCCACCATGGTTGTTCCGAGCTCTGTGGTTGTTATTGTTGGTCGCTCTGCGTTGGTCATCTGCTGCATCTTTGCATCATAGTCGCATTAGTTGAGTCTGCGGCAAGAAACGCCCCAGATTCTCGCATGTCAATTGGTGGTGGTTGAGGGTCGCCTCGTCATTGGGGTTGTCGCTCGCGCGATCCGCTTCTGAAGCTCCATTGTTTCTCAGTATTCACCATCCGATGATTGCCTCTTAGGTTAGGAAAGGTAGATGTAGCATAGATAAGAAGTAAGAATTTCTAAAGCGGGGAAAATAGGTCATACCCAAACTGAAATAATTCTTTATTTAATCTTGGTATGGCTGCTTATTTAAGCCTACAAGCTTTGCAACACATACTGCACACTCAGCAATACAAAGAAGCAAACTAAACACGAAACCTTAACGCCAACTAGAAAGGTAAAGACTAACTTAAAGACGCGACTCACACTCGAGTCTCAACATAGCTCCAAGGCTGACACTCACTCATCCAGCCAACCTGGCTGAGGCTGATCCGGCGCATACACTGGCGGATGGGCTGGCATAGGAGCGAACCTATCTTGATGACCTACTACCGGGTCCTCTGCAACAACGGGTCTGACTCCCCTCGGCTCCCACTCGCTCCTCGGGACCCTCCTCTGACTCCTCTGCTGGCTCCGAACTCCTCGAGTCACGCGCCCACTCGCCCTCATCGCCTGTGGGGCCTCCCACTCGGTGATCATCCCGATGGTCAAGCACGGTCACCTCAAGCTCTGCGCTCGCAACTCGAGTGCCTCGCATACGTCTCCAGCTCCGAGTAGTATCTCTCATATGATCCTCCCGGCAAGGGCGAACTCCGCAAGGTGTGTGGGCGTGGCACACTCGCCCTCCACGATCCGTCGGCGTCGGCATGCTTGAACGTCCGGGTGAAGTCGAACATCGAGTCGTGAAGCTCGTCGGCGAAGTTGCGGCGGACACGGCGAAGAGCAAGTCGAGCGACCTCCTGAATGGCAACCTCGTACGAGAATCTTCTAGCAGAGATGTTGATTGGCCTACTAGCTTCCTCGTTCTCCCGAGCGTAGATAATCAGCTTGCAAATAAATCCTCGGTGTACACCATTAATCGACCACCGCCTCCTCGGTAAAGCGGACGATAGAAGCCTCAAGCGCCTCAAGTACTCTCCACGGCTCCATGGCGTAGCCGCCAGCTGACTCCTCAAAGGTCGGAACGATCGGCATCTGCTTCACAAGAACTTTGAATAAGTTCTCCACTCGAAACGGCCAGTAAAACGGTAAATCCAGCAAAGGCAAGAAGTAGAGAATGAGATGAGTCGAGAGTGTTTTATTAGTCAAGTTTAGATTTTCTTTTAGAAAATAGTTTTGGACTCTCACAAGACACCTCCACTATCTAGGGCCAAGACCTACAACAAGATGCTCGATACCACCTCTGAAGGACCCGAATCCACCGATTCGAACCCATCGTGTTTACCGCACTAGTCCTGTGATCAACGCTAGTGCACACGACTTAACATTGGTACATATCACATCATACACAACGATAATAGAATAATAGTTCATATATTGATATAGCTAAATGTATGATCTTATGACCAACTTACATTATTAAGCCACGCAGGGCAAGACTGAAAATATAAACTAATAATTAAGCAGCGGAAAGTAGAAACGTAGATGGCTCATCACCACCACAAGCAACCGACAAGGCTCTAATTCTAATGACTCGTGTCTTCTTGGACTTCATCTTCCAACACAGTGTAGATTCTTCAACTGTTGATTATTGTTGTTTGGCAAGGGTGAGTACTTAAAGCACTCAACAAGTTGTGCACAGAATGCAATTCTATGTATCTATATGTAAGGTTTATTCCAATGGATAGGCTATCATGGCTATTTTGCAATAAGCAGCATTTATGAACAAATACCATAAATAGATTGTAAAGACTGTAAAACAAATAACGATAATAAATAAATTCAGTATTTCTCAGGTAAACCAAGTTTCCAATCCTAAGTCAAATTCCATCTTCCACATGGCATTCCACCATCCCAACCAAGTTGTCCAATTTATTAAGCTAACCCTTAACTGTAATTCCCGAGCATTGCTCAATACCGCGAGCACGGCTATCCGAATAGTTTCACACTCTGCAGAGGTTATGCACTTTACCCACGTGATACAACCAAACACCACCAAGGCGAGTGATTATAACAAAGCCTTTACAATGCTCAATTAACCCGATACTACCCGCTAAGGATTCAACACCGTGGGATGGTTACCACATCCGGGCCCCCTCTTGCGCCATGTGAATTACACCATAACTCGGGAACTCACACGACCACGATAGTATCAAGATTAAGACATTACAAATTACTCACTAAGGTGGCCCATACCGGATATGTGGTTGCATGGTTAACTCAGTCAAAGGCTTGCAAGGTTAAGTCCTTAGTGTGATCAAGGCAAGACATCCACATACCATCGCCCATCGGGCCCACCTTGGCCTCCTCGCCTTGCCACTTGCCCCAATCCAAGTTATTATCACCCGGTTGATTACCAAGCACCACGTGCCATCAACAATTCAACATCGCTGCGTGACATGACTCGCCACAACAACTCAATCTCATCGTGATCCACATGACACACAAGTTCATAACATTGTTCCATATTCCATTAATCAAGATTAATTATCAATGATTCTAACACATGTGATGACGTGGCAAGGCTAAGCAACTATTACGGACTAAACCTCCAATGTTGATTATAATTATTAACCAACTATATTAAACCAATCTAGGGTGACAATGGATCATGGCATACAATGACAAGGTAGGGTATAGATCAATCTGGTATATTAGCTAAGCCCAATCTAATTTGAAACAGATGTATATTTGAAATATATGCACTAGTGTAAATCAGACATAGCAATTTTATAAACATGGGTTCGACATGATCAAAGCACAACTTGCCTTGGAGTAGGTCCTGATCTTGATCTGAAGCTTGCTCTTGGGTTGCTAGGTCTTCCTCCGAAGCGTCGCACAATTCAACGTCTACGCGTACCGAAGAAGAAAAGCAAATAAATACCAAAACAGAGAGCAAATGAACTCCAAAAATAAAATAAAATTCACCATTAAATAGATCTAAATTTTACAAATTTTTAGAAACTGGAATCACTCAAACCGAGTTACGATGCAAAAGATATAGCCTTTTGAAATTTGAAATAAATCATCAAATCGTAAAATCGAAATTGAAATTAACAGATTTATTTTTATTCGAAAAACTGATTATCGCGTCATCATGACGTCACGTCTGGCGTCGTACCTGGACCGAACCAATCGGGTGGCGACACGCGTCTCGGGCGTATGGACCGGTCCACGAACTCGCTACTGCTCACGGAGACTTCGGCTCACGGCGCCTCGGCACCAGCGCCGACACGCAGCGACGCCCGATTGGTTGCGGCGACGGCGCAATCTGGTGCACCCAGATTCCATCGGACGGCTGCCGATCGATGCACACGCGCCAAGATCACGAGCACAGGTTTTAGATCCAACGGACGGCGGTTAAAGAAGGTTTTACAGCTCACCGAGGACACGCGGCTGTATCTGAGACGTCGACAAAGATCCAACGGACCAAAGCTTCTCCGCTGCTAATGGCGTCGCCTAAGACAAAATCCGCCGGCGAAGAAGACGACGATACTCCGCGAGACGCTCCGGCGAGTTCTGGACGACGAGGTCTTGCGATTCTGATGCGGCGCGGAATGGGGAACTCAACGCACCCAAGGGCTCCTTAAATAGGCGGTCGGAGGAGCGTACGGGCGATGGACACGGACTCCGAGTCCACCGGAGACACGGCGGCGCGGCGGAAGAGTCCGAAACGGAGACGATAACCGGACACCCTACGATTTAAGATCAACGGCCAAGCCTCGCTGCAACGTGGCACAATCCACGCCGATCCAAAGATCTAATGGCCCGAGAGTCTAGGGTTTCCTATACGCACCCAGTCGTCGGATGACGATCTAACGGCTGACGCTACGCTTCTGGAAGCTGGGCTTCGCGGGCTGCACGAGCGGGCCGGCCTGCCACAGAGATGGGCTACGCCCGCCATCGCTCTGTGTTTTTCCGAAGGTTTTTCAATTAAATTAATTCCAGAAATTCATTTAATTTGTTTTAGGCAATAAAATAATCCGGAAAAAATCCAAGAAAAATCTCATAAATACTTTGAGACATTCTGGACTTAAATAAAATATTTTTGGCAAAACTTTATTTTAACTTTGCACCGATTTAAATACTTTTGAATAAAAAGCAATAAACTTGAAATAAAAATTAATTCAAATAAATCCAGAAAAATCCAAATAAATTCCAGAAAATCACAAATGCACAAATAAGAAATAAAAACTTAATTAAGCCAAATTTTGGGATGTTACATCTTGCCTTGATCACACTAAGGACTTAACCTTGCAAGCCTTTGACCTGAGTCAATCATGCAACCACATGTTTGGTATGGGCCAGCCTAGCTGAGTAATTTGTAATGTCTTAATTTTGGTACTATCGTGGTCGGTGTGAGTTCCCGAGTCATGGAGTAATTCACATGGCGCAAGAGGGGTGCCCTGGTTATGGTTTTCAGACCCACCAGTGTTGAAACCTTAGCGGGTAGTATCCGGTTAAGCCAGTGCATTGTAAAGGCTTTGTTATAATCACTCGCCTTGGTGGTGTTTGGTTGTATCACGTGGGTAAAGTGCATAACCTCTGCAGAGTGTGAAACTATTCGGATAGCCGTGCTCGCGGTATTGAGCAATGCTCGGGAATTACAGTTAAGGGTTAGCTTAATTAATTGGACAACTTGGTTGGGATGGCGGGAGGCCATATGGAAGATGAAATTTGACTTAGGATTGGAAACTTGGTTTATTTGAGAAATACTGAATTTATTTACTATGGTTATTTGTTTTATAGTCTTTACAATCTATTTATTATATTTGTTCATAAGTACTGCTTATTGCAAAATAACCATGATAGCCTATCCATTGGAATAAGCCCTGCATATAGATACATAGAATTGCATTCTGTGCACAACTTGTTGAGTGTTTAAGTACTCACCCTTGCCAAACAACAATAATCAACAGTTGAAGAATCTACACCTGTGTTGGAAGAGGAAGTCCAGGAAGACACGAGTCATTAGGGTCCGAGCCTTGTCGGTTGCCTGTGGTGAACTAATGAGCTATCTACGTTTTCTACTTTCCGCTGCATAATTATTAGTTTATATTTTCAGTCTTGCCCTGCGTGGCTTAATAATGTAAGTTGGTCATAAGATCATACCTTTAGATATATCAATGAATGAACTATTATTCTATTATCGTTGAGTATGATGTGATATGTACCAATGTTGAGCTGTGTGCACTAGCGTTGATCCTGGGACTAGTGCGGTAAACACAGTGGGTTCGAATCAGTGGATTCGGGTCCTTACAGTGATATTTTCAAACTAGCCGATAACTGTTGTTATAGTTGAATTCTGCATACGGCAACCATTTATCCCTCGTAGCAGCATAGGCTAGGCACAAGCTCTTAACATATCTTCCAAAATCTGATTAACTCTTTCAGTCTGAGCATCTGTCTGCGGATGATACGCTGTACTGGAATTCAGGAGAATTCCTATTGCCTCATGCAACTTATTCCAAAATCTCGAGGTAAATTAGATACCTCTATCTGACACAATCTTCTTATGCACACCACGTAAACACACAATCCTTGACATACATAGCTCTGCCAAGCGATCTCCTGAATAAATAGTCTTGATTGGTATGACATGAGCGACCTTGGTCAAACGATCAACGATGGCTCATATGGAATTATATATTTTCTGAGTCTTCGGCAAATTCTCAGTGCTATGAATTTTATTACCAGTTTGCCTTCTACTCCCACTTAGAAATCTTTAACGACTGTAGTGAATCAACAGGTCTCTGATGCACTGCCTTCACTCTCTGACATACATCTCATATAACAGCATATTTAGCAACTTTACACTTGATCTTAGGCCACCAATCCTTTTCCATAGATCTTGATACATTTCAGCACCTTCTGGATGAATCGAATACTCGGAATCATGTGTTTCCTCAAGAATCAACTACTTAAGCTCCTTCTTTTTCGGTACACAGATCGAACCTTTAAACCACATGGTACCTTATTCACCCACAGTAAAATCCTCAGCTAAGCCTTCATCCTTCTGGGACTTGATTCTGTTGATCTTTTCATCACCTTTCTAACCTTCTTGGATCTGATCCTCAAGCATTGGCTTCACTTCCAAAGCAACTACAAATCTTTTTGGAACAACTTCCAACTTCAACTTCTGAAATTTCTCGCACAACTCCGATTGATAATTAAATATCAGCACATTGACATTGCGGCTCTTACGACTTGAAGCATCGGCCACATTAACCTTACCAGGATGATAATGGATCCTGACATTATAATTCTCGATCAATTCTAACCATCTTCTCTGCCTCACATTGAGATGTGACTGAGTGAATATGTACTTTAAACTCTTATGGTCCGTATATATCTCACATCTATTTCCAATGAGATAATGACGCCATATTTTCAAAGCATGCACTACGGCAGCTAAGTCCAAATCGTGCGTCGAATAATTCTCCTCATGCGACCTCAACTACCTCGACGCATAAGAAATGACCTTGCTATTCTGCATCAACACACATCCAAAACCTTATCTTGAAGCATTACAGTACATGTCGAAACTGTTCTGCACATGTGGCAACACTAAGACAGGTGCTGTCGTCAAACGTTTCTTCAGTTGCAGAAAACTCTTTTCACACTCTAGCGTCCATGCAACTTCTTCTCTTTCTTCAACAATTGCATAAGGGGTTCGGCAATCGTTGAGAATCCTTCTATGAAACGATGATAATATCCTACTATTCCCAGAAAACTACGAATCCGGGTAACAGACTTCAGTTGCTCTCAATACAACATTACTTTCACTTTGCTCGGATCAACAACAACCCCTTTTGAAGCCATCACATGACCAAGAAACTCAACTTTCTCCTTCCAAAAGTCACACTTAGCGCACAACTGTCGCTCTTGCAGCTTTTCTAGAACCAATCTCAATTACTCGGCATGCTCTTCCCTTGTCTTGGAGTAAACAAGAATGTCATTTATGTGCACGACAACAGCTTGTCCAATTATCCCATGAAACTTCATTCATCCGGTTCATAAATTATGCAATGGCATTGATAATTCTAGCAGACACAACTGTAAACTCATATTGTCCATATCGCGTAGAAAACTCTGACTTAAGAACATTCTCTGCACGAACTCTTAACTGATGATAACTCGATCGAAGATCTATCTTTGAGAAAACTCCAGCTCCTCTTAACCGATCAAACAAATCATCGATCCTGGGCAATGAATACTTATATTCTTTAATCATCACTTCATTAAATGCTCGATAGTCGATACACATCCTTAAGCTCCCATCTTCAAACAGAATAGGTGCTTCCTATGGTGACAAACTGATTCTGGCGAAACATTTTTCTAACAACTCTTCGATCTGCTTCTTCATCTCAACTAGCTCATCAGTAGGCATTCGATAAGGTCTCTTCATTTTTGGCGCTGTACCAGGCACTAACTCAATAACAAATTGATCTCTCGATCTGGTGGGATTCTTAGGGAACACATCTGGATACTCTCTAACAACTGGCACATCTTCCAAGCTGACAACTTCCACACTATTGACCTTTAGCTGACCAACACGAACCGCAGTCGTTTGAAATTCCATTTTCCCGCCTTTAGGGCTTTTAGCTGACACAACTCTTTGACCAAACTCCAAGACAGCCTTATGTCCGGACGACCAATTCATTTCAGGAGTAGCATCTCGGGTCTGATATCCAATATCGTTCACTAGGAACTTTTCTCTAACAATAAGCAACTTAACTCCATAACATTCTAGGTTAGATCAAGCAATACTATACTTTCTAACAACGGCAATTATTTTAGACTAACAAGCTTCAGGAACATCACTGAACTGACCTTTATTGCACACGCATTATCTTCAGGCGAAATATCAACACAGGTAAATACTCAAGGAAACATCTCACCCTTCATTTACTTTTAACGCCTTTATTCCAAAACTTCTCATACTAGCATAAAACTCATCTCTATTTTATTTCTTTAAACAAGAAAATCTTTACAGGGAATTCATCACTAATCACTTTCCTTTGTAAGTAGAGTTTGCACAGGATAAAATCAATAATCTAAACTTCCTCGATTGGCGTTGGCGCTGAACTTTTGACTGGGACAGAATTGAGATTGACTTGAACTAATATGATTACTTTCTTATGAGGGCAATTGTTAGCAAAATGCCTGGGCTTGTTGCAGGTATAACAAAGTTTAAGGCAAACTCTCTTTCTTGAGCATTTGTCAAACGGGGCAGTGTCTTCATTCAGACGCCTCTGCTTCAACTGATTCTCTGTACAAACTTCTCTTGCGACTTTATTGCTCACTCTTGGCGTTATGAACTTGACTGAGGAAACTTCCGGAATGACCGCGTCTGTAGGAGACTCTAGATTCTTTCATGGGCATTTCTTAACAAAATGGCCTTCCTCACAACAGTAGTAACATAAGCGTTTGCATCGTTGTGCCTTATTGGGTGCAACTACATGTACATCGTTCTTTTCTTGTTGCGTCAGGGCCGGTTGCTGAAAGCATCTTGGCCCCCATGCTGTTTTGGTTTTGATAATTAATGACAACTTTGGTGAAAGGACTAACTTTCCTTGAGAACATTGAAAGTAGGTTAATCCCAGGCTTGGTGACCATGGAAGTATAAAGAATGGCGCAAAGGGAAGATCAATATGTCAAGAAGGTGAAAAGGTATAAATATAAGGACCTTTCTCTAAATTTTTTCCGATCTTGGAGTTTGGAGAAAAGATCGGGTTGCTAGAATTAGGGCCGTACTATAAAGAGGGATCTTGACGATTGTGTTGATGTCATTTAGGGTTTAAAGGCTCAAATTATACATTCAAGCACATACATTATGATATACATGTTCCAAAAATAGAAAACCATTTTAAAATATATCAAAGTCTCTGGAAACCCGGTGCTACCGCCCATGGCAGCACGGTGCTACCGCCCATGGCAGCACGGTGCTACCGGGTGAGCGGTAGCACTGGCCCGGTAGGGCGGTGTGAAAATTCCAGAGAAGCTCTTATTGAGCTATCTGGAAGTCCGGTGCTACCGTCCATAGTAGCCCGGTGCTACCGGACCTGCGGTAGCACCGGTCATATAACCCAGTGTAAAAATCACAGAGGTGTGTGTTTTTAGGCATTTTGGCAGTTCGGTGCTACCGCCCATGGTAGCCCGGTGCTACCGGGCGAGCGATAGCACCGGCCCAAATGTCCGGTACAAAAATTCCAGAGAACCCCATTTTTGGGCAGTCAGGCAATCCGGTGCTACCGCCCATGGTAGCGCGGTGCAACTGGGCGAGCGGTAGCACCGGCCCTCAGCCCGGTGCCTCATTTCCAGAGAAGTCCGAATATGTCAAAGCAAAATTAAAAAGGGGCCTGGCGCTACTGGTCCTAGTTGGGCGGTAGCACCGGACCCTCTGTAACGGTCTCTGGCAAGTGCATTTAATGCACTGTTCTAACCGTTGGAATGGAGCCCGGTGCTACCGGTCCTACATGGGCGGTAGCACCGAAAAATCTGATTTCAGCTCAATTCGAGCTCCAACGGCTAGAAAAATTGGTAGGGGCTATAAATACAACCCCAGCTGCATTCTAAAGTCTCTCTTGGTCCTCATTGATGATATTTGAGCTCTAGCAAGTGCTCTCCAATCTTTAGTACATTCAATTCTCTTTTGTGAGTGTGAGAAGCAAGGTTGAGTGTGGCATTTAGCGATTGAGCCTTTAGACACTAATATTTGACCTCAAGGAAGCGTCAAGGTTTATTACACTTGGAGGTTGCCGCCTTCTAGATGGCTTGGAGGCGATCGTGCACGGTGAGCTTCTCAACGAAGATTGTGAGAAGCCCCAGCAAGTTGTGAAGGCAGGAGTTCGCCTACCCGGAGTGGGGAAGAACTACCTTAGTGATCGAGGAAGGCTCTAGCGAGTGGAGCCGGCTTGACGTGGTTCAAGTCACCTCAACGTGGAGTAGGGGAGATCAGCAAGTCTCCGAGACCATGTGTCAAAAATCTTGTCTCTTACTCTCTTGTGATTTGTATTTTTCATTCTTGCGATAAATTTCATTAATAGCAAAAATTGACTAGACTATTTGTGCTTAGAATTATTTTGATATACTTGTATTGACTAAGTACTTTAAGTGATTGCTAGAGATTATAGGTGTAAATTTGCAATTATTGCTTTTATATCTTAGTGTATTTCTCAATTGCAAAATAGATTCGAAAAATTTAGAAACCTCCTATTCACTCGCCCTCTAGTCGGTTATCCTTGGTCCTACAAGTGGTATCAGAGTAAGGACTCTCTTTTGGGGTTTTACCGCCTAGAGAGTAAGGATGGCTGTAACACCCTAATTTTTGCTCTAATTTAAATTTTGAGAGTATTTTTGATTTTTGTGAATTTTTGGGAATTTATTGAAATTTATTTGGAATTACTCAAAACTAGCCTTCCTTGAAAACAATTAAATAATGGAAAAGTTCTAGCAAAGTTTTATTGAAAATATTTTATTTGAGTTCCAAATATCTCAAAGTATTTTCTAGAATTTTTCTAGAATTTTTCTCGCTATTTTAAAAGCCCCAAATGATTTAAGTGAATTTCTAGAATTATTTTTATTGAAAAAGGTTTTAAAAGTGGTTATGAAGCGAATGGGCCGAGCCCATTATGCTGTAGCTGTCGCCGCCCATCCGCGCCGAAACCCTAGCGCCGCCCGACCAAGCCGCTCGATCCGGATCGCACGCTGTGCGTGTGCCACGCCGCTCGCGACGCGTGAGCCTTCGGATCGTCGCCGCCGGACGCGCTGGATTGCGCCACGCCGGTCGTCTTCGCGAGATCACCGGAGCTAATGCCGCCGACCGTTCCATTCGTTCGCCGCTCAGTAGCGCACGCCGAGGCCCCTTTGCGCACCGAGTAGCGCGTCCGCAGAGCTCCTTTCGCTGCGTCTTTTGACTCTCGCACGCACGCCGAGACCCTCTCTAGCGCTGAGACGAGCTCGCCGTAGTTGCGCCCTTGTGCTGCCGTTGTTTTTGCTTCCTCTCGCCGCCGTCCGTCGCTTTCCGCCGTGCTCGGCCCGTTCGAAGTTCACCGAAGCAAGACGCGTCGAGTGGACCACTTCTTCTCGCCGGAGAAGCCTCGCAGCCGCCGCCGAGGTCATCTTCCCCACTCCGCAACCTTCGCTTCGCGCGCCGTCAACCTCGCCGGTCGCGCCGACCGTCCGATTTGCATCGCTCGGTTCGTGAGTCCACGTAGCCTCCATCTCTCAGAGATGTTTAGATTGAATCGTAACCGCTAGATCTAGAACGAACGGCTTGGATTAGATCTAATGTCCGCGATATGTTTTTGTCTTAACCGCTGGATCGATAGTGGACGTAGGATTGAACCACGCCGCACCATGAACGAAGAAACTACCGTACCGTGGACCGCTGGATTAGATCCAACGGTAGAGTTTGGATCTGGTTTTGCCCTAAGGATCCGCGCCGTTCGATTTGAACGAGCGGCGGAGATGGCACCGCACTCGCCAAATCGCGCGGCCGACGCGTGGGCGTTTTGACGCAGCAGAGACCGATCCGGCCGTTGCTGCGCGCGCCGCCGCGATCGTGCGCGTGGCTACGAGTAAACCGAGGCGCCGCATGGCGGTGTGGTGCTGGCCGTTAGATCCGAGGGCACCGCTCGATGCGCGACGCGTGGCCGCGGGAATCGAGGCGCCGCGTCGGTCGCGGAATCCAACCGCTGGATTTAGGCCGATCACGGATGCGCGACGCGTGTCGCACGATCTCGGTCGCGCTGCGGTGCGCGTGAGGGATCCGACCGTCGGTTTTAGCGAACGGTGCGATTTTGCCGCGTGGCTGCACCGCTCGTGAACCAAGCCCACGGAGACCGAGCCAACCCGTAGACTCGGTCCATAGATCAGAGCGACGTGGCGGCCTGCGGGCGTACACGTGTCGTCTTGGCCGACGCTATCGCCGACGCCATAAATATTTTCATATATAAAATATTTTGGCCGGAAATTATTTCGGTGCTGACGCCATCATGAGGCATGCTGACGTCATAAATGTGAATTTCAAGTATAACAATAATTTGGAAAAATCGGATTTTCTTAATTTACGTATTTTGATTTTATTCAAACTTCAAATGACTATAACTTTTGCATTTTAACTCGGATTTGGGTGATTCAAATTTCTAAAAATTCATAAAATTGTGAGCTATTTATTGGTGAATTTTATTTGAATTCTTGAGGACATATAGTCTTCTGTATTGGCTATTTATTGTATGCTTTGTTTGTACGCGAGACGTAAATTTGCCGGAAGTTTCGAGGAAGAATTCGTCGCTCAAGACCAAGCTTCGGAACACGACCAGCAACTCTTTGAAGGCAAGTGATGCTTTGATCATTTTGATCCCAGATTTTAAAATGTAATTTATGCTTTGAAACTATGCATGCTAATTATTTAAAATGAATTTAAATTAATTTGGGATAATGTAGTTAATCAACCCATTTTGTTATGCCACCTTGAATTATTAATTGTATGCCTAGATCATTGTCACCCTAAGTTCGATTATATTAGTTGGATGTTAATATTGTGCCAACACGGAGGCTAGACCGTGAGTAGATGCTTAGCCTTGCAAATAATCATGAATGATCTTTCGGAAAAATGCTACAATATTGATTAAAGACATATTGAATGTATTTTGAAAAGTGGTGTGATGATGCCACATGTTGAGATTGAGGTACAGCAACCTGTGTGGTTCCGTACCGATATTGAGTTATTGCTGGCATGTGTTGCACAATAATCAACCGGGTGGAAAATGATTTAGACGGGCAAGTGGCAAGAGGTGTGTGCGTGTGGGCTGTGTGGCATTGGGTTGTTGAGTGATGTGAGTCTGTGCTACATTGGGCCGTGTGCCATTGTTGAGTGTTGAAAGTCTTGCCTTGGTGATTAAGGACTTCACCTTGCAAGCCTTTGATCCGAGTCACCGTGCACAACCACATGTCGACATGGGGATGACCTAGTTGACTAAGGTTCGATATCTTTCCTCCGATACTCGGGGTGACAAGACAGTGGGTGTATCTGTATGGGGAGCGTACTGTGCTACGGCTTGGTGCCCATCCAACGGTGATTGGCCGGTCCTATACTTGCCTCTGTGAGGGAAGTGATAGTAAAGGCAATCCGAGAGGTTCTTTAGTTAAGGTAGAAGTTCTGAAAAGCTTTGTTGCGGACAATCACCGTGTGGTGAGCGGTCAGATCTTGTGGGTAAAGTGTACAACCTCTCGCAGAGTGTCAAAACTATTGAATAGCCGTGCTCACGGTATTGAGCATTGCTCGGGATTACAATCAAGGGTAGTTTTTCATAAACAAAACATGGAAGGGTGGCTGTGTGCGTTGTTGGAAATGAACTAATAAGGTGTGCCGAGAATCTTCAAGAAAACCATTTGAAATTAGTATTACTTATATCTGTTTCATCGCTTTAATCTAAACAAGATACTAGTTTAAAAATGTCGCTTGATGCAAAAGGATCATTTAAGCCAATCCATTGGAATAAGCTTTGCATATAGTAATAGTCTTGCATTCATGCATTACTTGTTGAGTGCCTTGTGTACTCACCCCACCTTGCTTATCAACCCCAACATCGGTGGAGGAGACTACACCAAGATGGGAGGAGGAGTACGCCGAGGACACGAGCAACTAGGGGCAAGCCTCATCGGTTGCCTGTGGCAAGATGGATGCTTACACGACTTTTTATGTTCCGCCGCTATTTCTTTGTTTTGAATAATGTAAGCCTGCGTGGTCGATTTATCCGTAAGGAGACCATAAGGTTGTACAACTCGCTTTATATACATGTTTGCACTATTTATTCTTATATCCTTGTGAATGTCTGTGATGTGCAACCTCAGATGATTGTGTGTGCTAGCGTGATCTCGGATCGCACAGTAATACACAGAGGGTCCGGATTTGCGCATTCGGTCCCGGCAGAGGTGGTATCGAGCAGCCGATTGTAGGCCTTGACCTTAGTTTGGTTGTGCCTAGGAGGGTGAAAACTATTTTCTAAAGACCTAATCAACTTGAGCAAGAATGTCAAAGAAATCTCGACTTATCTCTTCTCCCTTATTCATACCTATCTGAATTTTTATTATTCTCTATTTAATTTAAACAAGGTTTGTTTTGGCGGATGAGGATGATCCATACCTATGGAGAGCGCGACGGAGGATACGCCATGGAGTTATGGCGATGATGCGCTTGCTTGGAGGTTTTGACCGACCACCGCATCGAGGGACTTGGTGGACAGGCAGACTTGACATCGCTGGGACGCCAAGATCACAGTGTATGCTCGGGAGAGGACGAGGGCGAGTCGCCCTATCTACATCACCGCCGGAGGTCTTCTTTCGAGGCCGGATTCAGAGACGTCGCGTCAGCGATGCGGCAAATTGCCCGCACTTACTCCGCAGAGTTAGAGGGCACCGTCTTCCGCCACCATCCGCGTCGCGACGGTCGATACAACAGATGGAGCTCGTGGAGGAGGACGCCACGATCACCCACTGGCGAGATACGCCATCGCCAGAGGACGCCTTGGACGAGATACCCAGAGCCGCAGAGGACCCGCGACGAGGTTATAGAGGCAAGAACCCAACACCGGAGAACTTAGCTCATGCCATACGTAAGATCCAGGAGTTGGAGATGGCTCTATATGGACCCGAGCCCAACCGACCCGGAGTTACATGATCCAGATCCGAGGAGCCGAGCAGAGGCGCCCGATCAGAGAGAGCAGCCCGGGACCAGCAGAGTCGATGGGGTCTTTTGCACCCGCCGCAGAGGTCACCAGACCGATTCGCCTCAATGCCGCAAAGACTACGCGATGTACGCCCGGGAAGCGCGCACGGGTTGGCTCGATGAGTGATCGAGTGTAGTAGAGTGTAGTGTCGAGACTCGAATATCCGAGTCGCGTCTTTGCTTGAGTCACCCTTAGGTGTGAGTTGTCTTGGATTCCTATGTTTGCTTATTGGTTATGAGTGTCACGTATGTGTTGCATTGCCCTTAGGCACTTGTGAGCAACCATACCGCTTTATATTATATCAATAAAGTGGCTAAATAATTTAAGTTACACTGCTTCCCCACATAAGTTCTTTTACTCGCCTATGCTTTCTTCTTTTCTTAACCATGGAAGCTTGCAACAGATGGTGAGGACTCGTGGAAATGTTGGAGCCACGGAAGTGGAGCTAACCAGACGGACAACCGTAATGAAGAGTCGATTCTCAACCACCGCAGTCGATATGCGTAACACAGGAGCCTTTTGACAGCCCGGACTCAACTCATGACCACGATGGTTCAAACCATGCGCAGATATCCAATCAAGCTGCCGCGAATGTTCAACCCGGGGCAACCATGGACCACACCCCTACTCACGGTTGTCGGAGTTTATGAGAACCCGCCCACCTACCTTCTCGTGCAACGCCAATCCACCGGAGGCGACGATTGGCTAAGGACAATTGAAAGGAAGCGCACATTACCCAATGTGTAGGACATGAGAGGGTACTCTATGCCTCTCATCAACTCAAGGACCGCCGCAGAATGGTGGAAAACTTCGCGCGACTCATGAGGACCCGCGAGTATCACATGGGAGGAGTTCACCTCGGCCTTCCGTCAGCACCATGTACCCGAGGGTATCATGGATCTTAAAAGGAGGAGTTCGAAGCTCAAGCAAGGCGGCGATCGGTGGCCGACACGAACAAGTTCACCTAACCGCACGCTACGCACTGCAGGATGTGGCTACGGATAAGGCCAGACAATCCCGCTTCATGAAGGGATTGAATGCAGGGTTGCAGGTGGGACTGATCACCCACACATTCCCTGACTTTCAAGAGTTAGTTAACAAAGCCCTGATCTTAGAGGACAAGCGCCGAGAGTTGGATGACAACAGGAAGCGCAGAATGGCGCAACAAGGAGGTCGTCAGGGCCAGCAGAGGCAGAGGACGGCACCCCAACAGCTCATTCGGTACCAGCCTAGAGGCAATGACAGAGCACCACTGCCGGCAAATCGCCCAGTGGGTCAAAATGTTCAGACTCCAGCCAGAACTATGGCACAGACTGGAGGAACCTCTCAGGCCGTGGGAAGACGTTGCTATCATTGCAATGAAATGGGGCATTTTGCCAACAACTGCCCTAAGAAGGGAGGTGTCACCCCGGTTCGCTTTAACTTGGGGAACACACCGGCAAGGACTCCCGCACTAATCATGAACCGCGGGGCATCAACAGCAGCGACTCCATCCCAAGGAACTGCACGAGGCAGAGTCAACCACATCACAGCAGATGAAGTCCAGAACGCCTCGGACGTTGTACTGGGTAAGTTCCTAGTAAACTCTCGCATCAGCCATCGCTTTATTTGATTCCGAGCCAGCATTCTTTTATTTCCCGAGATTTTGCTGTTCAAAATGATATGGAAATAGTGAATCTTAAATGTGTGCTCATAGTCCAATCCCCTGGATCAGAACTCCGATCTAAAGTAGGATGTTCTGGGGTAGGAATAATAATTAATGGAGTTGAGTTCCTAGCGAACTTAATCGTCCTTAATACCCAAACCTTGGATGTTATCCTGGGAATGGATTGGTTAACCGATCACAAGGCGATATGGATCATGCGGAAAAGAGTCATATCGGTCGAGAGCCCGGATGGAAAGAAAATTGAGTTTGAAGCGAAACCAGTACGAGATGGACAATTGATGGTCAACAAAGATGAAGATCGCCGACTTAGAGGAAGTCTCCATAGTCAATGAATATCCGGATGTTTTCCCGTAAGATTTACCGAATGCCGCCAGATAGAGATATCGAGTTCGTGATAGAACTAGTTCCGTGGACAGCCCAATAGCTAAGAGACCTTACAGGATGTCCACAGAGGAATTGGTGGAAATGAAGAAGCAAATTGAAGAAGCTGCACTGAAAAGGGATTTATAAGACCTAGTTCATCGCCATGGGGAGCACTGCCTTATTCGTTAAGAAGAAGGACGGAAGTTTCAGGATGTGTATAGACTATCGTGCACTCAATGATGTGACGATAAAGAATAAGTATCCGCTACCCAGATCGATGATTTGTTTGACCGCTTGAGAGGAGCAGAGTATTCTCCAAAATTGATCTTCGATCAGGATACCATCAGCTGAAGATCCGATCAGAGGATATTCCGAAGACTGCATTTTCGTCAAGATATGGACACTACGAGTTTACAGTGATGTCTTTTGGTCTGACAAATGCACCAAAGATATTTCATGAACTTAATGAATAAGGTTTTATGGAAAACTTGGATAAGTTCGTCGTCAGATTCATAGATGACATCCTTATCTATTCCAAGACGAGAGAAGAGCACGCCGAGCACTTGAGGCTAGTCCTTGAAAAGTTGAGGGAACAACAGTTGTTTGCGAAATTTAGCAAATGTGATTTCTGGAAAGATAAGGTGGAATTTCTTGGACACATAATGACAGCAGAAGGAGTTGTCAGAGATCCAAAGAAAGTGGAAACGGTTTTACATTGGGAATACCAAGACGGTAACCCAAACCGTAGTTTCCTTGGAATGGCGGGTATTACCGTCGATTCATTGAAGGATTCTCTACGATTGTAGACCTCTCACGCAATTGTTGAAAAAGAAAAGAAATTTTTATGGACACCGAGTGTGAGAAGAGTTTTCAGAATTGAAAAGGAGGTTAACATCGCACTGTATTAGTTTTACCAGACGCTCACCAAGACTTTGACATTTATTGTGATGCATCGCGTCGTGGATTGGGATGCGTGTTGATGCAAAATAGGAAGGTAATTGCCTATGCATCGAGGCAATTGAGACCACATGAGGAGAACTATCCGACTCATGATTTAGAATTAGCCGTAGTGCATGCACTAAAAATATGGCGCCATCATCTCATCGGAAATAGATGTGAAGTATATACGATCATAAAAGCCTTAAGTATATTTTCACACAAGTGACCTAAATATGAGGCAAAGAAGATGGTTAGAGTTAATCAAGGATTATAATGTGGGAATTCACTACCACCCGGGAAAGCCAACGTGGTGGCGCACGCCTTGAGCGTAAAGAACCACAGTGTAAATATGTCGTTGGAAACAAGTCAGCAGAATTGTGTAGGGATTTTAAACTAGAATTGGAAATGGTACCAAAAGGATTCCTAGTAACTTTGAAGTAAGACCTACCCCGAAGATCGATCGGGAAGGGCGTAAAGATGATGATAAGATCAAAAGAATTAAGGGCAAAATGGATGAAGGCAAAGCAAAAGATTTTAAACTGGATGAACAAGGTACTATGTGGTTCAAAGGGCGATTTGTGTGCCGAACAAAAGGAGTTGAAGCGTTAATTTTGGGAGAGGCCCATGACTCCAAGTACTCAATTCATCCAGAAGTGCGAAAATGTATCAAGATTTGAAGGAAAATTTTGGTGGCCAAGCATGAAACGAGAAGTCGCGAATACGTTGCATTATGTGACATATGCCAAAGGGTCAAAGCTATGCACCAAAGACAAGCAGGCTATTACAACCCTTAAAGATACCGAATGGAAATGGGAGGAAATTGGTATGGATTTTATAACCGGATTGCCCGTAACGCAAAGTGGATATGATTCCATATGGGTCATAGTAGATCGCTTAACTAAGGTGGCACATTTCATACCAAGAAGACCACTTATTAGGAGACCGGTTAGCGTAACTTTATATGTCCGTAATTGTCTGCTTACATGGAGTGCCGAAAAGATAGTGTCGGACAGAGGTACCCAATTTACCTCCAGATTCGGGTAAGCTTCATGAAGCAATGGGGACTCGCTTGAACTTCAAGACAAAGATACCATCCGCATGGATGGACAAACCGAGAGAGTCAATCGATATTGGAAGATATGTTGAGGGCATGTGCCTTAGCATATTCCACTTCATGGGACAAGTGTTTGCCTTATCTTTGAGTTCGGCTATAATAACAGATTATCAAGTTTAGCTTACAAATGTCTCCATTTGAAGCTCAGATGGTAGGTCTGTCGAACACCATTGAATTGGAATGAGACAGCGAACGACATGTTTTCGGACCGGACATTCTTCGTGAAGCGGAAGCACGATCACCCCGGTCGTGGAAAGATTGAAGATTGCACAATCCAGTAAAAGAGTTATGCCGACAACCGTCGCAGGAACTAAGCTTTGAACCCAAGATTTTGTGTATCTTAGAGTAACACCACTCAAAGGAGTCGAAGGTTCCATGCAAAAGGGAAGCTCGCACCCGATATGTCTGACCATTCAAAATCTTGAGCCGTAGAGGTGAAGTTGCGATCAATTGAGTTACCGCAGTCTTTGGCAGGAGTGCATGACGATTCCATGTGTCTCAATCAAGAAGTGTCTTCGAGTAGGAAGAGCAAACACCTTTGGAGGCAATTGAGCCGCAAGAAGATCGACTTACAAAGAACATCCAATGAAGATTCGGACGTAATGGACAGAGAGACAAGGAACAAGTCAACGCGCTTCGCAGAGTTGATGGAGCAACCATTCGGAAAGTGAAGCAACGTGGGAACGTGAAGAAGATCTCAAGAAGGAGTTCCTAACCTGCTTCTATAGATGACCTCAATCTCTGGGACGAGATTCTGTTAAGGGGGAGGTTTGTAACACCCTAATTTTTGCTCTAATTTAAATTTTGAGAGTATTTTTGATTTTTGTGAATTTTTGGGAATTTATTGAAATTTATTTGGAATTACTCAAAACTAGCCTTCCTTGAAAACAATTAAATAATGGAAAAGTTCTAGCAAAGTTTTATTGAAAATATTTTATTTGAGTTCCAAATATCTCAAAGTATTTTCTCGAATTTTTCTAGAATTTTTCGCTATTTTAAAAGCCCCAAATGATTTAAGTGAATTTCTAGAATTATTTTTATTGAAAAGGTTTTAAAAGTGGCTATGAGCGAAGAATGGGCCGAGCCCATTATCATGTCGCCGCCCATCCGCGCCGAAACCCTAGCGCCGCCACCAAGCCGCTCGATCCGGATCGCGCGCTGGCGTGTGCCACGTCGCCGCGACGCGTGAGCCTTCGGATCGCCGCCGACGGACGCTGCTGGATTGCGCCACGCCGGTCGTCTTCGCGAGATCACCGGAGCTAATGCCGCCGACCGTTCCGCTGCGTTCGCCGCTCAGAAGCGCGCACGCCGAGGCCCCTTTATGCACCGAGTAGCGCGTCCGGCAGAGCTCCTTTCTTGCGTCTTTTGACTCTCGCACGCACGCCGAGACCTCTCTAGCGCCCGACGAAGCTCGCCAGAAGTTGCGCCCTTGTGCCGCCGTTGTTTTGCTTCCTCTCGCCGCCGTCGTCGCTTTCGCCGTGCTTCGCCCGCCCGAAGTTCACCAAGCAAGACGACGAGTGGACCACTTCTTCTCGCCGGAGAAGCCTCGCGCCGCCGCCGAGGTCATCTTCCCCAGCCCGGCAACCTTCGCTTCTTCGCCGTCAACCTCGCCGAATCGCGCCGACCGTCCGATTTGCATCGCTCGGTTCGTGAGTCCACGTAGCCTCCATCTCTCGAGATGTTTAGATTGAATCGTAACCGCTAGATCTAGAACGAACGGCTTGGATTAGATCTAATGTCCGCGATATGTTTTGTCTTAACCGCTGGATCGATAGTGGACGCAGAGGATTGAACCACGCCGCACCATGAGCGAACAAAGAAATACCGTACCGTGGACCGCTGGATTAGATCTCGAACGGTAGAGTTTGGATCTGGTTTTGCCCTAAGGATCTGCGCCGCTCGATTTGAACGAGCGGCGGAGATGGCACCGTACCCTCGCCAAATCGCGGCCGACGCGTGGGCGTTTTGACCGAGCGAGCAGACCGATCCGTTGCAGCGGGCGCGCGCGATCGCGCCGCGTGGCTACGAGTAAACCGAGGCGCCGCAGCGATGGCGTGTGGTGCTGGCCGTTAGATCCGAGGGCACCGCTCGATGCGCGACGCGTGGCGCGCGGGAATCGAGGCGCCGCCGCGTCGGCGCGAATCCAACCGTTGGATTTAGGCCGATCACCGGATGCGCGCGCGTGTCGCACGATCTCGGTCGCGCCGCGGCGCGCGTGAGGATCGACCGTCGGTTTTAGCGAACGGTGCGGATTTTGCCGCGTGGCTGCACCGCTCGTGGAACAAGCCCACGGAGACCGAGCCAACCCGTAGACTCGGTCCATAGATCAGAGCGACGTGGCGACCTCCAGGCGTGCACGCGTCGTGGCCGACGCTATCGCCGACGCCATAAATATTTTCATATATAAAATATTTTGGCCGAAATTATTTCGGTGCTGACGTCATCATGAGGCATGCTGACGTCATAAATGTGAATTTCCAGTATAACAATAATTTGGAAAAATCGGATTTTCTTAATTTCTGTATTTTCAGATTTTATTCAAACTTCAAATGACTATAACTTTTGCATTTTAACTCGGATTTGGGTGATTCAAATTTCTAAAAATTCATAAAATTGTGAGCTATTTATTGGTGAATTTTATTTGAATTCTTGAGGACATATAGTCTTCTGTATTGGCTATTTATTGTATGCTTTGTTTGTACAGCGAGACGTAAATTTGCCGGGAAGTTTCGAGGAAGAATTCGTCGCTCAAGACCAAGCTTCGGAACACGACCAGCAACTCTTTGAAGGCAAGTGATGCTTTGATCATTTTGATCCCAGATTTTAAAATGTAATTTATGCTTTGAAACTATGCATGCTAATTATTTAAAATGAATTTAAATTAATTTGGGATAATGTAGTTAATCAACCCATTTTGTTATGCCACCTTGAATTATTAATTGTATGCCTAGATCATTGTCACCCTAAGTTCGATTATATTAGTTGGATGTTAATATTGTGCCAACACGGAGGCTAGACCGTGAGTAGATGCTTAGCCTTGCAAATAATCATGAATGATCTTTCGGAAAAATGCTACAATATTGATTAAAGACATATTGAATGTATTTTGAAAAGTGGTGTGATGATGCCACATGTTGAGATTGAGGTACAAAGAACTTGTGTGGTTCCGCATCGATATTGAGTTATTGCTTGGCATGTGTTGCACAATAATCAACTGGGTGGAAAATGATTTAGACGGGGCAAGTGGCAAGAGGTGTGTGCTGTGGGCCTGTGTGGCATTGGGTTGTTGAGTGATGTGAGTCTGTGTGCCACATTGGGTGTGTGCCACTGTTGAGTGTTGAAAGTCTTGCCTTGGCCGCTAAGGACTTCACCTTGCAAGCCTTTGATCCGAGTCACCCGCACAACCACATGTCCGACATGGGATGGACCTAGTTGACTAAGGTTACGATATCTTTCCTCCGATACCTCGGGGTGACAAGACACGTGGGTGTATCTGTATGGGGAGCGACTGTGCTACGGCTTGGTGCCCATCCAACGGTGATTGGCCGGTCCTATACTTGCTCTGTGTGAGGGAAGTGATAGTAAAGGCAACACCGAGAGGTTCTTTGGTTAAGGTAGAAGTTCTGAAAAGCTTTGTTGCGGACAATCACTGTGTGGTGAGCGGTCAGATCTTGTGGGTAAAGTGTACAACCTCTGCAGAGTGTCAAAACTATTCGAATAGCCGTGCTCACGGTATTGAGCATTGCTCGGGGATTACAGTCAAGGGGTAGTTTTTCATAAACAAAACATGGAAGGGTGGCTGTGTGCCAGTGTTGGAAATGAACTAATAAGGTCAGGTGCCGAGAATCTTCAAGAAAACCATTTGAAATTAGTATTACTTATATCTGTTTCAACGCTTTAATCTAAACAAGATACTAGTTTAAAAATGTCGCTTGATGCAAAAGGATCATTTAAGCCAATCCATTGGAATAAGCTTTGCATATAGTAATAGTGCTGCATTCTGTGCATTACTTGTTGAGTGCCTTGTGTACTCACCCCACCTTGCTTATCAACCCCAACATCAGTGGAGGAGACTACACCAGTATGGGAGGAGGAGTACGTCGAGGACACGAGCAACTAGGGGGCAAGCCCAGTCGGTTGCCTGTGGCAAGATGGATGCTTACACGACTTCTTATGTTCCGCTGCTATTTCTTTGTTTTGAATAATGTAAGCCTGCGTGGTCGACTTATCTGTAAGGAGACCATAAGGTTGTACAACTGCTTTATATACATGTTTGCACTATTTATTCTTATATCCTTGTGAATGTGCGTGATGTGCAACCTCAGATGATGTTGTGTGTGCTAGCGTGATCCTGGACTGGCACAGATTACACAGAGGGTCCGGATTTGCAGATTCGGGTCCCGACAATGGCTAGCGATGGGTGTCAATAGGCAAGGCGCCATTTTTCGATGGCACAAATTATGCTTATTGGAAAATTCGTATGACCGTTTATCTTAGGGCTATGAGCTCAAGCATATGGAGAATTGTGGTTGAGGGTTTCGCTCCGGGAGTTAATCCCACACTCACAATGGAACAAGAAGAGCGAAACACTCATCTAAATGTTCAAGCTATGAATGCTCTCTTTCGTGCTTTGAACACGGATGAGTTCAATCAAGTGAGCAATCTAGAAACCGCTCATGAGATTTGGACAACCCTCTTGGAAATCATGAGGGGACATCCTCGATCAAAGAAGCAAAATTGCATATGCTTCGGATCAAATATGAGAGTTTTATTATGTTGCCCCATGAAAACATCAATGAGATGTATTCACGGTTAAACAATATAGTAAATGAGATCAAGGGCCTTGGGGCATCACTAACCGATTTTGATATTGTTCGTAACATGCTTAGGGCCCTTCCGGACAAATGTGAGACCTTGGTGACATTGTTTCTCAACTCACCGGAGTTGCCAAGAATGACGCTAACAGGACTTCTTGGAAACCTCATAACAAATGAGCTCTACAAGAAGGATAAGGAAGAGTTCTTGGAGCAAAGCTCTTCGAAGAAAAAGAATATCGCCTTCAAGGCGAAAGTGGAGTCAAGCAATGAGGTGCTTGATGACTCTGATGATGATGAAGACACCGAGGAGGAAATGGCCCTCCTTGTAAGAAGAATGAGGAGATTCATGAAGAGGCGCTCAAGCAAAAGTGCTCCTCAAAAATTCAAAAGGGACAATACTCAAGCACCAACCGATATGCAAATATTCGGTGCTATGAGTGTGAAGAGAAGGGATATATTGCCTCCAAATGTCCTAAGAAAAAGGACGACAAGAACAAGTCGCCCATGAAGAAGAAGTTCTTTCAGGGATATATTGCCTCCAAATCATTTACATCTCTTTGATCTTTAGCATTCCTGAGCTTTCATTCCATCAAGAGTTTGAGCTTCAACTCAGAAACCACAAACACTCATTCTGAACATTTAGAGTTCTTGCTCCAAGCTGAGTCTAGTTAGCATCTAGCTACTGAACCAAGAAGACAGGGCTTGTGGATAGTCTATTACTCTTGGAACTAGCTGTTCATAAACGGTTGGAGAAGTTGTTGGTGCGACCTATTGAAAAGGGATTGTGAAAGGCCACCATTGCTGTGAAAGGTTGAGACTCACCTCACCGGAGTGGTGGAAGAGTCAAGCTAGTGAAAAACCAAAAGCCGTTGAGATTGGCTATTTGGTGGAGCAATACTTCTGAAGAAGTGCTCTAACGGGGACGTAGGAGATTGGTCTCTGAACCTCAGTGAAAAATCCTTGAGTCATCCTGATATTGGTTTATCTTTGTGTGTTCATCTTATTGTCAGTTTTTATTCAAGTTCTTCTTCACAATACTGATCTTACTGAAACTGAGTTGTGTTGAATCCCTATTCTAACTGTTTTCTCTTGCTAATTTTTTTGTTGAGAAAAGTTTTTCTTAACACTTAATTTTTTTTAAAGTTGCCTATTACCCCCCTCTAATCATTTCTCAAAAATAAACCTTTTCTCTAATATTATCTGCTTTGAGTGCAATGAGAAAGGACACATAGCTGCTCGTTGCCCAAATAAAAGTAACAAGAAGGGCAAAAGCAAGAACAAGGATGACAATGATGAAGAGAAAGCTCAAGGAAGCTACAAGAAGAGTTACCGCAAGAAGAGCTACTCCAAGAAACATTGGAGAAAAGGGAAGGAGGCACATATTGGTGAATGGATCACTCATGAAGAAAGCTGAAGTGAAGAATCCTCCTCCTCCTCAGATGAAGAAGAGCCAAGGTCCAAAGGACTAGCTGGGCTCGCTCTGGATGAATCCACACCACCTTCACCTTCATCTTCACTACCACTATGCCTCTTGGCCGTAAATGTCAAGACCTGTGAGTGATTCTCCTTCTTATGAAGAGCTAGTGGAGATCATTAAAGAGCTTAATGATGCTTTATGTGTTAAAACTGCTAAAGATAAAGCTCTTAAGAAAAATGCTACTAGCTTGATGAATAAGAATGATCTGCTTATTGCTAGAGTTGAAACACTTGAATCTGACATTAAGACCTTACAAGAAAAATATGATGTGCTAAAGATTAGTCAAAATGAGCTTATAGATGAACATGAAAAACTTTCACATGCTCATTCTGTACTAAATATTGATTATGCTCTTCTTACTGATTCTCATGATTCTTTGAAAACCACACACATGCAACTTGTTAAAGATCACGATGAATTGCTTGATAAATACTATGAGCTAGAAATTGACAATGAGATGCAGATTAGCAAATCTAAAAGTATCTCATCTTTTAATGTTTCAATTAACTGTGATTTGCTTTCTGATGAAATGTTTATTCCTAGCTCATCTAGCATTTGTAGTAAAGATTGCAAAAATGCTTTGTATGCTAAAGAACCCATGATAGAAAACAGTGAGCTGAAATCCAAGGTAGCTAAATTTGACAAAGGACTAGAAAAATGCTTCCTTGGTAGTGCCACTCTAGATAAAATTCTTGGGGAACAAAAGATTGTTTTGGGTAAAAAGGGATTAGGTTATAAAGTCAATTCTGTGCCCAGCAAGAATGAACAGCCAAAACCTAAGATAAATTTTATCAAGAGTAGGACTCAATGTTGTTACTGTCATAATAACAATCATACTTCTAAAAATTGCACTTTTGCTAGTGTTTCATATGCTAAGGTAAATAGAAGATGCATGGTTGAGGCTCATTACATGTTGTTTAAGGATTTTAGGGGTAAAATGAATGTTAAATATGTTGGCCCCTCTAATCTGGACAAAAATCTTAAAGCTATTTGGGTGCCTAAATCTTTACTTACTAATCCATTTGGCCCCAAAGTTGTTCAGACTAACACAAATGGTCCCAAAAGTATTTGGGTACCTAAAATCAAGAGATGAACACTCTTTTAGGTGAACTACAAGAGTGGTGGCCCGTACTAGGTTATTGACAGTGGCTGCACACAACACATGACCGGCACCTCAAGGATGTTCACCTCAGTTGAAAAAGAGAGTGATCCAAGTCACAAAATCACATTTGGAGATAACAGTAAAAGAAAGGTAAAGGGAAATGGTAAGATAGCTATCTCAAATGTCACTCTATTGAAAATGTATTACTGGTCGATTATTTAAATTTTAATCTATTGTCTGTTGCTCAACTTTGTGATTTAAGATTCCATTGTACCTTTTCCATTGACGGGGTAACAGTACTTGACAAAGATGAAAAGATTATTTTTAAAGGTTTCAGATTTCAAAATCTCTTCCTTGTTGATTTTAATTCAACTCCTCATGCATTTCAACTTGTCTGCTTGCTAAAGTTTCACTTGGTTGGCTTTGGCACAGACGACTTAGGCATGTGGGTATGTCTAATCTCAAAAAGCTTTTAAAAAATGAGCTAGTAGTGGGCCTGAAGGATGTTAAATTTGAAAAGGATAAACTTTGTAGTGCATGTCAAGCTGGCAAGCAAGTAGCTAACTCTCATCCTGCTAAAAATGTCATGTCCACTACTAGGCCTCTAGAACTTCTGCATATGGATGTTTTTGGTCCTATCTCATATGCAAGTATAGGTGTGTAACACCCTAAAAATTTGTTCTAATTTAAACTTTGGAGTATTTCTGATTTTTGAGAATTTTTGGGAATTTACTGGAATCTATTTGGATTTATTCAAATATTGTATTTCCAGAAATCCATTAAAATATTACAAAAGTTTATGCAAAGTTTTTCTAGAAATATTTTATTTGAGTTCCAAATGGCTCAAAGTATTTTCTGGAATCTTTCTGAGTATTTTTGCTATTTATTCTGGCTTTATTTATTTATCGAAATTATTTTAATTCGAAAATGCTTTGAAAATCCTAAAACAGTGTTGGGCCAAATCACTGTGCGGCCCAGCCCATCACGTCGTTGGCCCGCGCAGCCGCATCGAAACCCTAGCCGTGCGCCGTCCGATTCTGATCGAACGGTTGTGAGAGTGCTGCGTCGCCATGCGATGAGGACCATCCGATCGAGTCCACGCGGACGGTTGGGATGGAGCCACGTCGTATCTTCTTCGCGAGATCACTGGAGAGGTGTGGGCATTGATGCCCGTGAGTTTCGCTGACGGTTTTCACGCACGTCGAGGCTCTTTAAGCCGTGTCGGTTAGCACGTTCTGCAGAGAACTTCAAGACGCTTCTTTTGACTCTTTGCACGCACGCCGAGACCCCTCCTAGCGCCCGTGCGAACTCGCCGTAGTTGCCCTTTCGCTCCGCCGCTGTTTTTGCTTCCTCTCGCCGCCGTCAGTCGTCTTCCGCCGTCGCCCGAGCCGGTTCCGAACTCCTCTGAGTTTGCTGCGTCGAACGAGCCACTTCTTCACGCCGCAGAACCACCGTAGCGTCGTCGACCGCGTCGTCTTCCCCAGCTCTGGCATCCTCTTCTTCATCGCCGCCGTCGACCTCGCCAACCTCGTCGACTGTCCGATCCGCATCGTGCGGTTACGTGAGTCCACGCCGCCCTTCTCTATTTACTTTTGGGATTAGATCTGTACCGTTAAATCTATAGATGTACGGCTTAGATTAGATCTAGGGTTTCACGTTAGATGCGGTTTGGACCGTTGGATTGTTTTTGAACGCTCGAGATTGAGCCACGTCGCCTTGCGCTTAGTAAACAACTCCGTAAGAGGGAGCCGTTGGATTAGATTTAAATGGTGGAGATTAGATCCGGGTATGCCCTTAGGATCCGCGCCTGTGGAATATATGAAACCAGGTGTCTTCATAACCGGCCCAGCATCGCCTGAGGAGAATACAAGGCCGAGAGGAAGGTCCAAAGGATAAGCTCCGTGCCAAGCCTTGCTGTCGTGCGCAAGGGGGTACATCCTATAGACAGTTGAATGTATGTTTAGATATAAAAGATAGATTGTAATCCGGGTCGTTAATAGGGTAGATAAAGATGTAAACTCTATCCTATAACCGACTAGAATCCTGTAACCGATCGGAATCCCTTAGACCGATCAGGACTCTGTAAACCGCCCCACCCCCATTATATAAGGGAGAGGGCGGGCAACACCAGAGGCATCGAGCAATCGCCTCAACACAACACACGTCGCATATTGCCCAGAGCACAATGCGCTTTGAGCAACCTTAGATCCAAGAGATCCACATATTCCCAACACACAGGATTAGGGTATTACCTCCACCGTCGAGGGCCTGAACCTGTCTAAACCCTTGTCTTGTGTGACCTTCGAGTTTGAGATCTAGCGCCTACCCCATAAATTTATTGCCGACTACAAAAGTCGATAGCGCCGTTCAAATTTGAACAAGCGGCGGTGATTGCGCCGCGCCCACGCCGAATCGCCTGCGACCGTGTGTCCCCGTTGACCGAGGCGTGACCCAATCTCAGCCGTTGATTTCAAACGGGCCGTCGCGATTGCGCCGCGTGTCTTCTCGTGAACCGAAGCGTCGCCAGGCGTGCGCGAAATCCCGCCGTTGGATTTGTACGCACCGTTAGATGCGTGACACGTGGTAGCGTGGGAATCGAAGCGTCGCCGAGTCCGTTGGATCTGAGAGCCCCGCTGGATGCGCGACGCGTGTCGCACGCATCTCGGTGCACTGCGGCGTGCGTCAGAAGATCTAACCGTTGATCTTAGGACGGCCACAATTTAGCCACGTAGCAGAGATCCGACCGTTAGATAAAGACTGGCTGAGATGGTGACACGTGCCCATGCACGAATCTCGAGGCAATCGACTGACGTCAGTGGTGACGTCAGTTCTGACGTCATCAATGGGACCCACTTGTCAGTGTCAGTACTGTTCTGTGGACCGAGTCCATGGTGGACCAGAGTCGAACCGTGGACCGGGTCCATAGACCGAGACGACGTGGCAGCACCAGAGAATGCCACGTGTCTGCTGACGCAATAAATCGGGTTTTTAGTTGAAAAATAATTATGTTAATTCGGTTTATTCTTTTTAATATATTTGCAAACATTGAAAGGCTATAACTTTTGCATTTGAACTCCGATTGGGGTGATTCCAGTCTCTAAAAATTTGTAAAATTGAGATATTTTTAATGGTGAATTTTATTTGAATTTTTGAGGTCATTTAGTATACTATTTTGGGGTATTTATTGCATATGTTATTTTTACGCGTAGACGCAAATTTGCAGGAAAGTTTCGAAGAAGAATTCGTCGCTCAAGACCAAACTTCGGACCACGACCAGCAACTCTTTGAAGGCAAGTGATGCTTTGATCATTTTGATCCCAGATTTTAAAATGTAATTTATTCTTTGAAATTATGCATGCTAATTTACTTAAAATGAATTTAAATTAAATTGGTTAATGTAGCTAATCAACCCATATTGTTATTGTCACCATGAAATTATTATTTGTATGCCCTGAAATTTTTGTCACCCTAGGATTGATTGTATTTGTTGGATAATAATATGATGCCAACACGGGAGGCTAGACCGTGAATAGATGCTTAGCCTTGCAACGAATCATGAATGATCTTTCGGGAAATACTACAATATTGACTAATGAAATATTGAATTTATTTTGAAAGTGGTGTGATGATGCCACATGATGAGATTGAGGTACAGAGACTGTGTGGTTCTGTACTGATGTTGAGTTATTGCTGGCATGTGTTGCACAATAATCAACGGGGTGGGAAATGATTTAGACTAGGGCAAGTGGCAAGAGGCTTTGTGCCTGGTGGGCTTGTGTGGTAATGGGTTGATGAGTGATGTGAGTCTGTGTGCTACATTGGGCTGTGTGCCACTGTTGAGTGATGAAAGTCTTGCCTTGGTCAGCTAAGGACTTCACCTTGCAAGCCTTTGATCTGAGTCACCCGTACAACCACATGTCTGGTATGGGACAGACCTAGTTGATTAGGGTTCGACATCTTCCTCCGAAACCTCGGGTGACAAAGACACGGGGTGTATCTGTGTGGGGAGCGCACTGCTACGGCTTGGTGCCCATCCAACGGTGTTGGCTTGTCCTATACTTCGGCTCAGTGTGAGGGAAGTGATAGTGAAGGCAATACCGGAGAGGTTCATTGGGTAAGGTAGAGGTTCTTGAAAGGCTTTGTTGCGGACGATCACCTGTGTGGTGAGCAGCTGTATCTTGTGGGTAAAGTGTACAACCTCTGCGTAGTGTCAAAACTATTCGAATAGCCATGTCCGCGGTATTGGACATTGCTCGGGGATTACAGTCAAGGGTTAGATCTTCAAAAATAAAAATGTGGAAAGGGTGGCTGTGTGCCAGTGTGGGAAAAATGAAATGGTTAAGGCTGTGTGCCGAACTTTTATAGAGAAAAACCATTTGCAGAACTTAGTACTACTTATAATTGCTTCACTGCTTTTAATCTAATTAAAATGTTAAGTTTAAAAATGTTGATTGATGCAAAAGAACTAAGTAAGCAAATTCTTTGGAATAAGCCTTGCATGTAGTAATAGCATCGCATTCTGTGCATTACTTGTTGAGTGCTTCGAGTACTCACCCCATTGCCTATCAACCCAACATCAGTGAAGGAGTCTACGCCAGCTTGGGAGGAGGAGTACATTGAAGAGCCGGACAATTAGGGAGCAAGCCCAGTCGGTTGCCTATGGCAAGATGAGGGCTTCCACGAAGTTTATTTGCTTTCCGCTGTTATCTTTTATTACTTTGATAATGTAAGCCCTGCGTGGCCGATCTTATGTAAGGAGACCATAAGGTCGTACAATTCAGTTTATATAAATGTTAGCACTATTTATTATTATATCGCTGTGAATATCTGTGATGTTCAACCCTGTAAAGACTATGTGTGCTAGCGTGATCCTGGACTAGCACGGAATACACAGAGGGTCTGGATTCTTAGAATCGGGTCCCGACAAGGTGGCAATTCATACTGCCTTGTAATTGTGGATGATTTCTCTAGATTCACATGGGTATTCTTTTTGCCAAACAAAAGTGAAGTTGATTTTTTTTAAAACTTTTGCAAAAAGGGTTCAAAATGAATTTGACTGTCCTATTAAGAAGATTAGAAGTGACAATAGATCTGAATTTGCCAATACTAACATTGTTGAATATTGTGACGAGTTAGGTATAAAGCATGAACGTTCAGCCACATACACTCCTCAACATAATGGTGTGGTTCAAAGAAAAAATAGAACTCTCATAGAAATGGCAAGGACAATGTTGGATGAGTATAACACTCCTGATGCTTTTTGGGCTGAAGCCATCAACACTGCATGTCATGCGATCAACAGGCTCTATCTTCACCGACTTTTCAGGAAGACCTCATATGAGCTTCTGGTAGGAAGAAAATCTAATATCACATATTTTCGTGTGTTTGGATGCATGGTGTACATCTATAAAAAGAGAACACACTTAGGTAAATTTCAAAATAGGTGTGATACAGGTATCATGCTAGGTTACTCTTCTAAATTCAAAGCTTATAGAGTTTTCAACAATTCAACTGGTTTAGTAGAGGAAACCTATGATGTTAAGTTTGATGAATCTAATGGCTCACAAGGTGAGCATGAGAATCTAGCTGATGTAGGAGAAGAAGCTCTAAGAGAATCTATGAAGAAAATGGAAATTGGTGAGATCAAGCCCAAAAAAGACAAAGATGATCTACCAACAATGTCCATAGTACCTCAAGATGGATCACAACTCGAAGAGGGTCAAAAGAAGGATGGAGGACCAAGTTTCATAAAAAGCCATCACACCATTACAAAGGATCACCCAGTAGATCAAATCATTGGTGAATTTAGTAAGGGTGTTCAAACTCGTTCTAAACAAGCTTCTTTTTGTGAACATTACTCCTTTGTTTCATGTGTTGAGCCCAGAATAGTAGATGAACCTTTGAAGGATGCTGGTTGGATTATGGCAATGGAAGAAGAGCTCAACAACTTTGAAAGAAACAAAGTTTGAAACTTGGTGGAAAGACCTACAGATCATAATGTCATTGGAACAAAGTGGGTCTTCAGAAATAAATAAGATGAAAATGGTGAGGTCACACGCAATAAAGCAAGGCTGGTAGCTCAAGGATACACTCATGTTGAAGGCTTGGACTATGGAGAAACTTGTGCACCTGTAGCCTGACTTGAAGCCATACGGTTCCTTCTAGCCTTTGCATGTCATTTCAATATTACTCTTTTTCAAATGGATATTAAAAGTGCCTTTCTTAATGGAATCATTGAAGAAACTGTATATGTTGAACAACCTCCTGGTTTTGAAGATATAAAATTTCCCAATCATGTATATAAGTTGTCCATGGCACTATATGGTTTAAAACAAGCCCCAGGGTATGGTATGAGCGCCTTAAAGACTCTCTACTAGGAAAGAATTTCAAAATTGGGAAGGTTGATCCAACAGTATTTCTAAAAGACTTCAATGGTACATTAATGATTTGCCAAATTTATGTTGATGATATTGTCTTTGGAAGTACTAATCTCTCTCTGTGCAAGGAATTCAGTAATCAAATGGCTAGAGAATTTGAAATGTCAATGATGGGAGAGCTTACATTCTTTCTGGGATATCAAGTCAAGCAATTGAAGGAAGGGACTTTCATTTCACAAGAAAAGTATACTAAAGACCTTCTCAAGCGCTTTAATATGGAATAATGCAAGCCACTCAAAACTCCTATGGCAACCAATACACATCTTGATCAAGATGTGGGAGGTAATCTGTTGATCAAAAATTGTTTAGATCTATGATAGGCTCCTTACTCTATTTGACAGCATCTAGGCCAGACATCATGTTTAGTGTATGCATGTGTGCTAGATTTTAAGCTGCACCTAAAGAAGTGCATCTTAGTGCAGTAAAAAGGATTTTTAGGTACTTAAAGCATACTGCATGTTTTGGCTTGTGGTACCCAAAAGGTTCTTCTTTTGAACTTCTTGGCTATTTAGATTCTGATTATGCCGGTTGCAAGGTTGATCGAAAAAGCACCTCTAGGGGTTGTCACTTACTTGGAAGATCTTTAGTATCTTGGTGTTCAAAGAAACAAAATTCAGTAGCACTTTCAACTGCTAAGGCTGAATATGTTGCTACAGGCATTTGTTGTGCTCAAATTCTTTTTATTAAACAAACCTTTTTGGATTATGGTATTGTGTTTGAAAATGTGCCTCTGTTGTGTGATAATGAAAGTGCAGTGAAAATAGCCAACAACTCAGTCCAGCATTCTAGAACTAAGCATATTGAAATTAGACATCACTTCGTACGTGATCATGTTGCTAAAGGTGGCATTATGCTTAGTCACGTTAGGACTGAGGATCAATTGGCTGATATTTTCACTAAACCACTTGATGAGGCTAGATTTTCAAAATTAAGAAATGAACTGAACAATCTTGCTTCTTCAAATGTTGCCTGATTCCTTGGAATGACACACTAAGGGGGAGTCAAGTCTGCTTGCCATGCATATCTTGCTACCTTTATGTGAACAAAGTAATTACCAATGCTGAAGTAATAATAGGACTATATTCTAAATGAAAAGTTTACTTGAAAACTAAAAGTCATAAAATTGCTGCTGAAAGCCTTCCCTTTCTCTATTACTATATTATACTTTCCTAAAACATAGTAATTAGGTTAAGTGAGCTTCAAAAGGAAATACTTATACAAAATATTGAAAACCTAAATTATTCAGCACATGAGTCTTTTCTTTGAGCTTAAGTTAATCATACTCATGCTCTTATGAAAACTAGGGCTCAAATATTTCCTTTTGACTTCAACGTCTCCTGAGTTTATTGGTTGATTGATCTTGATCATAAGATTATTCTAAGATCCCTCAACCAATTTATGTGTTATTCTTAAAAAAGGGGATCTCTGAAAATCTTTAAGAAGTTTAGTTATATTTGTATTTTTTCAGTTCAGAAAAATTGTCCATGTACTACGGACTGTTGCATTAACCGTAAATAAGTAAATCGAGAGGCTTCCAACTATGGCAGACCAAATATTCCTTTATACGGACTCGATCCGGCGTAGATGGAAGGTTAGCTGTTGTAACCAAAAAGCAGTCTGGGGCACGTACGACAGTAGCTCTCTTATCTCAGTACTTATCTTTTTCAGACCGTGTTCCTCTCAATCTTCAAAAGGCACTTATCCTTGCTAATCACGTCAAAATCTCATCTATTCTTAGGACTTCTCCCTGCTAAACCTGTCTAAATTGGTAACCATATTTCTTGGATTCCCTGGTTCCCAACTACCGTGTCATAAAGAGACCTCCCAAAATAAGGCAGTTGTAGTCCGTATTCCAATTACTGCAGTAACTTCCTGACTTTACTCTTGGGAACTCGTGCTATTTATACCTCCATCTCCTTCAGAAATTTCTCAAGCTTTCTTGCACCTCATCAATCCTCTCGCAATATTCTCTTGAGAACAAATTCATCTCTTCACCGAAACACATCCTGACCGGGTGATTGGCAACGATGCTCCTGATTGCTCAAGACATTGCTTCTAGGATCCTGCTGTTCTTCAGTTGTTGTCAACAAGGTCAGTTTAGTCTTTCTGCTTAAGAAGAAATCTTAGTCAAGATGAGGTCAAAGAGTCCAGACAAAAGAGGTTTTCTTGAGAAAATTGTTGATAAAGTTAAAGGGAAAAAGAAAGCTAGAATAGATAGCTTTAGTCAACCTCAGCAGCCAGTACACATAGAAGATACTCACCAACCTGGTAGAGTGCTAAAGAAAGTAACTACCACTAAACCGCCAAAAAGAAGAAAACAGCCAGTGCATTATGATTCCTCATCTTCTTCAGAAGACAATGACTATGAGCCTAGTACCAATATCTCTTCTGAGGAAGAAATAGAGCTTAGTGATAAAGTTGACAAATAGTTGAGCATGATCTAGCCACTTTGGGGGGAAAGAAACTGAGAGCAGCTAGATTGGAGTCAGAAAGGATTTGGTTTCCTCTTGAAGGACCCCCTCTGAATGAGCAATTCATCACTACCTTTTAGAAAAACATCTATACGGGTTACAAAAACAAGAAAAATAAAAGTGGAAAACCTATGTCAGCCTCGTGCAGACATCAGTATGTGGACTGGAACTAGATCAGCTCAGTCCTTGTCTTAAATAGAATACTTGACTGTGTGCGATCAACCCCTGGTCTTGTTGCTCTAATGTCATCTGCTGGGCCAGCTTGGAATGAAAGTAGGATTTTAGAATTCTATGCATCTCTTCTAGTGAATAAGAATAGGCACTATATTCTGTTCACCATTGATGGAAAGAAAAGAAAAGTAAGGTCTCCTCGGCTTGAGGCTGCCATCAGTGCCTCAACCTCTTTGTCGAATGTAACTGTGATTCATGATGAATGTTTTCGGGTAATAGATGGAGGCGATTGGGGATATGCCGATTTGCAAGTGTTAGCCCACATTTACGTAAATATTCATGAGCCACGGTTTCAATGCAAATAGGGTAAATTGTTTATCTATCAAGCCAAAGCCCTATTATCGATACTCGTGCATACTATTTACCCGAAATCTGGATATAAAGAGGGAGTAACACCATGCCTTGCTTGGTTGCTACATCTGATACTGTCAAGGCAACCTATTGATCTGATTGATTATATCTTTGGAGAGATGGAAGAAGCAATCTACAGGAAAACGAGCAGTCCTCTTCCTTTTGCCATGCAGATTACTCAGATGCTGTTGGCTCAAGGGATCATCTCCCAGCATGAGATGAACAGGGATTTTAACTGTAGACCCAAACAATATAATATGCCCAAGCAAGCTAGACTTCCTACTCCACCACCAGCAGTACATGAGCCAAGTGGTCAAGAAGACATTGATGACAATAACCATTCAGATAGTGACAGTGGATGTCATGGACAAATTCCAAGTCTTTCTGCTCCAAGTCACAGCTACCATGATCAGGAACATTACTCTCCAGCTCCTCACTTTCCTGCCTATTCACATCATGATACATCTACAAAAGTGTTGGGCTATAGCTCTGAACATTTGAGTCAGCAGATATCTAGACAACCTGAAGGTACTGAAATCCTTGTCAGCTCAGAGTCCCATCCTGAAGATGAAGAAGTTCACAAATTACAAGAACTGGCAGCAGCAGCTAGGTTCATGGAGGCACAAGGATTTCCAGAAGCAGCCCATGACCATGAAGCAGGTGGTTCTAGGCATCCTCAGGACACTATGCCAGCTCTCACTCAGCAATCCTCTGAGGATTCTCATCATTCTAACTACTCATAATTTGCTGAACCTGAGTCTGCACATGATTATGGTCAGCGACCGTCTTGGTGGGTTACTCAGCCAGGATGGTTCACCTCTTTTGAGCAACAATATAGCTCTGATCTCAGACATGATCAAGAGAGCTTTGAAGAAGAAAGAGGATTGGTAGCCCAGAGACACAATGAGCAAATGGCAGCCATTCAACAACAGCAAGAAATGCTGCAAAAGATCTATCAAGACCAAGCCAGTTTCAGGGATGAAACTTACAAAAGGTTTGATATGATCAGAGGTAACCAATGGGATCTGAGGAATTGGATAGGAGAAATTAAAACTGAACAACCGGTGGTCAAGGACAGATTATATGATCTCAATAAAAAGCAGAATGCCCAAGATGCCAAAATTGACAACTTTGCTCAGACTGTGTACATGAACTTTGAGAAAACTGGTAGCTGCTTGGATTGGCAACGTGATGAACTAGAATACCTTAGGGACTTCTCTGAAGATGCTAGAAACAACTTAGTATCCAATCAGGAGCAAATAGCACAGCTTCTGCTTGACCAGACTAATGACACTCAAGAACTGATCAGAGATGTCTAGCATAACTTCAATGAGCTAACCTTCAATCCTCAGCCCGGCGATCCAAATTATCCTAGTTGGCATGATCAGGCAATGGCTGCTTCACATTCTGAGTTTGAAGGACCATGTGGAGGTCCATCCATGTTTGTGATGAGTATTTGACTTTATTTGAGCAAGGTGTGCTCAAGTTTGAGTTTGATTTGGATTGATTTTCAAAATGAAGTATTTTGAGTTGTCTCTGCCAGGAGTGGCAGTACCGGTCGTATGGACGCGGTAGTGATGAGTTGGATGGTTTATATTGCATATCATTGTGGGCATTGCTATGAAAGGTTTTTCCTTGTTTTTGATGGTTGCAGGGCGACGGTGCTAGGTCATGGTGAGGCGGAGGATGACCGGGACTAGGCGAGGAGCGTCGGAGGTCCAGACGGTTGGGAGATCGCCGGAAGATGATCGGAGACGGAGTCCGGGCAAGTCAAGAAGACAAGGAAAGGATATGATGCTAGCTAGATGCTGCGTGGATCAATGAGGGCCGTCGGATTGAGGTTTAGTTGATAGGTTAGCGGGTCTAGGTAGTATGCTTTGAAAACCGTGCAAGAAAACCCGGTATGTGTGTGGGTTTTGGGTTAGCCCTTGCATGGCCGTGTGTGTGGGTTAATCCTAGCCCTTAGATGAGTGCTCTAGGGTTGAGGGACTCATCCAAGGGTGGTAGGTGGCCCAAGAGTAGTATAAATAGGGGTGGAGGGGTAGCCTCTTTCCCTTGAAGGTTTTGAGGTTTGTGAATGCTCCTTTGAGCTTTGCCCACATGAAAGTGAGGTTTTGTAACCTCTCCTTCCAGAAATGAAAGTTTTATCCATCCACCTCTGAATTTATTTTATGATTTACATTATGTCTTTACTTTACATAATTTAAATTCAGCATTTACTTTCCGCAATTACTTTCTCGCAATTTACTTTCATATAATTTGGATTTGCCTCCCCTCCTTCTAAATGCTGCTGATCTTGGATGTTTTGAGTGTGTTCATATGGTTTTACATCTCTTTTGCACTCTTGGATTGAGTAGAGAACATCTTTTCTTTCAAGTTCCAACTTTGTTCAGAACTTGTTCTTCGCGCAGCAGTCAGTGTTTGATTTCTATAAAAATCTATAAAAATCATTTTCAAGTGATTCTTGTTGGAGGAGGTGCGGGACTCTGATATCCACTTGCAGAAAATTTTGGAGTTCACTTGTTGCACCGTTTGGGCTCCATGAGGTGAAAACCGGGCCCCAAACTTTTTGCTCGAATTTCTTGACCAGACTGTGTTCTTAGATTTTTCCTGTTTTTTTTGTATGGATTTTTGAGAATAAATTTGGTGGAGTTCTTCACGACTCTGATAATCATAGGGAGAAAAAGTCTCAGAATTTTGTGAGCTGTAGAAACCCACCAACCTCCTGCGCAAATTGAGGACAAGTTCTGGAAATTCTGCTTTTGCTTTTCTGAAAGTGACTTTTGTGATTTGAATTGATGTCCTTTCTAAAAGCAAGAGTTTGAATTGATTCCTCTTTATCTTGGACACTAGACAACCAGTATTGTGACTCAAAAATCCCCACATATTTTATGGTACTTATCCATGCAAGCTTGGGGTACACATAGTTGTCTAGTTTTTCGAGTTTTTCACAATTTCCTTTGAGCGATCTTGTTGAGGTTTTTGTTGGAGTATTTTGGTGGAAAATTTATTTGCGACCATTCACCCCCCTCTGTTCGCCATCTCGGTCCTTCAGAGTTTGACCAAGAGCAAGCACCTCCCTCTCCTCCAAGAAGAAGTACAAGCTCCAGAATGACAAGCATGCTGAAGAGAACCTTTTCAAAGCGCAAGAAGTAACCTTTTTGAAAATTGATGCCAAACGGGGAGAAGAATAGTGAAATAGGTCTCTTAGTAGTCTCTACGTATATTTTAATGATTTATGGATTTTGTTTTTGCTTGCTTCCTCTTTGGACTTATTGATATTTGTTTGATTTTACTTTAAGTTAATCTGAATATTCTGAAAAACCCTTTCTGAAAGACTTTTATATTGCTTTATGTTCTCAAATAAAATTCATCCCAGGCATTCATTGAGGGGGAGTACGAAGTACTCTTTATCATTTAATTATTATCTATTCTATCAGACTAACTTTTATCTGCAGGAAAAGAAATAAGTAATTCTTCTTTAGCTCTCTAAGTATAAAATCAGAGATATTGTCATCAATCACCAAAAAGGGTGAGATTGAGAGCATCTAGGCCCCCTATTTTTTTAGTTATGCTTATTATGTAGGTTTTGGTGTTGATGATCAAGAAGCATACTCAGTATAAGCTGACAACAGCTATATTTGAAGAACAAGGCTAAGGTGTTTATTCTTAGTTTTGGCTTGGGAGTTGATTAAAGCCATATAGCTAGAATAATCGTACTATTAAGAGGGATTATACACAAGTAATAATCTTGGTTCATATGCAAAAATCACTAAGATTACTTGGAGCATAGGACATTTTATATCTCTCATTCAAAAATCCAGATCTTCCCTCTCTTAGCCAAAAAGAGTTCTTTTTCGGACCAACTTCATTTAGTCCGACGCTGAAAAATCAAGTTTCAAGTTCTAACCGAGCGCACTCCATGTACGCCGGACCGACTTTTTCAGTCCGGCGCTAAGAGCTCCCTTCTGATTTATTTCAACCGAGCGTACATCGTTCACGCCGGACCGATCTGAATTTAGCCTTATTTTCAGTCCGGCGTATGTTGTTTTTTCACTCTGGACTATCATTTCTAGTCTGGCGTTAAGAATTTCTTTACTCAAATCTTAACCGAGAACATGTCATTTACGGCGAACCGAATTCTAAGTGTACGCTGGATCGACTTTTTTGGTCTGGCGCAAACGTGATTCTCTCTGGTAAAACCAGTTGTTTTCCCTTCTACGCCGGACCAACTTTTTTGGTCCGGCACAAACATTGTTTTGCTGGTATCCAAATAGAACAAAGCATGTGTACACGACAGACCAACCTTGATAAATTCCTATGTACTCCGGCCCAATATATTCAGTCCGACGCATGCATATGTTTCATCATATCAGTCCGATATGATTCATACACCTTAAAATACTTATAAATCCTGACACACCCAACGGGCAAATGGCAGGAACAACGGCTCTTTCTTTTTAAGCTCTATATATACAGTGCTTGAGTTCACTTAAAAAGGGTAGACTTTGCACATACACATCTTTGACATTCTGAATACCATTGACATCTTTCAAATCATTTACATCTCTTTGATCTTTAGCATTCCTGAGCTTTCATTCTATCAAGAGTTTGAGCTTCAACTCAGAAATCACAAACACTCATTCTGAACATTTAGAGTTCTTGCTCCAAGCTGAGTCTAGTTAGCATCTAGCTACTGAACCAAGAAGACAGGGCTTGTGGATAGTCTATTACTCCTGGAACTAGTTGTTCCTAAACGGTTGGAGAAGTTGTTGGTGTGACCTATCCAAAAGGGATTGTGGAAGGCCACCATTGCTGTGAAAGGTTGAGACTCACCTCACCGGAGTGGTGGAAGAGTCAAGCTAGTGAAAAACCAAAAGCCGTTGAGATTGGCTATTTGGTGGAGCAATACTTCTGAAGAAGTGCTCTAACAGGACATAGGAGATTGGTCTCTGAACCTCGGTGAAAAATCCTTGAGTCATCCTGATATTGGTTTATCTTTGTGTGTTCATCTTATTGTCAGTTTTTATTCAAGTTCTTCTTCACAATACTAATCTTACTGAAACTGAATTGTGCTGAATCCATATTCTAATTGTTTTCTGTTGCTAATTTTTTTATTGAGAAAAGTTTTTCTTAAAACTTAAAAGTTTTTTAAAGTTGCCTATTCACCCCCCTCTAGGCCAACTTGATCCTTTCAGTCTTGTCGGCATTGCCATCAAGGAGGCTTCATCACCTTTCGTCACTCCTTTGTGTCTTATGGCAAAAGGAGATTTTAAGGTAAAATCAAATGATGATGATGAAACCTCCTATTATGAACTAATGGATATGCTTGAGGATATGAATGAGTATCTTGGTAAAGAGAAGTCTAAACATAAAGCTTTGAGAAAAGAATATCTCTCTCAAAGATTCTTATGAGAAGCTAAAGGAAGCTCATTAGACTCTTCTTGCTAAGGACCATTGAAAGTCTCAAAATGATGTAGGCATTAGTTGCAAGATTATTAATGATTTATCTTGCTTAGAAATTGATTCATGTTGTATATCAAAAACTAGCATATCTACTTCTTATGATGATTTGCTTGATATGCCTTCAACTTCATGTGCTAGCTTAAATTCTTGCCATGCAAATTTAATGGTAGAAAATAATGAACTTAAAGAGCAAGTATACAAGTTTAGCAAAAGTCTAGATAGATATTTCAAGGGTAAGGACACTCTAAACAAAATTTTAAATAGTCAAAGATGTTCTTACAACAAAGAAGGTCTTGGGTACATTCCTAGGAAGGGCAAGAAAATTAGTAACAAAGCTCCGAGGTTTGTTAAATCAAATGGGAAGCTTTGTTATAAATGTCATGATGTAGGACACTTAGCAAATGATTGTCCTTTAGGCAAGACACCCAAGAATAATGTTTATGATTCATGTTATATACTTAAGAAAAGTAGTTTTGGTAAAATTATTGTTAAGTTTGTTGGCACTCCTATACTTGGCCATAGAAAGAATGCTATTTGGGTGCCCAAAGCCTTGGTTACTAACCTCCAAGGACCCAAACAAATTTGGGTACCTAACTATAACATCCCAAAATTCGCCTAAATATTATTTTATTGTCATTTGTGCATTTTATGATTTTTCTGGAATTTATTTGGATTTTTCTGGATTTATTTGAATTAATTTTAAATTAAGTATATTGGTCCTTTGTCCAAAACTATTTAAATTTATGCAAAGTTAAAATAAAGTTTTGCCAAAAATATTTTATTTGAGTCCAGAATATCTCAAAGTATTTTTGAGAATTTTCTTGGAATTTTCCTGATTATTTTGTTGCTTGAAACAAATAAAATGAATTTCTGTAATTATTTTAAATGAGAAATCCTTTTGAAAAGATAATGAACAGTGTCGGGCCAGCCCACGAACTGTGCGGCCCAGGTAGCCCGCGCAGCCCGTTTTGCCATCGAAACCCTAACCCTAATCCGCTCCAACGGCCGTGCTTTCGCCGCGTCGCCGAGAGCTCAGGGCCGTTGGTTGAGCACCGCGTGGACGCTCCGGATGAGGTCGCGTCGCTCTCCGTATCGCCGCCGGAGTCCGCCGCCGCCACGCAACCAACTCTGAAATCCGCGCTGCGCATGCCTCCCTATGCGCCTATTTAAAGCACCGACGCGGGCGCTGAAATCCCCACCTCGTACCGCATGTTCGCCGCAACTCCCGAGCCTTGTGCCGCCGTCGTCTGTGCATGGGAGCTCGCCGGAGTTGAAGGAGGTAGCCGCTGCGGTTTTTGCCCGAGCTCGTCGCCGTTCAGTCGAGTCCGCCGCTTTGAAGACCAGATCCGAGATCCCCGTACCACGCCGCATCGGATCCGTGAAGCAGTGTCGCTATTTCATCGCCGTTGCACCGTCGTTGGAGTCATCGTCTCCAAGTCTGGCGAAGAAGCGCCGCCGTGCCGCCATCGCTGTGTTAAAGCTTCGGGAGCCGTCAGATCTTCGGCAAAGGGTGAAGATCGTGCCACGTCGTCGCGTGAACAGTGAACCCCTCCGGTAAGCGTTAGCCGTTAGATCGGAGTGGGCGGTCGGGATCTAGCCACGTAGCTTTGGATCGGTAGCCGTCGGATGCATTCTGTACGGTAGATTTCGCGCCGCAGGGAGGGGCCAATCGGGTGCGGGCGCGTGTTGGCTCGCTCTGCGAAGTGCCGTGGACCACGTCTACGGTGGACCAGAGGTAGTCCCGTGGACCGAGTCCATGGACCAGGGCCACGTGTCACGCGTCGGTTAGTCCAGGCCAGGGCTGACGTCAGCATGACGCAGTTAATCAGTTTTTCAGTTTAAAAATAATTCGGTTAATTCTGATTTTCTAATTTCTGTAATTTCAGTATTTATTCAAACTTCAAAAGGCTATAACTTTTGCATCTTAACTCGGATTTGAGTGATTCAAATTTCTAAAAAAATTTAAAATTGACATATATTTAATGGTGGATTTTAATTGATTTTTGGAGTACAATTGCTCTCTATTTTGGTATTTATTTGCTTTTCTATTTCAAATATCTCATTAGTTGAAACTTTGAATTTCAATTTGCTATCTGTAACACAAATTTGTGATCTTGGTCTTACTTGCATGTTTTCTAGGAATGGAGTAGTGATCTCTAAAGAAAATGATAATTCTTTAGTATTTAAAGGTTTTAGGTTTGGAAACTTGTATTTAGTTTATTTCACCTCAAATGAGTCATGTCTCCAAACATGTTTGATTGCAAAAACATCTTTAGGATGGCTATGGCATAGAAGACTAGCTTATGTTGGGATGATTCAACTCAAAAAACTTTTTAAAAATGATTTAGTTGTGGGCTTGAAGGATGTGAAGTTTGAGAAAAATAGACTTTGTAGTGCTTGTCAAGCCGACAAGCAAGTAACTAGTTCTCATCCTTCAAAGAGTATCATGTCCACATCTAGACCATTAGAGCTCTTACATATGGATTTGTTTGGCCCAACAACCTATAATAGCATCGGAAGTAATTCTTATTGTTTAGTTGTTGTTGATGATTATTCAAGGTATACTTGGGTTTTCTTTCTAGATGACAAATCTAAAACCTCCGGTATTTCTAAAAGCTTTGCAAAAAGGGCTTAAAATGAATTTGATTTCAAAATTAAGAAAATTCGTAGTGACAACGGTTCCGAGTTTAAAAACACAAGAATTGAGGATTATTGTGATGAACTTGGAATAAAGCATGAGCTTTCTGCCACCTACACTCCGGAGCAAAATGGGGTTGTAGAACGGAAAAATCGAACATTAATCGAAATGGCAAGAACTATGCTTGATGAGTATGGCACTTCCGATAGTTTTTGGGCGGAAGCCATTAATACTGCTTGCCATGCAACAAATAGGTTTTATTTGCATCGTCTTTTGAAAAAGACCTCCTATGAGCTTCTTATTGGAAGAAGAACAAATATCTCTTATTTTCGTGTTTTCAGTTGCAAATGCTATATCTTGAAAAAGGGTGTTCGACTTTCAAAATTCCAAAGTCGTTGTGATGAAGGTTTCTTGCTTGGGTACTCCTCAAATAGTAAAGCATATCACGTGTTTAACAAAAATAAAGGTTTTGTTGAAGAAACTTGCGATGTTGAATTTGATGAAACTAATGGCTCTCGAAAAGTGCAAGAAAATTTGGATGATGTAGGTGAAGAAGGACTAAGAGAAGCAATGAAGAACATGACGCTTGGAGACATCAAATCAAAGGAGGATAAAGATGATCAACTTTCATCCACTCAAGTTGAACCTCCTACTTCCGCAACGTCAAGTCAAGTTCAACCCATTGACGTGGATGAGAAGGAGAGTGATCAACAAGCTCAAACTCTACCTCAAAGAATTCATCATAGACTCTCCAAAGATCATCCAATAGATCAAATATTGGGTGACGTTAGTAAGGGTGTTCAAACTCGATCTCGTGTCGCTTCTTTTTGTGAACATTACTCTTTTGTGTCTTCTTTTGAACCTACTCATATAGATGTAGCTCTAGATGACCCGGAATGGATGATCTCAATGCATGAAGAGCTCAACAACTTTGCTCGTAATGATGTATGGACTCTAGTCGAAAGACCCAAGGATCACAACTTTATTGGCACTAAGTGGGTATTTCGGAGCAAGCAAGATGAGAATGGTATTGTGGTAAGAAATAAGGCAAGATTAGTGGCGCAAGGCTTCACACAAATCGAAGGATTGGATGTTGGTGAAACCTTTGCACCTGTAGCTAGATTAGAAGCTATTAGAATTTTACTTGCCTTTGCATCTTGCTTTGATATCAAATTATTTCAAATGGATGTAAAGAGTGCATTATTAAACAGTCAAATATCTGAATTGGTATTTGTAGAACAACCCCCCGGTTTTGAAAACCCCAAACATCCAAATCATGTGTACAAACTCTCTAAGGCACTATACGGTCTCAAACAAGCTCCTAGAGCATGGTATGAGAGGCTTAGAGACTTTCTAATCTCAAAAGGTTTCAAAATCGGGAAGGTTGATACAACACTCTTTACAAAAATAATTGATGGAGAATTCTTTGTATGTCAAATTTATGTTGATGATATTATATTTGGTTCTACTAACGAAGATTTTTGCAAAGAATTCGGTGATATGATGTCTAGGGAATTTGAAATGTCAATGATTGGAGAATTGAGCTTCTTCAACTCAAAAATAGGACGTTTGTGAGTCAAACCAAGTATGTTAAAGATTTGCTCAGAGGTTTGGCATGGAAGACTCAAAACGTATCAAGACTCCAATGGCATCCAACGGGCATCTTGATTTAAATGAGGGAGGTAAACCGGTAGATTTAAAGCTTTATCGTTCTATGATTGGTAGTTTACTTTATCTTACCGCATCTCGGCCCGATATCATGTTTAGTGTTTGTATGTGTGCTTGTTTTCAAACCTCTCCTAAAGAGTGTCATTTAATAGCTGTTATGAGAATTCTAAGATATTTAAAGCATTCCACAAATAAGGGTTATGTAACATCCCAAAAATTTAGTTTTGGAATGTTGAAGACAAAAATAAACCATTTCCATTTTTCTTAAATTAATTCCAGCTTAATTTGAATTTTCCATTAATGGAAGGATTTAATTTGACTAAACTATTCATCAAACTAAAGATTTTCAGTTTTAGTTGGGTTCATTGTGCTCCAAGGAATTTTTCTATATTTTTGGGGATTTTTTCTGAATTTATTTGCTATTTATTTGAATTTATTTGCACTTATTCGAATTCCTAGATTTTCTTAAATCGAAAATGTTTTTAATTTTCAAAAAGCCCTTCGGGCCGAATGTTTCCCCGGCCCGCTCCGCTTTCCTCCGCCGGCCCGCTAATCCAGCCCGCCGCCTCAGCCCAGCCACGCCACCGTTCGCCCGACTTCGTCTGCTTCACATTCACCACCAAGCGTTACGTCGACCTACCGATCGGTGCCACGCGTGTGGCTGCGATGCAGCCACGTCGCTGCGCTCGACGAAACCCTAACCCTAGCCACCGCGCCGCTCGGAGTCCGCTTCCGCCGCCGTCTCAGAGTCCGTACCTTTCACGCCTCTTGAGACCCTATTTAAGGCACTGCACGCCTCCCGAGGATCCCCGTTTCGCCCCGCGTCTGCTGCCCTCTTTCTCGCCGCCCGAGACCTCGTCCTCCGCCCGCGCGAGCTCGCCGTTGCTTTCCGCCATGCCCGAGACCTTCCGCCGCCTTTTTCTTCACCGTCGCCGTGGGTCTCTCCGCATTGCCCGCGTCGCACTCTCCCCGGTCCGTCGTGTCTCGCGCCCGATCCGTCGCGTCTCCGCCATTGGCCGTGGCATCTTCTTCGCCTCCGGTAAGCTTGCGCCTCCGCCGCTCGTCGTCGTTCCCCGTCGCAAGTTCTGGCCGTCCGATCTTCTACGGACACTATGGATCGCGCCACGTCGTCACTACCGCGCCCTCGCTTTCTGCCGTCGGATCCGATCGTAGCCTCCTGATGCGTGACGTGTGTCCGCCCGTGTGTCCGTCCGCGTCAGCCCTGCCGCCGTGTGTCGCCTCGTCAGCGCTGATGCCATCTGTGCACTGGGTGCACGGTGAACCGGCGCAATGCCGTGGACCGAGTCCACCAAAAGCCGGATGACGTCAGCGTTGCGCAATAAACCGATTTTCCAATAGAAAAATAAATCCAAAAATTCGGTTTTTCTGATTTTCAGCCTTTTCTCTGAATTTAATCTTTCGGAGGCCCGTTCTCGCTCATACGAACTCCGATTGAGGCGATTCAAGTTTCTAAATTTTTCTAAAATCAAGATCTATCTTCCAGAGCTATTTATTTTCAGTTTTGAGCTTGTTTGTGTCTCTTTTTTGTATTTATTTGGTTTCGTTGCTTTCTTTTCCGGTAGACGCTAATTCGGAGGGAGTGAAAGAAGATTTCGAAGACCAAGACTCAGCACTAGATCAGCAAGGCAAGTCGTAATCCTTTGACCATATTGATCCTATGTTTGCAAAATAAATTGTTTTATACAATTGCATGCTATTTGTGTATCAATGATTATTTCATGGGAATAGCTATATACCTAGTTGTCATTATGTCACCTTGATTAATTGGGATGCCATGTATCCATTGTTAAACCTAGGTTGGGACATTACTAGTTGGACATAATCATTATACCAACATTGGGTTATCGTAGCTATGCTTAGACATGCTTAGATATACGTTGGGATTCATATCACTTGTTGAATAATGTTAATTTTGACTTAATGAGATATTGAATCGTGGCCGTTAGCCACTGTTATAAATTTGTTGTACCATGGCGGGGTTTGCCATTGGTCTTGGTTGAACGAATTGTTTTCCCTCCGGCAAGTGATCGTGCAGTAAAGGGGGTGCTTTCTAGCACATTGGGATGTGGATGTCTTGCCTAAGACAACTTAAGGACATAATCTTGTGCACCATTAAACTGGGCCTAACCGTACTACCACAAGTCTGGTATGGGACAGACCTAGCTGATTAATTTACAATGTCTAGCCTTGAGTACTGCCAATTGGTGGTGTGGGTTTCGAGATGGACGGGTAGATTCGCAAGGCGTAAGAGGGGGCCCTAAGGGGCGAAACCTTAGCGGGCAGTACAGAGTTTAGACAGTGCATTGTAAAGGCTTTGTCATGATATCTCTGCGACACACCAAAGGAAGTGTGTTAGTAACGTTTGCACAAAGAGATGTTCATGTCTTGTGGGTAAAGTTGTACAACCTCTGCAGAGTGTAAAACTATTCGAATAGCCGCGACCATGGTCATGGACAAGCCCGGGAATTTCACACGGGGTATAGAGTATTTCATGAATTGTGGAATGTGGAATTGTTGGGATGTGAACGGGGAGTTCATTGTTGTTTTGTTGTCTACCATTGATCTACCGGTTATTTATTTATCTTTTCATAAATATGCTTTCAATCTATTTATTGTATTTTAATTCAAGTTATTGCTTTCTGCAAATGGAACATATAGCCATCCTTGTCAAGCCGTGCATGAATGTATTGCATCAATTCCCTACGGCTTGCTGAGTACTTTTTGTACTCACGGCTATACGCCTTTGTTGATCAGTTGCTGAGGAAGGATCAGGAAATGCTGAGTATCATGAGGAGGAATTCTATGAAGACTACATGGATTAGGAATGCATTCCCCAGATGATTGCCTGTGGCATGTCGAATGGCTCAAGTTATCTTTTCCGCTGCAATTGTTATTTGTTCCTTAAGCCCTTAAGGCATAATGGTGTAAACATTGACCATAAGGTCGTTTGCTTTATTCAATAATAATTTGCTTCTTCTTAGTTAATTCGTTGTATGGAATGATATTTCATCTATGTTTCCACTGTGTGCACTAGCGTGATCTTGGACTAGTGCAGTATACACAAAGGGTTTTGGATTTGCAAATTCGGGTCCTGACAGGTTATGGTATCCTAAAGGTGCTAAATTTGATTTAATTGGTTATTTAGACTCGGATTATGCGAGTTGCAAAGTGGATAGAAAGAGCACCTCCGGGAGTTGCCAATTGCTAGGTAGGTCCCTAGTCTCATGGTTCTCCAAGAAACAAAATTCCATAGCTCTATCCACCGCTGAAGCCGAATACATTTCCGTCGGTAGTTGTTGCGCATAATTATTATGGATGAGGCAAACTGTAACATCCCAAAAATTTGAGTTTTGGAATGTTTGAATTCAAAAATAAACCATTTGCATTTTCTTAATTTAATTCTAGCTTAAACTGAATATTCCATAAATGAAAGGATTTAATTTGACTAAACTATTCACCAAAATCAAGAATTTCAGTTTTAGTTGGGTTCATTATGCTCCAAGGAATTTTATGTATTTTTGGAGATTTTTCTGAATTTATTTGCTATTTATTTGAATTTATTTGCATTTATTTGAACTTCTGGCAATTTCTAAAATCGAAAAATGTATTTTAATTCAAAAAGCCCTCAGACCGTTTCTTTTGTTTTTCCCGCGCGGCCCAACCCGCTCTGTCGGCCTGCTCCACCCCGGCCCGCTCCGCTGTCCCGCCCGCTGGGCCACTTGCTTGCCCGCTCGCCCGCCTCGGCCCAGCTGGCCCGTGCGCCCGCGAAACCCTAGCCGCCGCCACTCGGAGTCCGCCTCGCTCACGCCTTGGCGTCTGTGCCGCACCCTTTGCGCATTCCCTGAGGCTATAAAAGCCGTGTCGCGCGCCTCCCGAGGATCCCCTCGCGCCGCCGCTTCTTTTGCCCCCTTTCTCGCTGTCCGTAGCGCCGTCGTTGCTCCGTGCGCCCTCGCCGAAGTTCCTCGCCGTGCCCGTCTCCTTCCGCCGCCTTTTTCTCTGCCGCCGGTGCGTCTCCGCCGCCGTTGTGGGTCTCTTCGTCTTCCCCGCGTCGTCCCCTCCCCGTTCCACCTTGCCCCGCGCCCGATCCGGACCATCTTTCGCCGATCGCTGGGTCGTCTTCCCCATTGCCGGTGAGCTCGCGCCACCGCTCGTCGTCGTCCCCCTTCGCTTCTTGGCGGCCGTCCGATCGCCTGCGTGCGCTCCAGATGCGGCCACGTCTCTGTCAGCCGAGCCCTTGCGTCCCCGCCGTCCGATCGCCAGCCGACGCGCCGGATCGTGCCGCGTCATCGCTTCGCCCGCGCCTCGCTTCCGCCGTCCGATCTGGTTGAGTCGCGGATGCGCGACGCGTGGTCGCTGCGTCAAGATCGGCGTGGTCGCTTGCGTCAGTTGCCGCGTCAGTCGATCTGCTGCGTCAGCGATGACGTCACGGGTGCGCCGGGTGCACGGTGAACCGGCGCAGTGCCGTGGACCCAGTCCACCGTGAACCCGATGACGTCAGCGTTGCGCAATAAATCGCTTTTCCAGTACAAAAATAAATCCAGAAATTCTGAATTTCTAATTTTTAGCTTTTTTCTCTGATTTAATTTTCCAGAAGCTCGATCTCGCTTATACGAACTCCGATTGAGGCGATTCAAGTTTCTAAATTTTTCTAAAATCAAGATCTATCTTCCAGAGCCATTTATTTTCAGTTTTGAGCTTGTTTGAGTCTCTGTTTTGTATTTATTTGGTTTCGTTGCTTCTTTTCCGGTAGACGCTAATTCCGAGGGAGCGAACGAAGACTTTGAAGACCAAGATTCAGCACTAGATCAGCAAGGCAAGTCGTAATCCTTTGATCATATTGATCCTATGTTTGCAAAAGTAATTTACTTTATTACAATTGCATGCTATTTTGTGTATCAATGCTTATTTGATGGGAGTAGATGTATACCTAGTTGACATTATGCCACCTTGATTAATTGGGATGCCATGTATCCATTGTTAAACCTAGGTTGGGACATTACTAGTTGGACATAATCATTATACCAACCCTGGGTTATCGTAGTTATGCTTAGACATGCTTAGTTATACGTTGGGATTCATGTCACAAATTGAATAATGTTAATCTTGACTTAATGAGATATTGAATTATGGCCGTTAGCCACTGTTGTAAAATTTGTTGTACCATGGCGGGGTTTGCCATTGGTCTTGGTTGAACGAATTGTTTTCCCTCGGGCAAGTGATCGTGCAGTAAAGGGGTGCTTCCTAGCACATTGGGTTGTGGATGTCTTGCCTGAGACAATTTAAGGACTTAATCTTGTGTGCCATTGAACTGGGCCTAACCGTACTACCACATGTCTGGAATGGGGGCATACTTAGCTGATTAATTTGCAATGTCTAGCCTTGAGTACTGCCAGTTGGTGGTGTGGGTTCCGGGATGGACGGGTAGATTCGCAAGGCGCAAGAGGGGGCCATAATGGGCGAAACCTTAGCGGGCAGTACCGAGCTTAGACAGTGCATTGTAAAGGCTTTGTCATGATATCTCCGCGACACACCAAAGGAAGTGTGTTAGTAACGTTTGCACAAAGAGATGTTCATGTCTTGTGGGTAAAGTTGTACAACCTCTGCAGAGTGTAAAACTATTCGAATAGCCGCGTCCGCGGTCATGGACAAGCCAGGGAATTTCACACGGGGTATAGAGTGTTTCATAAAATGTGGAATGTGGAATTGTTGGGATGTGAATGGGAAGTTCACTGTTGTTTTGTTGTCTATCATTGATCTATCAGTTATTTATTTATGTTTTCATAAATACGCTTTCAATCTATTTATTGTATTTCAATTCAAGTTATTGCTTTCTGCAAATGAACTATATAGCCATCCTTGTCAAGCCGTGCAAGAATATATTGCATCAATTCGCTACGGCTTGCTGAGTACTTTTTGTACTCACGGCTTTATGCCCTTGTTGATCAGTGGCTGAAGGAGATAATGAATATCATGAGGAGGAATTCTATGAAGACTACGTGGATTAGGAAGGCGTTCCCCAGACGATTGCCTGTGGCATGTCGAATGGCTCAAGTTTTCTTTTCCGCTGCAATAATTATTTGTTTCTTAAGCCCTTAAGGCATAATGGTGTAAACATTGACCATAAGGTCGTTTGCTTTATTTAATAATAATTTGCTTCTTCTTAGTTAATTCGTTGTATGGAATGGTATTTCATCTATCTTTCCACTGTGTGCACTAGCGTGATCCTGGACTAGTGCAGTTGATCAGTGGCTGAAGGAGATAATGAATATCATGAGGAGGAATTCTATGAAGACTACGTGGATTAGGAAGGCGTTCCCCAGACGATTGCCTGTGGCATGTCGAATGGCTCATGTTTTCTTTTCCGCTGCAATAATTATTTGTTTCTTAAGCCCTTAAGGCATAATGGTGTAAACATTGACCATAAGGTCGTTTGCTTTATTTAATAATAATTTGCTTCTTCTTAGTTAATTCGTTGTATGGAATGGTATTTCATCTATCTTTCCACTGTGTGCACTAGCGTGATCCTCGACTAGTGCAGTATGCACAGAGGGTTTCGGATTTGTAAATCCGGGTCCCGACAGAGATGGTATCAGAGCCATATCGACTGTAGGTCGCATCCTAGTTAGCATGGTCTTCAAAATTATTTTCTAAATCAAACCAGCAAAATTGGTACTTAATAGTTTTCGTCTCCTCTCGTCTTATTCTTAGGTTCTTATTTCTCTCCTTTGCTGAGACATTGATTTGAAATTTAAATTGAACTTATCTTATGAAACTTCTCAAAACCTCGAGCCTTTTGCAAGGAATCAAATCAAGGGAGATGATGAATCAAGCCATCAAAGACTTATCCGAGAAGACTACCATATAATATAGGGTTTTGTGCTCAGCGGTGTTTGAGCATGTTTTCCCTTTTCGCCTTCGACGTTTAGTCCGCGTATACTAGGATTTTTCATTGCTTGTGTGCCTGGTATGTTGTACCCCTTGCCCCAAGCACGGTGTTGCAACCATACCTTTAATTAAAAAAAAGCTTTATTTGTCTCTTTAATTTGAAGCCTTCGTTTGTATCCTTTATCCCCAGGTATTACCTTCTCCCTAGATGATCTTACCACTGCTCATCGCTTTTCCCTCTTACCTATCAACCCTTGTGCTGCATCTCAGATGGTTGACACTCGTTCTGGAGCCGGTCGCAGTTCTCCAGCGGATGCCAGTGCTAGCGCCAACCCCAATCCCAATGCACCACCGCCACCACCAGCAGTTACAGATTAGAACATGGGACATTTTCTGGCAGCTCAGACTCAGCTAATGAATACAATGATGCAGAGCATGAACAACATGATGAATCAGCAGAACCAGACTGCAGTTGCCCTAGCTAACCTGTTGAACCAGCAGAACCAAGCTACCGCTGCACCTCCTCAAGCTCGTCTCCAGTCCAAGCTAGCAGAATTTATGAGGACTCTTCCGCCAACTTTATCCAACTCTTCAGAACCATTGGACGCAGATGATTGGATCCGCTCCATTGAGAAGAAGCTTGAAATTGCCCAGTGCACCAATCGTGAGAAGGTTCTCTATGCCGCTCATCAGCTGGAGGGCACCGCCGCTGAATGGTGGGAGAACTACAGTGCAGCCCATGATGACCCTGAGACTATCACTTGGGCAGAGTTTTCCTCTGCTTTCCGCCACTCTCATATCCCTGATGGAAAGGTGGAAATGAAGAAGAATGAGTTCCGAGAGCTTAAGCAGGAAGGAATGTCAGTGAGTGAATACCTCAATAAGTTCACTCAACTTGCTCGCTACGCTCCAGAGGATGTAGCCACAGATGATGCTCGCCAGAAGAAATTCAAGCGTGGACTCAATCCAGGACTAAAGGTGCAAGTCATTGGCAATGACTATGCAGATTTTCAGCACCTAGTAGATAAAGCTATGCTCATTGAAGAATCTCGCCGTGAATTGGAAGAATCCCGTAAGAGAAAGATGATGCAGCATGGAGCCCATCAGAGTCACCAGCAGAGAGTTAGAACAAATGCTCAACAGCCTGCTCGCTTCACTCCTCCAAATGCAATGAGGACCCTTGCACCAGCACCTCGCCTAGCTCCTCCAGGCAATCGCAACCTCAAGACCAACAAAGAATCCGCCTCGGAGGAACAAGAATCCACCGCAGGAGTCACATGTTTCAATTGTCATGAACTCGGTCACTATGCCAACAATTGCCCCAGAAAGCAAGCTGTGACGCCAGTCCGTTTCAATTTGGGATCTACGCCAGCCAAGACCCCCGCACCAGGATCAGGACGTGGAGCGCCCCAGACTCCTAACCAAGCCACCAGGACTCCGCCGCCTGCTGGAACAGGCCGTGTGAATCACGTTACCACCGAGGACGCCCAATCTGCACCAGACGTCATACTAGGTAAGCTCCTAGTCAACTCAAAGATCTCGCCATGGTTTTGTTTGATTTCGAGCTACGATTCGCTTGTTTCTCGGAATTTTGCCGCAAATCATCAATTAAAGACAATGCCTCTTAAGACTATTTTATTAGTGCAATCTCCGGTTACGATTTGAGTACGAACCAAGGCTGCCCAAGTTAAGATATTAATTGGAGGGGTAGAATTTCTAGCCAACCTTATTGTCCTAGACACCAAGTCCCTAGATGTGATCCTAGGAATGGATTGGCTTTCCAAAAACCAAGCAGTTTTGGATTGTGGGAATAGAGAGATCACCCTAACCAGTCCATTTGGAGCCAAGTTAAAAGTTCAAGCCGCATCAGATCAGTCAGAAGGGATTAAAGTTTGTAGTGCCAAAGGAATAAGTTTGGAAGATGTGCCAGTCGCCAGCGAATTTCCTGATGTGTTTTCGGATGAGTTGCCTGGGATGCCACCGGACCGAGATATAGAGTTCTTGATAGAACTAGTTCCTGGGACGCCACCCATTTCCAAGAGACCTTATAGGATGCCTACTAATGAGTTAGCCGAAGTAAAGAGATAGATTAAAGAGCTGCAAGATCAAGGTTTTGTTCGACCAAGTTCTTCGCCATGGGGAGCACCAGTTCTTCTAGTTGAAAAGAAAGATGGAACTCAGAGAATGTGTGTAGATTATCGCTCACTCAATGGGTCACCATCAAGAATAAGTACCCTCTGCCAAGAATCGATGATTTGTTTGACCAACTTCAAGGAGCCGAGTGTTCTCGAAGATTGACTCGAGATCGAGGATACCACCAGTTGAAGATTCGTCAAGAGGATATACCCAAAACAGCTTTTGTTACTCGGTATGGGCAGTATGAGTACACTGTGATGTCTTTTGGATTGACCAATGCCCCTGCCTACTTCATGACTTTGATGAATAAGGTATTTATGGAATATCTGGATAAGTTTGTTGTTGTTGTCATTGATGACATTCTGATCTACTCCAAAAGTGAGGAAGAGCATGAGGATCACTTGCGCCAAATTTTAACGAAGCTAAGAGAGAATCAGCTTTACGCAAAGTTCAGTAAATGTGAGTTCTGGATGAAAGAAGTTGCTTTCCTAGGTCATGTCATATCGGCCGAAGAAGTCGCTGTTGACCCCGGTAAGGTACGAGATGTGCTAAGTTGGGTGTCACCCAAGACGGTACCCCAAATCCGAAGTTTTCTTGGAATGGCGGGATATTATCGCCGTTTCATAGAAGGGTTTTCTAGAAAAGCCAGACCGCTCACTCAACTCTTGAAGAAAGAGAAGAAATTTGTTTGGACACCGGAGTGTGAGCAAAGTTTTTAAGAGCTAAAGAAGTGTTTGACAACTCCCCAGTGCTTATCCTGCCAGATAATAGGAAGGATTTTGAGATATTCTGCGATGCATCCCGAAAGGACTCGGTTGTGTGCTAATGCAAGATAAGAAGGTTGTAGCGTATGCTTCGCGACAACTAAGGCCTCATGAAGTCAACTACCCTACCCATGATTTGGAATTGGCAGCCGTAGTGCATGCCTTAAAGATTTGGCGCCACTATCTCATTGGTAATCGTTGTGAGGTTTACACTAATCATAAGAGTTTGAAGTATATCTTTACCCAAGCCGACCTCAATATGAGACAAAGAAGATGGTTGGAATTGATCAAGGACTATGACATTGGGATTCATTATCATCCAGGCAAGGCCAATGTCGTAGCCGATGCTTTGAGTAGAAAGAGCTACTGCAATACTCTGATAATTAAGGAAAGTCAGCCAACCCTCTATAAGGAATTTCAGAAGCTTAGTTTGGAATTGGTTCAGGAAGGGTATTTAGCTACTTTGGAAGTACACCCTACGTTGGAAGATCAGATTCGAGAAGCACAGGTAGATGATGCCGATATCAAGGAGATTAAGAGCAATATGAAGAAAGGAAAAGCCCTGTGTTTCACCAAGATGAACAAAGTACTATTTGGTATGAGAAGCGTTTTGCATCTGATCGGAAGAGCTTAAGGAGTTGATTCTCAAGCAAGCGCATGAGACTTTATACTCCATTCATCCTGGAAGTAACAAGATGTATCAAGACCTCAAGGAAAGGTATTGGTGGCCTAGTATGAAGCGTGAGATTGCAGAATATGTTGCACTTTGTGATGTCTGCCAGAAATTCTGAATTTCTGATTTTCAGCCTTTTTCTCTGATTTAATTTTCCAGAAGCTCGATCTCGCTTATACGAACTCCGATTGAGGCGATTCAAGTTTCTAAATTTTTCTAAAATCAAGATCTGTCTTCTAGAGCCATTTATTTTCAGTTTTGAGCTTGTTTGAGTCTCTGTTTTGTATTTATTTGGTTTCGTTGCTTCTTTTCCGGTAGACGCTAATTCCGTGGGAGCGAACGAAGACTTTCAAGACCAAGATTCAGCACTAGATCAGCAAGGCAAGTCATAATCCTTTGATCATATTGATCCTATGTTTGCAAAAGTAATTTACTTTATTACAATTGCATGCTATTTTGTGTATCAATGCTTATTTGATGGGAGTAGATGTATACCTAGTTGACATTATGCCACCTTGATTAATTGGGATGCCATGTATCCATTGTTAAACCTAGGTTGGGACATTACTAGTTGGACATAATCATTATACCAACCCTGGGTTATCGTAGTTATGCTTAGACATGCTTAGTTATACGTTGGGATTCATGTCACAAATTGAATAATGTTAATCTTGACTTAATGAGATATTGAACTATGGCCGTTAGCCACTGTTGTAAAATTTGTTGTACCATGGCGGGGTTTGCCATTGGTCTTGGTTGAACGAATTGTTTTCCCTCGGGCAAGTGATCGTGCAGTAAAGGGGGTGCTTTCTAGCACATTGGGATGTGGATGTCTTGCCTGAGACAATTTAAGGACTTAATCTTGTGTGCCATTGAACTGGCCTAACTGCACTACCACATGTCGGAATGGGCGAGACTTAGTGATTAATTTGCAATGTCTAGCCTTGAGTACCGCCGATTGGTGGTGTGGGTTCCGGATGGACGGTAGATTCGCAAGGCGCAAGAGGGGCCATAATGGCGAAACCTTAGCGGGCGATCGAGCTTAGGCGATTGCATTGTAAAGGCTTTGTCATGATATCTCCGCGTCACACCAAAGGAAGTGTGTTAGTAACGTTTGCACAAAGAGATGTTCATGTCTTGTGGGTAAAGTTGTACAACCTCCGCAGAGTGTAAAACTATTCGAATAGCGCGTCATGGTCATGGACAAGCTCGGGAATTTCACACGGGGTATAGAGTGTTTCATAAAATGTGGAATGTGGAATTGTTGGGATGTGAACGGGAAGTTCACTGTTGTTTTGTTGTCTATCATTGATCTATCAGTTATTTATTTATGTTTTCATAAATACGCTTTCAATCTATTTATTGTATTTCAATTCAAGTTATTGCTTTCTGCAAATGAACTATATAGCCATCCTTGTCAAGCCGCATGAATATATTGCATCAATTAGCACGACTTGTTGAGTACTTTTTGTACTCACGGCTTTATGCCCTTGTTGATCAGTGGCTGAAGGAGATAATGAATATCATGAGGAGGAATTCTATGAAGACTACGTGGATTAGGAAGGCGTTCCCCAAACGATTGCCTGTGGCATGTCGAATGGCTCAAGTTTTCTTTTTCGCTACAATAATTATTTGTTTCTTAAGCCCTTAAGGCATAATGGTGTAAACATTGACCATAAGGTCATTTGCTTTATTTAATAATAATTTGCTTCTTCTTAGTTAATTCGTTGTATGGAATGGTATTTCATCTATCTTTCCACTGTGTGCACTAGCGTGATCCTGGACTAGTGCAGTATACACAGAGGGTTTCGGATTTGCAAATTTGGGTCCCGACACAAACCTTAATGGATTATGGAATAAATTTTAAAAATGTTCCTCTATTATGTGATAATGAAAGTGCTGTTAAAATAGCCAACAACCCGGTCCAACACTCAAGAACTAAATATATAGAAATTCGTCATCATTTTTTGAGAGATCATGTTAGCAAAGGAGATATTGTGATTAGTCACATTAGAACCGAAGATCAATTAGTGGATATCCTAACCAAGCCTTTAGATGAAGCTCGTTTTTGTAAATTGAGGAATGAATTAAATGTCATAGATATCTCAAATGTGGCTTAAATATTTGTACCATGGTTAATTCTTATTGGATATTTATTTGGATCTCATTTAATGTTCTTTAATTCTTTAAATACGACACACATTAAGGGGGAGTATTTTACTCCTCATATATTTTCTACATTTTCAAAATTGTAAAATTTTTAAAATTAGTGCTCTTTGCTTCAAAAGAGTAATTCTAAATCATATTAAGTCAAAATCGATGAAACGATCCTATTTTTTTGAATTAATCTTTTCCTAAAAAAATTATTATTATATAAGGTTGGGATGCTAATATATGTTTTCAACAAAAATTTGAAACCATATGAGCTATTTCAACTTATTTGGACTTTTTGGATGATTTTTTCAGCCTTTCGGGCTGTTAAGTCCGGTAGCACCGCCCACACATGGGCGGTAGCACCGGAGCCCGGTACTATCGGCCTGGAGGCGGTAGCACCGGATTTATCGTGTTTTGGGGGTTAAGTCGCGTGCGGTGCTACCGCTTTCTCTTCTATCCTCAGACCGCACCTGACTCTTCTCTCTCCTTCATTTTTCTCCTCTTGATTCCTCACTCAAATCCTTCAAGAATCTTGCGGTGATTTCAAGATTGCTCTTAATCCTTTTGCTCCCCACTCAATCCTCTCCCCAAGGTATCAATTCTTTCTTGAAATTTTTGGATCTTTCATGCCCTAGGTGCTTGGTTTATCATCTTTTAGGGTTTCTGTGAAATGCGGCAAAATTTGTGGATAGAATGAGTGTTATGAGGGGTCTTAATGCCTCTAGGTAATTCTCTTTGAATCAATTCACTCAAAACCACAAATTCTAATAAAATTTTTCTTGAACTGCAACTAGCCGGTGCTACCGATGTCTATGCGGTAGCACCGCCATAAGACCGTTGCTACCAAAATTGCATGGGCGGTAGCACCGGGACTGCAGTCAAAATGTGCACAAAGGCATGTTTTTCACAAGAAAACTTATCCTTTGGACATATATTCTTGATCTCACTCCTTGAAACCTCTCTATCCTCAGTAACCATGCCTAATAGTAGAGGATCTGGATCTTACAAAAGGGTGGTAGCAAATCGAGGTCATCCTCCTGTTCATGCAAGTGACAGCGACGACGACTTGCCCATTGCATCTAGACTTCAACGAGCCAAAAAGAGAAGCAAGAAAAGGGTTGATGACAGTTCCAAGCAATCGAAGGGAAAACAAGCAGTATCAGAAACTGAAATTGAAGAGGCAAGTGATTCAATGGAGATTGATAAGTCTCAAAGTGGAGAAGGGTCCGAAGAAGAAAATTTTGATGATTTTGATCCCTTTGCAAATCTGAGGAATATCAAAGGTGACACTTACTTCTCCTTAAGAACAACCAATCAGTATTTGTTGCCTAGAAGTGCCACTGAAGATAGATTCAGAACTATGTTTCAGCAAAAGGTATTTTATGAAATTTACAAGGATAAGGAATTTGTTGATCATAAATGGATTAACTAGGAGCATATTAGAAAAATTCCTTTGTTTGTGGGAGTTCCAGAGTTGTTTTTTGGTGCTGGGTTGTCGGACTTTGTGAGCAAGAAATGTGACTACAATGAAGACTTGGTCAAGCAATTCTATGCCACTTTACATGTTTCTGAGTCTTTTGACACTATTACGTGGATGATAGATGCTGCAGTGCACACAGTCACCAAAAATGAAATAGAAGAGGCATGGGGAGTTTACTATAGTGGATATCCGAATACACATAGTGACAAAGTTCTTCCCCTTGCCATGAAGTTTCAGTTCTATGACTCAGCTGCTTCGGTCAAGCGTCCAGGTAAAATGGTGCATCTTCTTCCCTCAGCTAGTCTTATTAATCGAATTGTCAGAGTGACAATTCATCCTAAGAGCGGAAATTACGATGAAATCAGGGGATATGCATGGAATATCATGAGTAAAGTCATACACTGAAGGATCGAGTTGGCCTAGAGGGGGGGTGAATAGGCAATTTTAACAAGTTCTGAGTTTTTAAACAACTTACAAAATTGAACAGAGAGCAACTCACAACAAAGTATAAAATAGATTTAAAGCAAATAATGATAACAGCGAAAGCAATAAACGAAATGACACAAGAGAGACAAAGATTTATCCCGTGGTTCAGAGCCGCACTCCTAATCCACGTTGAAGCACTTCTTTCGAAGTTCTGCTTCTCCAAAGCTAGTTGCAGTAGCTCCGGTGACCACTCAGGTAACTCTTTCACTACTCCAGTGAGGTGAGTTCCAAACCTCTCACAACCACAGTGGCCTTCCACAAACACTTTTGGATAGGTCGCACTGTACACTTCCTCGAAGCTGTCTAGGATCACTAGGATCCAAGAGTAATAAACTTTGCACAAGTTATGTCTCTTGGTTCACTTTGCAATTCATACAACTAGACACTGGCTTGGAGCTAACACACTTAGAGTTGTATGAGAATTTTGGTGTGAAGGTGAAGCACGGACTCCTTTTTCAGAATGAGAGCTATATATGAATACCAAAGTGTTAGGAGTTCATCTGTATGCTTGGTAGATGGCTCAGGAAATGCTTATATAGCCATTTGGAGTGAATGTAGCCGTTACACCTGCTACAATAGTCGTTGGACGTGTCAGATGTCAGAAATACCAGAAATATACACGTACAACGGACTAAGTAACAGTGCCTAGCGATACTGGACATGTGTATGATGGACCAAAAATTTTGGTCCGTTGTACATGGGTTTTTTATAGAGATAGGTTCGGCATACAACGGAGAGATGTACATGAGCGTCGGACCAAATTTTTGGTCCGTTATACATGGACTTTTCAAGAGTTAGGTCTGGCATAGAGACCTATGTACGTCGGACCAAAAATTTTGATCCGTCATAAATGGACTTTTCAAGAGTTAGGTCTGGCATCGAGACCTATGTACGTCGGACCAAAAATTTTGGTCCGTCATACATGGACTTTTCAAGAGTTAGGTGCCAAAGACCTTTTTCAACAGAGATAAGTTTTACCCAAGCGATTTACTTTAGCAACAACTAAAATTTCAAGCAAGAATGTTTGGTCCATTGTTAAAGTAAAACCCTTTTGAATGAAAAAGAATATTCATTTAAGGTTTCAACAAATAAAACTTCAAAGTTTGGTCCGACCAAAGGCTTATAAACTGAATGAGTGCCGGACCAAAATATTTGGTCCGTTGTAGATGGGAAACGGAGAACATTTTGGTCCGTCACAGAGCAGAGACTTTTATATGTATGCCGGACCAAATATTTGGTCTGTCATACATAGGCAAAACCTTGGCAATCAGATGATTTTAAAGGAGGTTTTTACCAAGGATGAAATGATAAGAAGACAATAGATTTGATCCAATAATCAGATATTTGATGGGAGTTTAGTCATAGAGAGTTTCAAAGTTTGACCAAAGAATCTTATTTGACTTCCAAGGATATGCTGTGAGTGCAACGAACTGAAGAGGTGGATAGCAGAAATTTGGTCCGTTGTACACTAAGAAATATGATTTAAAAAGGACTAAGTATGTTTTGCTCCGAGAAATCTAGTTTTGTCTTTGCCTTATGATCTAATTCACTAGCTTGTGCAAAGTCCCCCTTTAGACAACAAAAAAGAGAAAAACAATCCTAGCCTTTTGACTTGAATCATCTCCCAAGTCATAAACTAGAAATGAGCACCTTAATCTTGTTCGTCCAACTTGCTTCATTTTTGAATCCAGCATATGTTCTTCAAAGCTTTGAGTATTATTAACTTGGTCATCAATACCAAAATTGTAACAAAACACAATAATAAAATTGAGGGGGCCTAGATGCTATCATACACAAGCACAAGTTTGATGTTGTGGACTTTATGATCAGAGAGATGGCCTCATCTGCCTGCGATAAAGGTAAAAGGATCTACCTTGCTCCATATATCATGATGATTATTAAGAGGGTGACTCGTTTTCGAGGGGGTTGTGGGGGTGTTCATAAGCTCTATCGGTCCCGTGAGGCAGCTCCTCAGACTATCAGTCAGCGAGTCCAATCCTCATATCAGCAGCCTCAGTCGCAGGAGATACCAGTTGCCACAGAGGTCCCTCCATCATCTCAGTAGACCTCCCATGATCAATTTTTTGTCAGTCTGAAGAATGAACTTATGGACAGCCTTGCAAGTATCAGATCTGACATGATGAGTGACTTTGCTAGATCAGATGAGTATCAGGTTCAGACCAGGCAGATAGTAGAGGAGGTCAGAGGGCGACTTACCTCCATTGACTCAACTATTTCTGAGCTTCGCTCAAACCTTGAGCAGTCTCGCTCTCAGCAGCCGCTGGTTTTCTATCAGTGTTCTGGATCTCATGCTCCATCCACTCCTCTTCCTGCGCCCCCTGCCCCTCCATCTTCTTGAGCTCATCAGAGATCTTCTACTTTTTTGGTATTTGATGCCAAAGGGGGAGAATATATGAAGAAGTGAAGAAAGAGTGAAGAAACAAAAGATTAGCTATGTTCTTAGACTTGAAATATATGTAACTACTTGCTTGTGGTTGTTTTGATATTTTGATATGTTGCGAATGTTTAAACACTTGTGGTTGTTTTTAAATTTCTCATGCTTCTTGCAAATATATATCATATTGTTGCTTGTTCATCCACGGATTCAATTTTTTTTTAAACGAAACTCTGTCAAATTTTTCAATTTTCTTTTTCATGTGCAAGTATCCATTTTCTTCTAATATGCACATCTCTAGGGGGAGTTTTTGATTTAAATATCATGATTAATAACTTGTTGTTTCAAGAAGCAAAATCTTATTAAAATTCAAAATTCTTGAAGAAAAACAACATATCTTATCTATTGTATACTTCAAATCAATTTCAATCCAATCATCACTTTGAGGTTGTCATCAATTACCAAAAAGGGGGAGATTGAAAGCATCTTGGCCCCCATGTTGTTTTGATTTTGATAATTAATGACAACTTTGGTCGAAGGACTAATACTTTCCTTGAGAACATTGAAAGTAGGTTAATCCCAGTCTTGGTGACCATGGAAGTATAAATAATGGCGCAAAGGGAAGATCAATACGTCAAGAAATTGAAAAGGTATAAATATAAGGAACTTCTCTAGCTTTTTGCCGATCTTGGAGTCTGGAGAAAAGATCGGGTTGCTAGAATTAGGGCCGTACTATAAACAGGGATCTTGACAATTGTCTTGATGTCATTTAGGGTTTAAAGGCTCAAATTATACATTCAAGCACATACATTATGATATACATGTTCCAAAAATTGAAAACCATTTTAAAATATATCAAAGTCTCTGGAAACCCGGTGCTACCAGGTGAGCAGTAGCACCGGCCCAGTAGGGCGGTGTGAAAATTCCAGAGAAGCTCTTATTAAGCTATCTGGATGTCCGGTGCTACTGGACATGCGTTAGCACCGGCCATATAACCCGGTGTGAAAATCATAGAGGGGTGTGTTTTTGGGCATTTTGGCAGTCCGGTGCTACCGCCCATGGTAGCCCGGTGCTACCGGGCGAGTGGTAGCACCAGCCTAAATGTCCGGTGCAAAAATTCCAGAGAACCCCATTTTTGGGCAGTTAGGTAGTCCGGTGCTACCGCCCATGGTAGCGCGCTGCTACCGGGCGAGCGGTAGCACTGGCCCTCAGCCCAGTGCCTCATTTCCAGAGAAGTCTGAATATGTCAAAGCAAAATTAAAAAGGGGCCCAGTGCTACTGGTCCTAGTTGGGCGGTAGCACTAAACCCTCTGTAACGGTCTCTGGCAAGTGCATTTAATGCACTGTTCTAACCGATGGAATAGAGCCCAGTGCTACCGGTCCTACATGGGCGGTAGCATTGAAAAATCTGATTTCAGCCCAATTCGAGCTCCAATGGCTATAAAAATTGGCGGGGGCTATAAATACACCCCTACCTGCATTCTAGAGTCTCTCTTGGTCCTCATTGATGATATTTGAGCTCTAGCAAGTGCTCTCCACTCTTTAGTGCATTCAATTCTCTTTTGTGAGTGTGAGAAGCAAGGTTGAGTGTGGCATTTAGCGATTGAGCCTTTAGGCACTAATATTTGACCTCAAGCAAGCGTCAATGTTTATTACTCTTGGATGTTGCCGCCTCCTAGACGGCTTGGAGGCGATCGTGCACGGTGAGCTTATCAACGAAGATTGTGAGAAGCCCCGGCAAGTTGTGAAGGCCGGAGTTCGCCTACCCAGAGTGGGGAAGAACTACCTTAGTGATCGAGGAAGGCTCAAGCAAGTGGAGCCAGCTTGACGTGGTTCAAGTCAGCTCAACATGGAGTAGGGGAGATCGGCAAGTCTCTGAGACCACGGGTCAAAAATCTTGTCTCTTACTCTCTTGTGATTTGTATTTTTCATTCTTGTGATAAATTTCATTAATAGCAAAAATTGAGTAGACTATTTGTGCTTAGAATTGTTTTGCTATACTTGTTTTGACTAAGTACTTTAAGTTATTGCTAGAGATTATAGGTGTAAACTTGCAATTATTGCTTCATTATCTTAGTGTATTTCTCAATTGCCAAATAGATTCGAGAAATTTAGAAACCTCCTATTCACCCCCTCTAGTCGGTTATCCTTGATCATACAGTTGCTTCATAGGGCATTCCCTAGCCCAATGACCTTCTTCATCACACAAGAAATATGTTGTTGGTGATTGCCACTTACTGCTTTCCTGATGAAGGCTAATAGGATCAGAGTGATGCGTCTTTAGCTCCTCAATTGACTTAGTATATACAACTGGTATTCCACTTCCTTTTTATAGTTCTTGAGCAACTGCGGTTCGAAGATTCTCTCGCTGATTCTGTGTCACGGCAGTAACTATCGGATCCAAGAAACATTGAGCTGGGCAATGATCTTGACCTTCACAAAGGTAGCATGTGATGTTGCTCATAGGACACTTTCCAAGGGAATGGCTTCCTTCACAGCTGGAGCAATTGATCGCATGCTCGTCAGCGGTATGACCTATTTCTCCACAACGTATGCACGCTTGATCTTCTGACTTGTTTGGTTGACAACACTTCAAAGAACATCGTCTAGATATCAAACAAGGTGCAGGGGTATCATTCTTCTCTGAATTCACTGTGGCTATACAATTCTCTGGCAAAGCAAAGAGATCACGAAAAGCAGCAACAAACTCACTCCAAATGATATCCTGCGAGGCTTCATGGATAGCACAGTACTTCCTCCACCATTCAACATCAATTCCTTCCAGCAGATGAGAGGCATAATGGCTTTCTTATCACTTTCACATTGAGCAATGAGTAACTTTCTCTCAATAATTTTAAGCCAATCTTTCACTTCCGAAGGTGAATTATTTCCTGAAAACATCGGCGGACGAGTCCTTATGAATTCCGATAACCTTGAGTAGGAACAGGAATCATTGGTAGCAGCTTGGGACACTCTGTTGACATTGGCTTGGTCAGTTATATTCTGCATTTGCTTCATCATTGCATGCATCAACTGAGTCTGAGCAGTCAATAACTCTCTGAATCTCTGCGTATCCATCTGTACTGACGGTTGAAGAACTGATCCATTATTGAGATTCTCACTGGGTTGATTTTCACTTCCACTGATTCTGTTGTTTCCACAAGTCTGAACCATCTGCTTGATTGCTTCATAGGGTTAGGAAAGAGGGAGAAGAAAAGCATAGGTAAGAAGCAGGGATCATAAAGTAGGGGAGATAGGTTTAACCCAATCAACTTAAGCAACAATATTAATAACTTGGTATGGTTGCTTACATAAGCCTAAGAGCTCTGCAACACATACTGCACAATCAGCAATCAAGAAAGAACCAGTTCAACCTATACACACAAAACTACCGTCTACAGAGGCGACACTCCTATCTTAGCAGACGCGACTCCCACACATGAGTCTCAACTAGCTACTCAAAACACTGGTTCTTCTAGCTTTGGAAACACTTCATCGATCCATTCCTTCCTTGAGCTTAACAATTACTTCCTTCATGATCTTCAGGGTTGACAGCAAGCACTCAATGTTTTCTCCTATGGTATGGCACGTCATCAACTACCAAGATAACTTAGGTAAGATTTTAACTTGATCCAGCACAGGAGAGAGAAAGAAATTTCAGCAAAGGGAAAAGAGGGAATTTTTGGCAAGGACAAGAATAGAAGAATGAGATAAGTCAAGAATATGTTATTCTTTCAGGTTAAGTCTTAATTAAGAAAATAATTTTGAAGCCATAGACAACCCTTCAGTATACCACAGGCAACTGACAAGGCTTGCACCCTAAACATTCATCTCTTTCTGGTACTTCTTCTCCAGCATGGATGTAGGCTCCTCAACTGGTGATGTTGTTATTGGCAAGGGTGAGTACTTCAAGCACTCAACAAGCTGCGTACAGAATGCAATTCTATGTAACTATATGCAAGGCTTATTCCAAAGGAAAAGGCTATTATGGCTATTTTGCAATAAGCAGCATTTATGAACAAATACAATAATTAGATTGTAATGACTATAAAACAAATAACAGTAATAGATAGATTCAGCATTTCTCAAGTAAACCAAGTTTCCAATCCTAAGTCAAGTTTCAACCTTCCACATGGCAATTCCGCCATCCCAACCAAGTTTTCCATTTAATTAAACTAACCCTTAACTGTAATTCCCGAGCATTGCTCAATACCGCGTGCACGGCTATTCGAATAGATTTACACTCTGTAGAGGTTACGCACTTTACCCACACGACATGATGTTCTCCTTGTGCCTGGCCATTAGCACACTTCCTTTGGTGTGCTTGCAGAGAAATAATGACAAAGCCTTTACAATGCTCTGGCTTAACCCAGTACTACCCGCTAAGGTTTCAACACAAGTGGGTATGAAAACCACAAGCAGAGCCCCCCTCTTGCGCCATGTGAGTTGCTCCATAACTCGTGAACTCACACCGCCATTGATAGTACCAAGCTAAGACATCACAAATTAATCAACTAGGCTGTCCCATGTCATACATGTGGTTGCATGATTGACTCAGGTCAAAGACTTGCAAGGTTAAGTCTTTAGGATGATCGAAGCAAGACTTCCACATACCCTCTGCCCATTGGGCCCACCTTGGCATACTCGCCCCTTGTCACTTGCCCAAATCTAAGTGATTACCACCCCAGTTGATTACCAAGCACCACGTGCTATCAACAATTCAATATCGTTGCGTGACATGACTCGCCACTACAATTCAATCTCATTGTGTGATCTCACATGACACACATGTTCATATCATTGTTCCATATTCCATTTGTCAACATTAATTATCAATGATTCAAGTACATGTGATGATGTGGCATGGCTAAGCAACTATGACGTTCTAACCTTCCATGTTGATTTTAATACCAACCAACTATAGTGAACCAACCTAGGGTGACAATAGATCATGGCATACAAATGACAAGGCAGTGTATATATCAAATTGGTATAATAGCCAAGTCCCAATTTAAATTGAAACAATTGTATACTTGAAATAATATGCAATAGGTAAAACAATATAGCGATTTTGTAAACATGGGTTCAACATGATCAAAGCACAACTTGCCTTATAAAAGCCCTTATTCTTGCTCTGGACCTTGGTCTTGAGTCGACGAATCTTCCTCGGTTGCGTTGCACAATTCAACGTCTACGCGAAACGAGAGAGAACAACAAATAAACACCAAAACAGAGAGCAAACAATCTCTAAAAATAAAAAAAAATTCACCACTAAATAGATCTCAATTTTACAAATTTTTAGAAATTTGAATCACCTCAATCAGAGCTCGTATGAGGGAGAATGGGCTCGTGAAAGATTCACAAATTCTAAAAATCAGAAAATTAAAAATCAAATAATAAACCGAATTATTTTTTAAACGAAAAACTGATTTATTGCGTCGGCATGACATCATGATGACGTCAGCCCTGACCCGAGCCAACCAGGATGTGACACGTGTCCCGCGGTCCATGGACTGGGTCCATGAACCTCATCGGGCTCACGGTGGACCTGGTCCACACGGATCCGGTTTCTTCGACGTACAGGCCCCGCACGTGCTGACTCAGCGCCAGCGTAGCGCTTACACAGCATGCGACGCAAGTGCCACATCGGCAGGTCTGCCCACGTGCGCAACACGCGTCGACGATGCATCAAGCCACGTTGGCGACGGCGGCGCGGGAACCTAGGGTCATCGGTGGCGAGAACGGAGGGCACCTACAACAAGCTCATGACTTCGCCTATCTTCTAATGCGAACGGATCTTGGATTGACGCGCTGCTTCGGTGGCGGCGTGGCCTTCTTCTCCAGCGGCGACGGCCCTCTCGGTGAACTCCCTCTCTGGCGGTGCTCTGGCGAATTTAAAGCCCGCTCTGCGTAGATCTCGCGACAGCGAACATGATGCGACTGGTCCCAAGCTTCGTGGCATCCCGATAGCGACAAATCGACGTTCTCTTCCTTACGGTGGTTCTTCTCAAAAATCTTGAATTGCAGTGGAACGTCGTCCCGATTCTCGCAACCGATTGAGGGTTCTGGTCGTTAGATTTGAGGTGTAGCCGATGCGCAACTTATATAGGCGAAAGAGTCCGTGCAGCCTCCGACTGGGAGCTTCATCCATGGCGGACACGACTCAGAGTCCTGGCCAGCTACGACTCAAGATGAAGACCCTGACTGTGACGCGTGGAAAAATCGAATGACTCACGGTGCTTGGCTACGCGGGCGGTTCATAGCCGAACGATCGGGATCTTGCGGCTAACACACGCGCGATTAGGGTTTCGGCCCGAAGACCTGCGGTGGTAGGCTGGGCTGCACGATGGCCATATGGGCCTCAGCCCATTACTATTTGAATTGATTTTCAAAGCATTTTCAATTTAATTTAAACCCAGCAATTTACTTAAATAGTTTAAAGCAACAAAAATATTAGGACAAATCAAAGAAAATTCTCATAATTACCAAGACAGAACTAGGTAATTTACCTTAATTCCAAAAAGGGCAGCACCCACGACTTGACGCCTATCGCAAATTTACTCGACACGTTGTTCAATGTCTACAGAGCTTGTGGAGAGCCACATAAGGACTCATCGCAGCTCAATCACATTCATAAGTTTTCGGTATCTTCTAATATGCAATAATCCTTCATACTTGTAATAGCCCGCTTAAATTTAAAACATTGTGGGTCGCTTTAGGTTGTTTTTTTTGCAGTGTGGGCTATTTTGGGGGTCTATTCTGAGTTGGGCCAATAATGGGCCGTGTTGGGTTTGTTTTGGCCTAGGTGGGAGGGGGGATCCCTAACCCAAGCTCTACCCCTTACCTCCCCCTCCAGCCACACTATACCCTTCCCCTCTCCTCCCACACAGCAGCACCCCTCCCCTCTCCCCTCCGCAGTTCGCATCTCGGTGTTGATCTCGCGGATCCTCAGGAAGGTACGATGTTTCTAAAATGTTTTTTGTGTATATAGGGCTCTCAAATTCTGGGTTTGACTTGTTATAATCCCTTGTTTTGGGGCTGTCATAAATTGGATCTTGGGGAAAGCTTTGTGCTAGACGAGATCTAGGTTCGGCCAGTGCAAACCTCCATATTAGGGCTGAGATTAGGAAATTCTACACTCATTTCCAGAGGGGTTTGATGATGTAAAAGTTGTATATCGTCATCTTAAATTTCATTAGAGACCAAGAACACTAATTTTGGTTCAGCCGTTTAAAAGTTATGGCTGTTTTGCTGCCTGCTGTCCAGAATTTGTTTCCTTTGGCAGTTGCTGCGGTAATTTGCATATTAGGGCTAATTAGAAGCCGAATAAAATTTTCTCAATACCTACAAAAAGTTGTGAGATTTCTTGTAGATTCTAAAAATATCCTGGTTTTCTTAATTTGGAGTTGTATAAAAATAGTTACGAAATTATGAAGGCGGCTGTCCAGATTGATGACAGATCAGTTTTCTGGCCTGATTTCGAGGGATTTAGCGTAGCCATTAGAAATGATGGACAACTAGAATAATGTTGGTATTCTTGTGTAGTTTTTTTTCATGTTCTTGGGTTTCTAGTTTTGAGCTCTTGGATCTAAATTTATGTTATTTGGATGGTGAGGACAGCATGGTGTTAAGTGATTGCCAAGAGTGAATGTTTATCCCGGGAATGGAGCATGGTTGTGTTATTGATTTAATTTGTTGTATGTAGTGTTTTGGCTTGTGTGGCCTCTAGCTCACGCCCCATCTCTTCGCGTGGTAAAGAGGCAAGTATATCGTAACAACAAAGATGGTTGAGATGAACTTCGAGTTAAATGAATAAGTTGCTATCTTGTTGAATTTATTTATGAGATATGTTATCGTTGTTATATTATGATCGAGATGTTTATATGGTGGTTGAATGCAGGTTGTGCATTGTCATTTGTTAATATGGTTTGATGGCAAATGAAAAAATGGAATAATATGTTGCATTACTTGCATCCATGACATGAAAAGAATTCGAGTCAGGTCGGTGAGAAAGTCATATGAGGTCATATGACTAATCCGAAGTGCTCTTTTGTAAGACGTATCAAGTAGTCCCATCCACAGGGATGGATGGGAGTGAGACCTACTTGTAGGCCCCTCTACAAGGATGGTAGGGAATGAAAGGGTGCAACACCGACGGGTGTGCACTCAAGCTATACCGCTATAAGCTATGAGATGTGCATTTGAGCATGAAAGCATGTTGCATTGCTAATGGTGAATGATGACCAATGTGATAATGGATTAAGTCATTGAGTCGTCGACTCATCTAAAGACGATCAAAGAGTTGAATTTGACAAATGGATATGTTATTACTGTTTTATGTACTTGCTGATTTTAAATAAGAAAGATGGTTATATTATTGTTTTAAATGTATTAAATGATTATGATATTGCTCTATGAAATACTTTGCTGAGTCTTGGACTCACGCTTGTTTGTTTACTATTTTTAGGTACTTTGAGGCTGATATGATGGGATGAGAAATAGCACAAACACGACACTTATCACCACTTTACCCTCATATTGATATTTAGCACTTTGAGCATGCTTAGCATTTGAATAAATAGATAGACTCAGCCATGACATAATTTAGTAGATATAATCTTGTATGGATTTAATCTATTTGGTTATATTATGTTTGTGGTATGTTATTATAACTTGTGTATGCTTTTCATTGGTATCCTTGTCGAATGTTAGTTGAAGGTAAGGTTGTATCTCGATGCATGCATGAGTTCCAAGTAAAGTAGTGTACGTGGTTATTACTGTGGTTGAGGTCGCTATTGTTTATGTTTTCAACCCTTGTTTATAACTTGTAGTTGGTCTTTATTGTCTAAAGTTAAAAATTTAGTACTTACTGAAATTGTGGTAAAAATTGGCTATATGTTATTATTGTTATGTTGTTCAATGACATTCCTTGTTGTAATACATAAGGGGAGTTGTCTTGTGTCCCAAATTGCAACAATGATTTTGCTGAAATTTTTATTGAGATTGCTAGAATATTGGAGTAAGAGTTTGTTGGGGTGACATTCAGGGCACGCGTAGTGCCGGAGTGTTATAGTTAGTATCAGAGCGGGCTTTAGGTCCGTGGTGTGTGAAATTAGAAAATTACTCTAGAGTGAACTAAAATTTTGATTTGGGAAATTAGAAACATGGTTTAAGTATATACTCTTTAAAATTTTACCATATGACAATAAACTTAAAATCCGATGTAGTTTGGTTAACAAATTTAAAACTGACACAATCTCGTGCACAGTAGAAAGGGTGAGGGTAATCATTATATTACGCTTTAATATCTTATTTGAGCATTGATGATTTATGTTGAACATGATGGTGTTATGATGATGTATATTGCTATGATTATGATTGAATGGCTCGAAGGAATGTGATTATGTTAATTAGTTGTGCCGAAGGGTTTCGGTGGTTGTCTGTGTGGCCGTGGTAGAGGCCTTGTGTAACACCCTAAAAATTTCACTAATATAAATTTTGGAGTTATTTTGACTTTTTAAAACTTTTGGAGATTTATTAAAAAAAAATTGGATTTATTCAAATATGTTTTTTCTTGAATTTAATTAAACTAATATAAAAGTTGATGCAAAGTTTTATTGGAAATATTTTATTTGAGTTCAGAATGTTCCAAAATATTTTCCAGAATTTTTTGGATTTTTCCGGGTATTTTTGCTATTTATTTTGGCTTTGTTTATTTATCTGAGTTATTTTAAATCAGAAATGTTTTAAAAATTGAGTGAATAGTGTTGGGCCGAAACAACATGCGTGACCAATGCATGCGTCGTCGGCCGTCGCAGCCGCCGTCGCAAACCCTAGCCGCTGCGAGATCAAGTCGTTGGATTGAGATTCTGTAGTTTCCGTTGTGCCGCGTCACCCGCGTACGTGCGCCATCGGATCGTCGCTGCTTGGACGGCCGTGATGGAGCCACGTCGGTCCGGCCGGGCGTAATCGCCGGAGTTAACGTCGCCGATCGTTTCCGCTCGTTTCGCCAGTGTTTACGCGCATGTCGAGGCTCTTTTAAGGGCTTCGATTAGCGCGTCGTGCAGAGGACTTCACGCCGCTCAGTTTGACTCCTCGCACGCACGCCGAGACACCCCAGAGACTCCGTACTAGCTTGCCATAGTTACTCGAGTGCGCCTCTGTAGTTTTTTCGCCAATTGCTCGCCGTCCGTTAGGTCTCCGCCATCACCGAGGCCACCAGAGTAACGCTCTCACCGAGACGCGTCGAACGCTCCAGTTCTTCACGCCGGAGAGACACCGTAGAGTCGTCGGCCGCGTTGTCTTCCCCAGCTCCGGCAACCTTCTCTTCCTCGCCGCCGTCGATCGTTCGATCTGCATCGCACGGTCCTGGTACGTCCACGTCGCTGATCCCCTTTCTTACCCAGCGTTAATCTTGACCGTTAGATCTAGATTGAACGGTGGTGATTAGATCTAGTCTCTGTAACTTGTTTAAATCTCAGCCGTTGGACCGTTAGTGTACGCGTGAGATTGTGCCGCGTAGTTAAGATGAATAGTAAATAGCTCGGGTACCGTGGGCCGTTAGATTAGATCTAAACGGTAGTTGTGGGTTGAGTTATGACGCGTGAATCTGCGCCGTTCAGATTTGAACATGCGGCGGAGATGACGCCGCGCTCCCATCGAATCGCGTGCAGACACGTGTGCGCGTTGACCTGGGGCAGAGACCAGATCCGACCGTTGCTTTCGGGCGCGCCGTTGCGATCTTACCGTGTGGCTGCGCGTGAACTGAGACATCGCCGAACGTGCGCGAGATCTAGCCATTGGATCAAGAAGCCCCGTCGGATGCACGACGTGTGGAGGCGCAGAATGCGAAGCGTTGCCGAGCCTGCGCGGGATTCCGACCGTTGGATCTGGGCAACCGTTCGATGCGCGACGCGTGTCGCGTAGATTTCGAGGCAGTGCAGTGTGACGCGTGAGATCTGACTGTTGATTCAATGAACGGCTCGGATCTTGCCGCGTGGATGCACTATTCTGGTGGACCGAGTCCACGGTGATCCCGACCCGAGCCGTGGACCGAGCCCATAGACCGAGGTGACGTGGTGGCACCAGAAGGTGCCACGTGTTCGCCGACATCATGCTGATGCAGTAAACCGAGTTTTCGGTAGAAAAAAAATGGAATAATTCGGGAAATTCTATTTTCTGATTTATAATTTAATTAAAATTTTGAAAGGCTATAACTTTTGCATTTGAACTCCGATTGAGGTGATTCCAGTTTCTAAAAATTTGTAAAATTGTGCTCTTTTTATTTATGAATTTTACATGAATTTTTTATGTCTTCTAGTCTACTGTTTTAGTTATTTATTGCATATGTAATTTTTACGCGTAGACGCAAATTTGCCGGAAAGTTTCGAGGAAGAGTTCGTCGCTCAAGATCAAGCTTCGGATCAAGACCAGCAACTCTTTGAAGGCAAGTGATGCTTTGACCATTTTGATCCCAGCTTCTTTTAATTATATATTTTGCTTTAAAATTATGCATTCTAAATTAATTAAAAATGTATTTAAATGAATTTGGGTAATTTAGCTAATAAACCCATATTGTTAATGTCACCTTGAAATTATTACTTGTATGCCCTGAAATCATTGTCACCCTAGGTTGCTTGTACTAGTTGGATGATAATATTGTGGCAACATGGGAGGCTAGACCGTGATTAGACGCTTAGCCCTGCAACGAGTCTTGCATGATCTTTTGGAAATGCAGCAATATTGACTAATGAAATACTGAATGTATTATGAAAAGTAGTGTGATGATGCTACATGATGAAATTGAAGTACGGAGACCTGTGTGGTTCCGTACTATGTTGAGTTATTGCTGGCATGTGTTGCACAATAATCAACCGGGTGGGAAATGATTTAGACTGGGGCAAGTGGCAAGAGGTTGTGTGCCAGGTGGGCCTTTGTGGCAATGGATTAATGAGAGTTGTGAGTCTGTGTGCCACATGGGGCTGTGTGCCACTGATGAGTGATGGAAGTCTTGCCCTGGTCAAGTTAAGGACTTCACCTTGCAAGTCTTTGAACTGAGTCACCCGTTCAACCACATGTCTGGAATGGGACAGACCTAGTTGATTAGGGTTCTGATATCCTTTCTCTGATACCTCGGGGTGACAGTACACTGGGTGTATCTGTGTGGGGGAGCGTACCTGTGCTGCGGCTTGGTGCCCATCCAACGGTGTTGTCCTATCCTATACTTCGGCTCGGTGTGAGGGAAGTGATAGTGAAGGTAATACCGGACAGGTTCATTGGTTAAGGTAGAGGTTCCTGAAAGGCTTTGTTACGGGCAATCACCTGTGTGGTGAGCGGCTGTATCTTGTGGGTAAAGTGTACAACCTATGCAGAGTGTCAAAACTATTCGAATAGCCGTGCTCGCGGTATTGAGCATTGCTCGGGATTACTGATCAAGGGTAGATTTTCAAAAATAAAATGTGGAGAGGGTGGCTGTGTGCCAGTGCTAAGAATGAACTGTTTAAGGCTGTGTGCCGAGAATCTTTGAAGAAAAACTGTTTGAAGAACTTAGCATTATATATAACTGTTTCACTGCTTTCAATCTAAATAAGATGCTAGTTTAAAAATGCTATTTGATGCAAAAGAACCAAGTAAGACAATTTTTTGGAATAAGCCTTGCATGTAGTAATAGTACCGCATTCTATGCATTACTGGCTGAGTGCCTTGAGTACTCACCCCTCCTTGCCTATCAACCCCAACATCAGTGGAGGAGTCTACGCCAGCCTGGGAGGAGGAGTACATTGAAGATCCGGACAATTAGGGGGCAAGCTCAGTCGGTTGCCTGTGGCAAGATGAAGGCTTCCACGAAGTTTATTTGCTTTCCGCTGTTATCTTTTAATTACTCTGATAATGTAAGCCCTGTGTGGCTGTTCTTATGTAAGGAGACCATAAGGTCGTACAATTCAGTTTATATAAATGTTTGCACTATTTATTATTATATCGCTGTGAATGTCTGTGATGTTCAACCCTGTAAAGATTGTGTGTGCTAGCGTGATCCTGGACTAGCACAGAATACACAGAGGGTCCAGATTCTCAGAATCGAGTCCCGACACCTTGGTTGTGGGTGTGGCTGGGTAGAGCCACCACCTAAGGTTTAGAAACCCCTGGTATGGGAGTGTTATTGTCTATGTAATTCTTAGTTCAGAGAGTTTGTTGAGAAGGTTGCTTTCGTTATGTCTCCAATGGTTGGAGACAAAGAGAAAGTGTTTAGTGAATGAGTCTTTATTGGTTGCTATTACTACAGTTCTGGCAATTGGTTTTTTGGTTAACATTGGTTGTTTTGCGGAGAAAATTGTTGCCTATTGTATGTGTATATCGGTTTCCGCGCTTAAAAGAAGTTGTGGAAGTTTTTGAGCAGAACTTAAGTTCTGAGGGTTTATGCTTTCTGCCTTTACTAGAAAATGGATTAGTTGATCACTTGGTTTTTCTTTTGGTGAAAAAAATACCCTTCCAACCATCTTCTTTCATGGAAGTTTTAAATTTTGACATTTGTCTTGAAGTGCTTTTGCATGTCAGAGTTTGGTCTTGTCATCTTGTGATTTAATAGTCAAGTTCCTTTGTGAAATATGGTTGGATTTTCTGGAAGGAAAAAATGTTGTAAATAAAGTAAGTAATCACGTGACTAAGCTAATTTGTAAGTAGTAACAAGTATCGTTTAGAAGTTACTTAGAATGTATTTGCGCAACTTATAGAATGAAGTATTTCTTTAGTAACTTGTGAGTTAAATTAATTAAATGTAATTGTTATTTCTATTTAAAACTAAATAACTTTCTGCTATCATAGATTATTCTATAGTGAGTAATGATTAAATGTGTTATTGTTCATGCTTGAGAACCGTTGCTTTACTTAAAAATTAGGGTCAGACCCTATTATTTCTAGGGTAGGTAACCAATGAGAATGTCTAAAACTTTAAACTTTGATGTGTAGATAGAACCTTGAAATGATGTAATCTATTGTTATTGTTAAAGAAAATTTGCTAGTTGTTAAAGACATTCTGATATAAGGTGTTGGTAGAGATATTTAATTGTGTTAGTACATGACAATAAAGTGAATGTTGATTAGAGTCATTTTATGTGTCATTGCGAACTATTAAAATAATTGGAAGTATGAAATCATGTTCCCTTGATGCTAGTACAAATCGCGATTGAAAATGTATAGAATGTTCTGCTTGATGAAGTTTTTAGGACAATGTGATAGTGTAAAGTACTGGAGTTTATTGGACTTTGTTGCTTATTGATAATTTATTATAGTATATCAATGGAATAACTAATCAATGTTGTAATCAAGAATGAGGAAGCGTAGAATGATTGTCATAGTGTTTGATTTTACCCTCACCGAATGACTATCTTAGATCCATTTTTATGATATATGTTTCGTGAAGATAATATTTAATAGTTGGAGTCATTAATTGATTGAATAAGTTTTTTTATTATTGAGATGTTGACTTATGGGTTGTATGAAATTTTTATGTTGATCATACTGAAAGTTTCATTGAAAATATGTCTTAAACTTAGTATAGGAAGTTATGTGATTAATGGCTCGTTATGGTTTGTAGACCAAAAGAAAATGTTGATGCATTGTCTTATGCTGAATTAACTATCAGGTTGAAAGTGCTTTAAAATATTGACATGTTTCTCTTTGCTGATCATGATGAGGTAGAGAATTTTAAAAAAATAATATATGTTTAATAAAAAATTACAGAAATAATATGCCAGAAAAAAATAACAGTTCTACCCACTTATCGCACATCCAAATTGTGACAAACACTCAGTCGCAATTTGGAATTGCGACAGAGGACGGTTCAGATCACTATCGCAATTCCAAATTGCGACAGAGAGTTGTCGCTAACTGTTGAGCTCTCTGTCACAATTAGGAATTGCGACAGAGGCTGTAAAAACCGACGCCCCTGGCCTTCGGCCTCATTTTCACCGAGCGAACCAGAGAACGTGCGCACTAGAGAAAAAAAGAAAGGAGAGGGGAGAGGAAGGAGGAGGAGGAGGGGAGGAAGAAGAAGAGGAGGAGAAGGAGGAAGAGAGGAGGAGGAAGAGAGGAGGAGGAAGAGAGGAGATTCGACGCGTGTTGAGGTAAATCTTGTTTCGTTGTTTTAATTTAGAATTTAGTGACCAAATGAAATAGATTAGTAAGTAATTAGGTTTGTAGAGCAATAAATATTTAGAAAGACGATATATCGACGAGATTATTTAGGGTTGTAATTAATTAGATATGTAGACTGGCAATAGTTTATTTAAATTGACGATTTAGTGATCGATTTATATAGGTTTTTAATTATTTAGTTGTATGGAGTTATAATAGCTATTGATATAGAAAAATGCAAGAATTATGAGAGATACAATGTGTGCAAGAATTGGAGATACAGTTTGATACAAAAAATTAATATTTGTAGAACTGCAGCAGTTGTTTGAATTAGTGTAGAGTATGTCGTCGTATGGGTAGATTAAGACTTGAAAGGTGGTAGCGTTATGTCATGTCATAATGAAAAAATTCATGAAGTGTTTTGACAGGTATGGACGAATGAGTAGAATTTAAAATACACTACAAAGAAGGGGTTCTGCAATTGGGTGCACAAGGGGTGAAACTTAGTCATTTTTCAAGTGTCATGGCTGGCTTGTCACGTACTGGTGAGCATTCATGGGGCACGGTTAACAGATGGTTGTACCACATGTTCTCGTTTGATAGTAAATTGCATAACCTCAAGCTGCACGGAGTATGGTCTCAGAGACCAGATTACACGTACTGGGAGTTAGTAGAACAGAAGGGGCCGAAGTCCTGGAGCTCATACGTGAGATTGGCAACTGAGAATGGTTGTCCATTAGTGTTATTAGCGCAAGCATTTGAGAAAACCAATGCTAGCCATACGACGCAGGAGGAGGTTGTTGGTGATGAACCGGAGGAAGTTGGGGAGAGCAGCCGCACCGAAGAATGCTTAGTGAGGCAGGATGTCAGCTCGAGTCATGAGGGTGTGCGAGGCGAGCAAGTTGATGTTCCAATGCAAGATGTTCAGGTACCTTTGGGTGTGGCAGACGAGGGAGAAAATATTGAATCGTTGGTTGAAGCAATGGAGGCAGAGAGTCGAGAATATGAGGATTTGAGTACCGACGAAGACAATGAAGAGCATTTCCCTACGGAGTGGGATGCATGTTAGTTCGATAGATTGGTGGTCAACGAGGGTGAACACTTTGCATGGCAGTTGGATCAGAATAAAGTGAGGTAAGGTGCTATTTACAAGAATAAATTTGAGATTCAGGAAGCAGTGACAGCATGGGTAGTGTCGCTTCGTAGAACCTTTAAGGTTGCGAATTTAGACCAGCAAATGTATGATGTCATATGCCAGATGGAGGGTTGCCCATGGCGTGTGCATGCGTACCAGCCTAATTGGGATACTATTTGGAAGTGTTCTATAGTCGTCCCATACATATGCGTGCTGACGGAGTCTGCCCAATCGTATAGAAACATATCTTCAAGTTTTGTTGCAAATGCAATGTATGGGGATATCGTAGGCAACTTGGATTTAGAGCCACGTGTCATCATACTTGCAATAGAGCAGAGGTTTTAGTACACCATAAGTTATGCGAAAGCATGGAGAGCGAAGCAGAAGGTATTAGAAACTAGATTTGGTACGTACGAAGACTCATATCAGAACCTACCAGGTATGCTTGAGGTGATCAAGGGAAGAAATCCTGGAACTTATATCGATATTTGTGAGCGGCCTTCGCAGTGCTTCCCTGGGAAGATGGTACTCAAGCGGGCATTCTTTGCTTTCGATGCAAGTGTCAACACGTTTAGACATTGTCGTCCGTTATTATGTGTGGATGGGACATTCTTGACTGGAAAGTATAAAGGCTAGATATTGACTGCTATAGGAGTAGATGGCAATAATCAGGTTCTTCCAGTAACGCTCGCATTCGTGGAGGATGAGAACACAATGCTCAAAGTGCTAAATATCAATATGACTATTTTTAGGTACTTTGAGGCTGATATGATGGGATGGGAATTAGCACAGACACGACACTTATCACCACTTTACTCTCATATTGATATTTAGCACTTTGAGCATGCTTAGCATTTGAATAAATAGATAAAGTATGCTCTTCATTGGTATCCTTATCGAATGTTAGTTGAAGGTAAGGTTGTATCTCGATGCATGCATGAGTTCCAAATAAAGTAGTGTATGTGGTTATTACTGCCAACCCTTGTTTATAACTTGTAGTTGGTCTTTATTGTCTAAAGTTAAAAATTTAAGTGCTTGCTGAAATTGTGGTAAAAATTGGCTATATGTTATTGTTGTTATGTTGTTCAATGATATTCCTTGTTGTAATACATAAGGGGAGTTGTCTTGTATCCCAAATTGCAACAATGCTGTTGCTGAAATTTTAATTGAGATTGCTAAAATATTGGAGTAGTAGTTTGTTGGGGTGACATTCAGGGCACGTGAAATGACGGGGTGTTACAACACTCTATAGTAGTACCTCCGGAACTAACCTATTATATTTTAACAGTACCACCAGCAACCAAGGGCCACTAACCTATGTGAATTCTACGTTTACCACAACATGCTACTCCTCATTGGCGCAAAGAAGACCAATGTCATAGAGGTTTGTCAATCTTGCAATAATTGTTTCTACTTATCAATTTATATACACGCAAGACTTTACTCTTCCCATTAACAGGCTTGGAAATGCACTGAATTTGCGTTGGAATAGGCTGATCTGCTAGGAATTCAAGGACAACTCTGTGCCTTCTTGATGCGTGAGGTCCTAAATCGAAAAGGTGAATACCACTCAGCCTCACCTGATGAGTTGTAAATTTGTTAGTTACCACTTGGATTAATTTATGAACCTTGTGCTGTGAATTTTTTAGTTGTAGTTATGAATTCAATTGGTTAATATATCTGAGTTGATTTCTGAAATAGATGCACTGTACGTTGTAATGTATGATCTGAGCTGATTTCTAAAATGGATGCGTTGTACGTTTTAATGTGTGATCTAAGTTCATTTCTGAAATGTATGTCATAATAATATGTTTGTGATGCTCTGTAATCTGTTTTATTTTAGAGGGCATGGCTAGCATTTCCTAAGGCTAGCCAATAAATAGAAAAGTGTAAACATTGGAAAGGCAACATTACAGACGATTCTAAACAAAAACCGTCTGTAATGACAATTTTCACTGACAATTCGCAAACCATTTGTGATGAGTCTTTCTCATCACTGATACTTTGTTATACATGGTTCACAAAACTGTCTGTGATAAGGTTTATGAATCATCTATGATGAGCTTTTGTGCAGTAGTGTAGCTTGCTGCGCCCCGAAGTCTTCAATTGGTGTCACTCTGAATCGATCTCTTGTTCAATTGGTGTTTTTGTCTGTATGCTTGGAAGTATCTTTGAAATGAAAATAAATAAAATCTATTATTAGAACTCTAACCTTTTGGATGGTATTTGGGCGCAAGTTTCATGGTCTTAGACACTGATCAAAAGGAAGCAATCGAGAGATTACGAGTTACCACCAAAAGAGGCGGGCGCCATTTTTATCCACTCGTGAAATACGTGCAGTATATAATCTTGCAATGTTAGATCTTGTGCATTGATCTTGTTCACCTTGGTTTCCGTTTTTCTCTACTTCTTTCTTTTACCGTTGTGTAGAGCTACTTTGCTTATTTTTGATGAGTGATGAACTAACATGTGTGTGCTCAATTGAGGAAGATGGAGTTCCTCTCTCTCTCTCTCCCTCCCTCTTCTTTTTCTCTCTCTCTTGTTGGTTATGATCTCGGCTAACTGATAGATCCAAAATTTTGAGGAAAGGCCCACTCACGCACGCGCTCTGATCGGGAGCATCTCACCAGCGCCACATTAAAAGGGAGAGGCCAGCACTCAAGAAATAGGTTTTGATCTTGAGTTTAGCCATCCATCCCGAAACACCTTTTCGATCAAGGGTTTTGGCGCGAGGTTGTCGAAGACTCTTACCATCACCGAGAAGCATCTCTGTGCCCCCCTCTTTCTTCATCGCACATCAGCTCTGCAGACATTCTACCTCACCGACGACTCTTCAACCACCGAACAGAGCTAATGGCATCTTCGTCTTCTCCGGGTTAGTGAATCTAATGTTTCTTCTGCGTTATTGTTATCTTGTGATTATGCTTAAGGCTAGTGATAATGTTCAGCCTAAGTTCTAATATCTGGCATCAGAGCAACCCTAGCCTAACTATGACCCTCCTTAAGCCCGGTTTAGACCCCTTTTTGTTTTGGTTTTTATCTAGTTTTCCGGTTTGGGGTTGATTCGGCTTTGATTAGCACTTAGAATGAGGGCATCCGATCAAAACCCAGATCAAGAAACCCTAAATCCTCAAAAATCTGAACCCAAATCTTGAAGTCCTTGTTCCCAAAATCCCAAATCAATCATGAAAATCCCAATGTCTAAGGGGATTTTGGGGCTTACCTCGCCTGGCTGTCGTCGTCGCCGAGGTCGATACTGTGGTCACTATCGGCCGCTCCATGTGCACCGCCGTCTTCCCATCGCTCCGCGCTCGGTGTCGTCTCCAGCTGGCCTAAGCTTCGCCCGCGGCCACATCGGCTTGCTTTCCCGCTTTGCTGGAGCCGTGCGTGGCCTCAGCTCCGTCTTGCGCGCGTGCCATCACCGCCGCTTCACAGCTCGCCCTTTCGCTCGCTGCTGTCGCTGTCTTCGCGTTTTTTCTAAGCGGAGAAGACAAAGTGAGCTAGGGTTTTTCATTCGGTTCACCCTTTGTTCCGTCCTGGCTCGATCCCAGCCGTCTATTCGCGATCGGCGCCCGACGCCTCACGTCGCACAAGGGTTGTCGCCTCGCATTGCGCGCGATTGGGCAGACGCTTCGTGACCGTTTCTGGGCCACGCATGCTTAGCTAGGCCGCTGGCCTCGGGCATTGGCTGGGTCGTGCACTCCGTTTCTAGGTCACCGTCCATTTGCTGGGCTGGGTCCTCGCGGCTGGGCCACTGTTTTGCTACTGGGCCGTGAGCAGTTTTGGGCCGTTTTATTTGTTTTAGCTCTGATTTTCTGTATTCCTTATGTCTTATTTAATTTCAGCAATAAGTATTGTTTAATATTTATTTCTTGGGCATTTATGTTATGATTAACTTTATGATTGGATTTTTTGGACAATTAGTTAATGTGGCAATTAATTTTTCATGTGATGATTATTTCTGAGTATTATCTCTAATTAAAATGGAACTATTAGATATTATTATTTAATGTTAAATTTGGGATTATGTCATGACCATGATCATATACTGACCAATGTTGTTTATGAACATGTGTCACCCATAAGATAATTTAGTTCTTTTTCATTTCTGCCCAACGGTGATGTGAGTTAGAACTATTAAATTTTCGATCATTAGCATGTTATTAATCCGACCAACGTAGGGTTAATTTTCATGCAAGATATTTATTTTTCTAATTGTTACAGATTAATTTTTTTTATTCTGCCATGAACAACACTAATGTTGCTGCTTACTTGACGGCATTGAGCAGCTGACTCGGACAAATTTTCCTTCTTGGAAGGAGAGGATTTTGATTGTCCTTGGAGTCATGGACTTGGACTATGCATTACGTGAGGACGCTCCCGTAGCTCCTTCCGCTGATGATGAGAGTTTCACTCAGAAAAAGAAACTTTATGACTTAACAGCGGAAAAGTGTGAGCGGTCCAACCGCATGTCCTTAATGATTATGAAGAGCACCATTTCTGTTGGGATAAGGGGAGCAATCCCTAAGTCTGATAATGCTAAGCAGTACTTGGCCTCAATTGAGGAGCAATTCAAGGGCTCCTCAAAAGTATATGCTAGTACTTTAATTATGAAGATGCTCACCACTAAGTATGATGGCTCTAGCAGCGTTCGTGAGCATATTATGATGATGATAGATATAGCTGCTAAACTTAAGGGCATGGACATGGCTATTTCTGATGGCTTCTTAGTCTATTTTATTATGACCTCCCTCCCTTCTGAGTATATTGCTTTTAAGATTAACTATAACACTCAGAAGGAGCAGTGGACCATGAGCGAGTTGATTGCTATGTGTGTCCAAGAGGAGGAGAGGATAAAGCCCGAAAGGAAGGACCATATCTATAATGTTGGTCATGACAAAAGGAAGGGGATTCTAAGCCTAAGAAGAAGCTGCATTTTTCTCCTAAGGCTGAGTCAAGTAAATCAAAGCCAGAGGAGAAGGCCCCTGCTGTACATAACTCTGCCTTTTCTGATGGGCCCATCTGTCGCTTTTGCAAGAATAGTGGGCACATTCAGAAGGATTGTGTGGGCTTCATGAAGTGGCTCGCTAAAAAGGATAACGACATAATTTCTACTGTTGATGAAACCCTTTTTGTTAATTTTTTGCCTAATACCTGGTGGATTGATTCTGGTGCCATTGTGCACATTTCTAATTCATTGAAGGGATTCCTTATCGTGAGGACACTAAGAAAAGGGGAGCCAAGTCTTAGAGTTGCTGATGGAAGGGAGGCTAAAGTTGAAGCCGTTGGCACACTACTATTAGCATTATATAGTGGCTTCACCCTTCATTTAAATAATGTTGTTTATGTTCCTACCATGAGGAGGAACTTTATTTCTGTTTCTCTTTTGGATGATGATGGATACATTTGTATTTTTGGGAACAATAAATGCATTGTGAGTTTTAATTCCAATAATGTCGGTCTCGCAACTCGACGAGACAAACTCTATATGCTTCCTTTCTCTAAATTTTCTGTGTCAATGAATATGTGCGATGTCACTAATAAGCGAAAGAGAAGTTTAAATGATAAGACTTCATCGAAATTGTGGTACTGTCGTTTAGGCCACATTTCGAAGGGGAGAATGGAACATCTCATTAAGGAAGAGATACTCCACCCATTAGACTTTTAGACTTATACCACTATATTGACTGTATTAAGGGGAAATATGTAAAACAAATTAAGAAAGTAGCCACTCGAAGCACAGGAATCTTAGAATTAATCCACACTGATATATGTGGACTATTTCCTGTAACTTCAGTGGATGGGTATGACTACTTTATCACATTCATTGATGATTTCTCCCGTTATGGTTATATTTTTCCCATTCGTGATCGATCTGAATCACTCGATAAGTTTAAAATATTCAAGGCTGAAGTAGAAAATCAGCATAATTTAAAGATTAAGGTAGTGAGATCAGATCGTGGAGGAGAATATTATGGGAGACATGCTCCTTATGGACAAATTCTAGGTCCATTTGCTAAGTTTCTTTCGAAAAATGGCATAATAGCTCAATATTCAACACTTGGTGAACCTCAACAAAATGGAGTAGCTGAAAGACGCAATCGCACCCTTATGGATATGGTGCGTAGCATGATGAGTTACTCCAGTTTACCAGTTGGTTTGTGGATTGAGCATTAAAGACAGCCGCACATATACTTAATCGGGTTCCAGTAAATCATTGCCTAAGACACCTTATGAATTATGGACTGGGGGGAAACCGAGCCTAAAATACTTACGTGTGTGGGTTTGTCCTACTGAAGCTAAGGTCTTTAATCCACATATTGGGAAATTAGATCCTAAGATAGCAAGCTGCAATTTTATTGGATTTCCTGAAAGATCTAAGGGGTATCGATTTTATTATCCAAATCGTGTCACTAAGTTTGTGAAAACCCGACATGCTGTATTTTTAGAGAATAATGAAATCAGTGGGAGTACAGAGGCTAGAAAAATACCATTATCGATAATCCAAGAGACTATTCTTCCTGTGCCTTATACAATTACACCTCTAGCTGAGAATCCTGGAGTTGATCCCCCACCTGAGAATTCTGGGATCAACAGTACAACACCTAATGATGAACCTCACTAGCCCCCTGTGGTAACTAATGAACCACTAAGGAGATCACAGCGGGACAGAAGGCCTGCCATCCCGAATGACTATGTCGTATACATGAATGAAGATGTAAATGACATAGGGAAGGTAGACGATCCTACCTCTTTTAAGAAGGCTATGATGGCTAAGGATTCACCTAAGTGGCTTGAGGCCATGCAGGATGAAATTAAGTCTATGAGCATTAATGACGTCTAGGATCTAGTAGAAATTCCTGATGGAGTCAAAATAATAGGCTGTAGATGGGCCTACAAAACTAAGCATGACTCTAAGGGAAATGTCGAAAGATTCAAGGCAAGGCTTGTAGAAAAAGGGTTTACACAAAAAGAGGGGATTGATTATGTTGATACTTTCTCTCCCGTCTCAAAGAAAGATTCACTAAGAATTGTCATGGCGCTTGTTGCTCATTATGGTTTAGAGCTACATCAGATGGATGCTAAAACTGCATTCCTTAATGGTGACTTACATGAGAATGTTCACATGGCTCAACCAAAAGGTTTTGTCGTGGAAGGCAAGGAACATATGGGATGTCGACTTAAGAAATCCATCTATGGATTGAAACAAGCAGAGACAATGGTATCTTAAGTTCGATGAGACCATAAGAAATTTTGGTTTCAAAGAAAATGAAGTGGACAATTGCATATACATTAAGACTAAGGGGAGCAAATTTACTATCTTAGTGCTTTATGTGGATGATATCTTATTGGCTAGCAACGATAAGGATATGCTGTATAAGATCAAGAGATTTCTTTTCACTAATTTTGACATGAAGGATCTTGGTGATGCCTCTTATGTTTTGGGCATTGAGATTTACCGAGATAGGTCCAAAGGGATATTAGGCCAATCCCAACAAGCAAACATTGACAGAGTGCTTAAGAGATTTAATATGCATAACTGCTCTGCCACGCCTGCTCCTATTATTAAGGGTGATAAGTTTGGAATATTCCAAAGTCTGAGGAATCAATTAGAAGCTGATCAGATGAAGGGGATTCCTTACGCTTTAGCTGTCGAAAGCATTATGTATGCTCAAGTTTGTACTCACCCTAATTTAGCATTCGTAACCGGGATGCTTGGCAGATATCAATCTAATCCAAGGTTGGAGTACTGGAAAGTCGTTAAGAAAGGTTTGCGTTATATGCAGGGCACTAAGTATTACATGCTCACATATAAGAAGTCTGATACCATTGAGGTTGTGGGCTATTTAGATGCTAACTTTGCAGGTTGTGTTGATACTAAGAAATCCACATCAGGTTATATCTTCACACTTGCAGGAGGAGCCATTTCGTGGAAAAGGTCCAAACAATCACTTACTGCACCATGTACGATGCAGGCTGTCGGGACCCGGATTTGCAAATCCGAAACCCTTTGTGTATACTGCACTAGTCCAGGATCACGCTAGTGCACACAGTGGAAACATAGATGAAATATCATTCCATACAACGAATTAACTAAGAAGAAGCAAATTATTATTGAATAAAGCAAACGACCTTATGGTCAATGTTTACACCATTATGCCTTAAGGGCTTAAGAAACAAATAATTATTGCAGCGGAAAAGATAACTTGAGCTATTCGACATGCCACGTGCAATCGTCTGGGAACGCCTTCCTAATCCACGTAGTCTTCATAGAATTCCTCCTCATGAGATTCATTATCTCCTTCAGCAACTGATCAACAAGGGCATAAAGCCGTGAGTACAAAGGTACTCAGCAAGCCGTAGGGAATTGAAGCAATATATTTATGCACGGCTTGACAAAGATGGCTATATAGTTCATTTGCAGAAAGCAACAACTTGAATTGAAATACAATAAATAGATTGAAAGCATATTTATGAAAAGATAAATAAATAACTGGTAGATCAATGATAGACAACAAAACAACAGTGAACTCCCCGTTCACATCCCAACAATTCCACATTCCAAAATTTATGAAACACTCTATACCCCGTGTGAAATTCCCGGGCTTGTCCTTGACCGCGGACGCGGCTATTCGAATAGTTTTACACTCTGCAAAGGTTGTACAACTTTACCCACAAGACATGAACATCTCTTTGTGCAAACGTTACTAACACACTTCCTTTGGTGTGTCGCAGAGATATCATGACAAAGCCTTTACAATGCACTGTCTAAGCTCGGTACTGCCCGCAAAGGTTTCGCCCATTAGGGACCCCTCTTACACCTTGCGAATTTACCCGTCCATCCCGGAACCCACACCACCAACTGGCAGTACTCAAGGCTAGACATTGCAAATTAATCAGCTAAGTCTGTCCCATTCCAGACATGTGGTAGTACGGTTAGGCCCAGTTCAATGGCGCACAAGATTAAGTCCTTAATTGTCTCAGGCAAGACATCCACATCCCAATGTGCTAGAAAGCGCCCCCTTTACTGCACGATCACTTGCCTGAGGGAAAATAATTCGTTCAACCAAGACCAATGGCAAACCCTGCCATGGTACAACAAATTTTACAACAGTTGCTACCGGCCACGATTCAATATCTCATTAAGTCAAGATTAACATTATTCAACCTGTGATATGAAGCCCAACGCATATATAAGCATGTCTAAGCATAACTACGATAACCCAATGTTGGTGCAATAATTATGTCCAACTAATAATGTCCCAACCTAGGTCTACAATGGATACATGGCATACAACAAATCAAGGTGGCATAATGTCAACTAGGTATACATCTACTCCCATTAAATAAGCATTGATACACAAAATAGCATGCAATTGTAATAAAGTAAATTACTTTTGCAAACATAGGATCAATATGATCAAAAGATTACGACTTGCCTTGCTGATCTAGTGCTGGGTCTTGGTCTTCAAAGTCTTTGTTTGCTCCCTCGGAATTAGCGTCTACCGGAAAAGAAGCAACGAAACCAAATAAATACAAAACAGAGACTCAAACAAGCTCAAAACTAAAAATAAATGGCTCTGGAAGATAGATCTTGATTTTAGAAAAATTTAGAAACTCGAATCGCCTCAATCGGAGTTCGTATGAGGAGAACGAGCCGGAAAATTAAATCGAGAGAAAAGGCTGAAAATCAGAAATTCGGAATTTCTGGATTTATTTTTGTACTGGAAAATGATTTATTGCGCAATCGCTGACGTCATCGGGTTCACGGTGGACTGGGTTCACGGCACGGCGGTTGTCCACCGTGCACCCGTCTCACGGCCGACGTCAGCGCTGACGCAACAGGCTGACATGGGAGGCCACGTGTCGCGAATCCATCGATTGGATTGGATCGGACGGCGGGGACGCAAGGGCTCGGTCGACGGAGACGTGGCCGCATCTGGAGCGCACGCAGGCGATCGGACGACCGCCAAGAAGCGAAGGGGAACGACGACGTGCGACGGCGCAGGCTCACCGGCAACGGGGAAGACGACCCGGCGTTCGGCGAAGGATGACCGGATCGGGCGGAGACATGGCGGATCTGAAAGAGGACGACGCAGGCAACGCGATGGTGCAACCGGTGACGACGGAGACGCAACGGCGATGGATATACGAGCGGCGGAAGGCTTCGGCAAGGCGGTGAACTCCGGCAAGGACGCACGAGCGAAGGGCGAGATCTCGGGCGGCGAGAAAGGCGGCAGCAGCTGCGGGGCGAAACGGGGAACCTCGGGAGGTACGCGGCGGCTTAAATAGAGGGCTCGGGAGGCGTGCCCGACCCGGATTCCGAGACGGCAGTGTGCGGCGCGTGGACTCCTGCGGTGGCTAGGGTTAGGATTCGGGACGGCGGCGGCGGGGCGACGTGGAGGCTTCTTGGCCGCACACGTGGCGCAGATCCAACGGCGGCGCGCGCAAGGCGTTTGGGGCCGCAGGTGGAGCGGGCCGGAAGTAACAGAGCGGGCCGAGGCAAGGTGGGCTGAGAGAAACGAGCCGGCGGAGATTCGGCCCGAGAGGCTTTTGGAAATAATATTCATTTTCCGATTTAAGAAAAATCCAGAAATTCAAATAAAAGCGAATAAATTCAAAGAAATAGCAAATAAATTCAGAAAAATCCCCAAAAATACAGAAGAATTCCTTGGAGCACAATAAACCCAACTAAAACTGAAAATCTTTAATTTGATGAATAGTTTAATCAAATTAAATCCTTTCATTTATGGAAAATTCAAATTAAGCTGGAATTAATTCAAAAGAAATGCAAATGGTTTATTTTTGAATTCAACATTCCAAATCTCAAATTTTGGGATGTTACAAACCTCCCCCCTTAAATGAAATCTCGACCCCGAGATTCAGGCTGGCTAGGGAATAGGTGGGGAAACTCGAACTTCAGATCCTCTTCTCGCTCCCAAGTTGCTTCCTCTTCTGAATGATTGCTCCACTGGACTTTGCAAAAACGGATGATCTTGCTCCTCGTGATACGCTCGGCTATATCCAAAATTTTCACTGGTTGCTCCTTGTAGGTAAGATCCTCTTGCAAATCAATGGCTTCCAATGGCATCTGTTCCTCGGCACACGTAGGCATTTCTTTCAACTGCGATACATGGAACACATCATGGATTCCGGCAAAAGACTGAGGCAATTCTAACTTGTAGGCAACCTCTCCTCTTCGTTCCAAGATTTTGAACGGTCCCACATATCTAGGGGCAAGCTTTCCTTTTACTTGAAATCTCTTAACTCCTTTGAGAGGGTGACTCGAGATAAACATAATCATTGGGCTCAAAACTTAAATCTCGGCGACGATTATCTGCATAACTCTTCTGTCTGCTTTGAGCGATCTTTAAACGGTCTCGAATTAATTGGACTTGCTCTTCGGCTTCTTGCAATATGGCAGGGCCAAACAATTGTCTTTCTTCTGACTCCTTCCAGTTGAGAGGGGTTCTGCACTTTCTTCCATATAAGGCTTCAAAAGGCGACATTTGCAGACTGGCCTGATAACTATTGTTGTACGAAAACTTGGCATAGGGCAAACACTTGTCCCACTTAGCACCATAAGTTAAGGCACAAGCTCTTAACATATCTTCAAGAATCTGATTCACACACTCAGTCTATCCATCGGTTTAAGGGTGATAGGCGATCAATCGAGATGAGTTCCCATGGCTTCATGCGCACTCGCCAAAACGAGAGGTAAATTGGCTTCCTCTATCAGACACTATCTTCTTAGGCACTCCGTGAAGACTGACGATCCTTGACATATATAACTCTGCTAATTTATCTCCTGCATAGGTAGTCTTAACTGGAATGAAGTGAGCTACCTTAGTCAATCGATCCACTATTACCCAGATCGAGTCATAACCTGCTTGGGTCTTAGGAAATCCGGTGATGAAATCCATACCAATTTCTTCCCACTTCCAATTTGGAATCTTCAAGGGCTGCAGCAATCCTGCTGGCCTCTGATGCTCTGCCTTGACCTTCTGGCAGACATCACAAAGTGCAACATACTCTGCAATCTCACGCTTCATACTAGGCCACCAATACCGTTCCTTGAGGTCTTGATACATCTTGGTACTTCTAGGATGAATGGAGTACAAAGTCTCATGCGCTTCCTTGAGAATCAACTCTTTAAGCTCTTTCTGATCTGGTACGCAAATACGCTTCTCATACCAAATAGTACCTTGTTCATCTTCGGTGAAACCTGGGGCTTTTCCTTTCTTCATATTGCTCTTAATCTCCTTGATATCGGCATCATCTACTTGTGCTTCTCGAATCTGATCTTCCAACGTAGGGCGTACTTCCAAAGTAGCTAAATACCCTTCCTGAACCAATTCCAAACTAAGCTTCTGAATTTCCTTATAGAGGGCTGGCTGACTTTCCTTAATCATCAGAGTATTGCAGTAACTCTTTCTACTCAAAGCATCGGCTATGACATTGGCCTTGCCTGGATGATAATGATCCCAATGTCATAGTCCTTAATCAATTCCAACCATCTTCTTTGTCTCATATTGAGGTCAACTTGGGTAAAGATATACTTCAGACTCTTGTGGTCGGTGTAAACCTCACAACGATTACCAATGAGATAGTGGCGCCAAATCTTTAAGGCATGCGCTACGGCTGCCAATTCCAAATCATGGGTAGGGTAGTTGGCTTCATGAGGCCTTAGTTGTCGCGAAGCATACGCTACAACCTTCTTATCTTGCATTAGCACACAACCGAGTCCTTGTCGGGATGCATCGCAGAATATCTCAAAATCCTTCCTATTATCTGGCAGGATAAGCACTGGGGCAGTTGTCAAACACTTCTTTAGCTCTTGAAAACTTTGCTCACACTCTGGTGTCCAAACAAATTTCTTCTCTTTCTTCAAGAGTTGAGTGAGCGGTCTGGCTTTTCTAGAAAACCCTTCTATGAAATGGCGATAATATCCCGCCATTCCAAGAAAACTTCGGATTTGGGGTACCGTCTTGGGTGACTCCCAACTTAGCACATCTCGTACCTTACCAGGGTCAACAGCAACTCCTTCTGCGGATATGAAATGTCCTAGGAAAGCAACTTCTTTCATCCAGAACTCACATTTACTGAACTTCGCATAAAGCTGATTCTCTCTTAGCTTCATTAAAACTTGGCGCAAGTGATCCTCATGTTCCTCCTCACTTTTGGAGTAGATCAGAATGTCATCAATGAAAACAACAACAAACTTATCCAGATATTCCATGAATACCTTATTCATCATGGTCATGAAGTAGGCAGGGGCATTAGTCAATCCAAAAGACATCACGGTATACTCATATTGTCCATACCGAGTAACAAAAGCTGTTTTGGGTATATCCTCTTGACGAATCTTCAACTGGTGATATCCTGATCTCAGGTCAATCTTCGAGAACACTCCGGCTCCTTGAAGTTGGTCAAACAAATCATCGATTCTTGGCAGAGGGTACTTATTCTTGATGGTGACCTCATTAAGTTAGCGATAATCCACACATATTCTCTGAGTTCCATCTTTCTTTTCAACTAGAAGAACTGGCGCTCCCCATAGCGAAGAACTTGGTCGAACAAAACCTTGATCTTGCAGCTCTTTGATCTGTCTCTTTACTTCGGCTAACTCATTAGCAGGCATCCTATAAGGTCTCTTGGAAATGGGTGGCGTCCCAGGAACTAGTTCTATCAAGAACTCTATATCTCGGTCCGGTGGCATCCCAGGCAACTCATCCGGAAACACATCAGGAAATTCGCTGGCGACTAGCACATCTTCCAAACTTATTCCTTTGGCACTACAAACTTTAATCCCTTCGGACTGATCTGATGCGGCTTGAACTTTTAACTTGGCTCCATCTGGACTGGTTAGGATGATCTCTCTATTCCCACAATCCAAAACTGCTTGGTTCTTGCAGAGCCAATCCATTCCTAGGATCACATCTAGGGACTTGGTGTCTAGGACAATAAGATTGGCTAGAAATTCTACCCCTCCAATTAATATCTTAACTTCAGGGCAGCCTTGGTTCGTACTCAAATCAGAACCAGGTGATTGCACTAATAAAATAGTCTTAAGAGGCATTGTCTTTAATTCATGATTTGCAGCAAAACTTCGAGAAACAAACGAATGCGTAGCTCCAGAATCAAACAAAACCATGGCAGATGCTGAGTTGACTAGGAACTTACCTAGTATGACGTGCAGTGCGATCGGGCATCCTCGGTGATGACGTGATTCACACGGCCTCTTCCAGCAGGCGGCGGAGTCCTGGTGGCTTGATTGGGAGTCTGGGGCACTCCACGTCCTGATCCTGGGGCAGGGGTCTTGGCTGGCGTAGATCCCAAGTTGAAACGGACTGGCGTCACAGCTTGCTTTCTTGGGCAATTATTTGCATAATGACCGAGTTCATGACGCTTGAAACATGTGACTCTGCACTGGATTCTTGGTCCTCCGAGGTGGATTCTTTGTTGGTGCTGATGTTGCGATTGCCTGAAGGAGCTGAGCGAGGTGCTGGTGCAGGGGTCCTGAATGTATTCGGAGGAGTGAAACGAGCAGGCTGTTGAGCATTGGTTCTGACTCTCTACTGATGACTCTGATGGCTCCATGCTGCATCATCTTTCTCTTACGGGATTCTTCCAATTCACGGTGAGATTCTTCAATGAGCATAGCTTTATCTACCAGGTGTTGGAAATCTGCATAGTCATTGCCAATGACTTGCACCTTTAGTCCTGGATTGAGTCCACGCTTGAACTTCTTCTGGCGAGCATCATCTGTAGCTACATCCTCTGGAGCGTAGCGAGCAAGCTGAGTGAACTTATTGAGGTATTCACTCACTGACATTACTTCCTGCTTAAGCTCTCGGAACTCATTCTTCTTCATTTCCACCTTTCCATCAGGGATATGAGAGTGGCGGAAAGCAGTGGAAAACTCTGCCCAAGTGATAGTCTGAGGGTCATCATGGGCGGCATCAGAGTTCTCCCACCATTCGTGGCGGTGCCCTCCGGTGATGAGCGGCATAGAGAACCTTCTCACGATCGGTACACTGGCAATTGCAAGCTTCTTCTCAATGGAGCGGATCCAATCATCTGCGCCCAATGGTTCTCAAGAGTTGGAGAAAGTTGGCGGACGAGTCCTCATAAATTCTGCTAGCCTGGACTGGAGACGAGCTTGAGGAGGTGCAATGGCAGCTTGGTTCTCGCTGGTTCAACAGTTAGCTAGGCAAGCTGCATGCTGGTTCTGGCGATTCATCATGTTGTTCATGTTACGCATCATTGTATTCATTAGCCGAGTTCGAGCCGCGAAAATGTCCCATGTTACGATCCAGAATCTTTGGTGGTTGCGGTGGTGCATTGGGATTGGGGTTGGTACTAGCACTGGCATCCACGGGCGAACTGCGACCGGCTCCAAAACGAGTGTCAACCATCTGAGATGCAGCACAAGGGTTTGATAGGTAAGAGGGAAAAGCAGTAGACGAGTGGTAAGATCATCTAGGGGAGAAGGTAATACCCAGGGACAAAAGGTCACAGCCGAAAAGGCTACAGAGTAAAGAGGCAAATAAAGCTTTTTCAACTAAAGGTATGGTTGCAACACCGTGCTTGGGGCAGGTGTACAACATACCAGGCACACAAGTAATGAAAATCTTAGTATACGCGGACTAAACGTAACTGAACTGAAAAGGGGAAAACATGCTCAAACACCGCTAAGCACAAAACCCTATCTTATATGGTAATCTTCTCGGATATATCTTTGATGGCTTGATTCATCATCTCCCTTGATTTGATTCCTTGCAGAAGACCCGAGGCTTTGAGAATGTTCATGAGATAAGATTAATTTAAATTTCAAATCAATGTTTCAGCAAAGGAGAGGAATAAGAACCTAACAATAAGACGAGAGGAGACGAAAACTATTAAGTACAAATTTTGTTGGTTTGATTTTAGAAAATAATTTTGAAGACCATGCTAACTAGGATAGCGACCAACAGTCAATATGGCTCTGATACCATCTCTGTCGAGACCCGGATTTGCAAATTCGAAACCCTCTGTGTATACTGCACTAGTCCAGGATCACGCTAGTGCACACAGTGGAAACATAGATGAAATATCATTCCATACAACGAATTAACTAAGAAGAAGAAAATTATTATTGAATAAAGCAAACGACCTTATGGTCAATGTTTACACCATTATGACTTAAGGGCTTAAGAAACAAATAATTATTGCAGCGGAAAAGATAACTTGAGCCATTCGACATGCCACAGGCAATCATCTGGGGAACGCCTTCCTAATCCACGTAGTCTTCATAGAATTCCTCCTCATGAGATTCATTATCTCCTTCAGCAACTGATCAACAAGGGCATAAAGCCGTGAGTACAAAGGTACTCAGCAAGCCGTAGGGAATTGATGCAATATATTTATGCACGGCTTGACAAGGATGGCTATATAGTTCATTTGTAGAAAGCAACAACTTGAATTGAAATACAATAAATAGATTGAAAGCATATTTATGAAAAGATAAATAAATAACTGGTAGATCAATGATAGAAAACAAAACAACAGTGAACTCCCCGTTCACATCCCAAGAATTCCACATTCCAAAATTTATGAAACACTCTACACCCCGTGTGAAATTCCCGGGCTTGTCCATGACCGCGGACGCGGCTATTCGAATAGTTTTACACTCTGCAGAGGTTGTACAACTTTACCCACAAGACATGAACATCTCTTTGTGCAAACGTTACTAACACACTTCCTTTGGTGTGTCGCAGAGATATCATGACAAAGCCTTTACAATGCAATCGTCTAAGCTCGATCGCTTCGCTAAGGTTTCGCCCATTAGGGCCCCTCTTGTGCCTTGCGAATTTAACCGTCCATCCGAACCCACACCACCAATGGCAAGTACTCAAGGCTAGACATTGCAAATTAATCACTAAGTCTGTCCCATTCGGACATGTGGTAGTACAGTTAGGCCCAGTTCAATGGCGCACAAGATTAAGTCCTTAATTGTCTCTGCAAGACATCCACATCCCAACGTGCTAGAAAGCACCCCTTTATCGCACGATCACTTGCCCGAGGGAAAATAATTGCTCAACCAAGACCAATGGCAAACCCCGCCATGGTACAACAAATTTTACAACAGTGGCTACCGGCCACGATTCAATATCTCATTAAGTCAAGATTAACATTATTCAACCTGTGATATGAAGCCCAATGCATATATAAGCATGTCTAAGCATAACTACGATAACCCAATGTTGGTGTAATAATTATGTCCAACTAATAATGTCCCAACCTAGGTCTAACAATGGATACATGGCATACAACTAATCAAGATGGCATAATGTCAACTAGGTATACATCTACTCCCATTAAATAAGCATTGATACACAAAATAGCATGCAATTGTAGTAAAGTAAATTACTTTTGCAAACATAGGATCAATATGATCAAAGGATTACGACTTGCCTTGCTGATCTAGTGCTGGGTCTTGGTCTTCAAAGTCTTTGTTTGCTCCCTCGGAATTAGCGTCTACCGGAAAAGAAGCAACGAAACCAAATAAATACAAAACAGAGACTCAAACAAGCTCAAAACTGAAAATAAATGGCTCTGGAAGATAGATCTTGATTTTAGAAAAATTTAGAAACTCGAATCGCCTCAATCGGAGTTCGTATGAGGGAGAACGAGCTTCGGGAAAATTAAATCAGAGAAAAAGGCTGAAAATCAGAAATTCGGAATTTCTGGATTTATTTTTGTACTGGAAAATGATTTATTGCGCAATCGCTGACGTCATCGGGTTCACGGTGGACTGGGTTCACGGCACGGCGGTTGTCCACCGTGCACCCGGCTCACGGCCGACGTCAGCGCTGACGCAACAGGCTGACATGGGAGGCCACGTGTCGCGAATCCATCGATTGGATTGGATCGGACGGCGGGGACGCAAGGGCTCGGCCGACGGAGACGTGGCCGCATCTGGAGCGCACGCAGGCGATCGGACGACCGCCAAGAAGCGAAGGGGAACGACGACGTGCGACGGCGCAGGCTCACCGGCAACGGGGAAGACGACCCGACGTTCGGCGAAGGATGACCGGATCGGGCGCGAGACCTGGCGGATCTGAAAGAGGACGACGCAGGCAACGCGATGGTGCAACCGGTGACGACGGAGACGCAACGGCGATGGATATACGAGCGGTGGAAGGCTTCGGCAAGGCGGCGAACTCCGACGAGGGCGCACGAGCGAAGGGCGAGATCTCGGGCGGCGAGAAAGGCGGCAGCAGCTGTGGGGCGAAACGGGGAACCTCGGGAGGTACGCGGTGGCTTAAATAGAGGGCTCGGGAGGCATGCCCGACCCGGATTCCGAGACGGCGGCGTGCGGCGCATGGACTCCTGCGGTGGCTAGGGTTAGGATTCGGGACGGCGGCGGCGGGGCGACGTGGAGGCTTCTTGGCCGCACACGTGGCGCAGATCCAACGGCGGCGGCGCGCGGGCTGGCTGGGCCGCAGGGTGGAGCGGGCCGGAAGAAACGGAGCGGGCCGAGGCAAGGCGGGCTGAGAGAAACGGGCCGGCGGAGATTCGGCCCGAGAGGCTTTTGGAAATAATATTCATTTTCCGATTTAAGAAAAATCCAGAAATTCAAATAAAAGCGAATAAATTCAAATAAATAGCAAATAAATTCAGAAAAATCCCCAAAAATACAGAAAAATTCCTTGGAGCACAATGAATCCAACTAAAACTGAAAATCTTTAATTTGATGAATAGTCTAGTCAAATTAAATCCTTTCATTAATGGAAAATTCAAATTAAGCTGGAATTAATTCAAAAGAAATGCAAATGGTTTATTTTTGAATTCAACATTCCAAATCTCAAATTTTGGGATGTTACACAGGCTGAGTTTGTGGCATGTTATGAGGCTACTAGGCAGGGTGTATGGCTTAAGAATTTTATCCCAAGATTAAGAGTGGTAGACAACATATCTAAACCACTACCTATATATTGCGATAATTTGGTCGTAGTTTTCTATTCGAGTAACAACAAGTCAAGTGGTGCTGCCAAACACATTGACATTAAGTATCATGTTGTGAAAGATAGAATACAGGATTAGTGTAACATCCCAAAATTTGCTTTTAATATTATTTTATTGCTATTTGTGCATTTTGTGATTTTTCTGAATTTATTGGATTTTCTAGAATTTATTTCAAATTAATTATTTTGGCTTTTTGAGAAAACTAATTAAATATAGATAAAGTTTATATAAAGTTTGGCTAAAAATATTTTATTTGAGCTCAAAACGTCTCAAAGTATTTATGAGAATTTTCTTGGATTTTTCCTGATATTTTTTACTTCCTAAAACTAATTAAACTAATTTCTGTATTTATTTTAAAAGGAAAATACATGAAAAATCGTTTAAAAAGTTTTGGGCCAGAGCCCGTTACTGTTCTCGCGCATGGCCCATTCTTCGTGCGGCCTGTTTGGCCCATCTTCTGGAAGCCGAAGAGGTTACCGTTGATCTAAGATCAAACAGCTAATGTTAAGCCGCGTTTGTTGTTCGGTGCCAACCGTCGAATCAAGATCGGGTGGCACAGAATAGATCGGGGCAGATTGGATCTTATCCGATCTCAGTCGTTAGTTCGTTACAAGCCATTAGGATCGTGACGCGTTTGGAATTGATTCTGACCGTTGGATCGCCATCGGACGGCTGTGGATCATCATGTTCGCGAAGGACTCGGAGTGTCGCCGCCGTATCAGAACAGGAAACTTTGCCGTGTTGGTTTATCTTCTCGACTGGTACACGAACGTCGAGGGCTATTTAAGCCTCATGGTTACCATCCCAAGAATCGTCGTGACCCTGCACTCCGATTGCCCCAAGAATCCGCCCAAGACGCCATGTAGCGATCGGACGAGCTCATCGAAGGAGGAAGAAGCAACGCGATGATTTTTTTGCCTAGATCTTCGATGATAGCAAGACTCCAGTGAATTCACGGGTACCAGAGTGATCGCTGAACCGAGGGCTTCCAGATCCGCCAAGTCTCATCGTGAGAGGAATGCTGATTCGCCGCCATACGTGTCGTCTTCTTTGTCGCTGGTGAGAAGCTTCGCCGTGGACTCGCGTTCACTTTCGACCGTTAGATCTGAAGTCTAGCCATTAGATGCGCGACGCGTGGACGTTTTTGTGACTCACCGCGCCAGATCAACTCATGGCCGTTAGATCACAATGCACGGTCCAGATCACGCCGATCAGTGAACCAATGGCGTACAAACGCGTGGCGCGGGGGTACCGAAGCGCTGTGGATCGCATCCGCGGTGGACCAGAGGAGCTCCCGTGTACCAAGTCCATGGACCACGCCACATGTCGGCTCAACATTGGCCGAGCCGATGCTGAAGTCAGCATGACATCACAATGACGCAATAATTATCTTTTTCAATATAAAAATAATTCGGTTAACTATTTGATTTTCAATTTTTTGATTTTTAGAATTTTTGAATCTTCTCCGAGCCCGTTCTCCCTCATACAAGCCTAATTGAGGTGATTCAAAATTCTAAATTTTTTTAAAATTGAGATCTATTTAGTAGTGAATTTTATTTGATTTTTCGAGTTCATTTGCTCTCTATTTTGGTGTTTATTTTTTTTCTCTCGTTTTGCGTAGACGTTGAGTTGTGCAACGCATCGAAGGAGGATCCGTCAACCCAAGAGCACATTTCAGATCAAGACCAGGGACTTTGCTAAGGCATATTGTGCTTTGATCATGTTGAACCCATGTTTGCAAAATCGCTATATTGTTTTAACTTATTGCATGTTATTTCACTTATATAATTGTTCCAAATTAAATTGGGACTTAGTTAATCTACCAGTTTGATCTATACCCTACCTTGTCATTTGTATGCCATGATTTATTTGTCACCCTAGGTTCATTATAGTTGGTTAATACTAAAATCAACTTTGGATGGTTAGACCGTATTAGTTGCTTAGCCATGCCACATCATCACATGTACATGAATCATCAATGTTTTATCTTGACTAATGGAATATGGAACATGTTATGAACTGTTAATGGCACGTGGTGCTTGGTAATCAATTGGGGTGGTAATCACTTAGATTGGGGCAAGTGGCAAGGGGCAAGTGTGCCAAGGTGGGCCTGATGGGCAGAGGGTATGTGGAAGTCTTGCTTCGATCATCTTAAGGACTTAACCTTACAAGCCTTTGACCTGAGTCAATCATGCAACCACATGTTTGGTATGGGACAGCCTAACTGATTAATTTGTAATGTTTTAGCTTAGTACTACCAATGGTGGTGTGAGTACCGGGTTCACGGATCAACTCACATGGCGCAAGAGGGGGGCCCTGGATGTGGTAACCAGTCCCACTAATGTTAAAACTTTAGCGGGTAGTATCAGGTTAAGGCAGTGCATTATAAAGGCTTTGTTATAATCACTCGCCTTTGTGGTGTTTGGTTGTGTCATGTGGGGAAAGTGCATAACCTCTGTAGAGTGTAAATCTATTCGGATACCGTGCTCGTGGTATTGACCATAGCTCGGGAATTACAGTCAAAGGTTAGTTTAATTAAATGGAAAACTTGGTTGGGATGGCATGATGCCATATGGAAGGTTGAAATTTGACTTAGGATTGGAAACCTAGTTTACTTGGAAAATGTTGAACTTATTACCTACTGTTATTTGTTTTACTGTCCTTACAATCTATCTACTGTAATTGTTCATAAATGCTGCTTTATTGCAAAATATCCATGTTAGCCATTTCCTTTGGAACAAGCCTTGCATATAGTTACATAGAATTGCATTCTATGCACAACTTGTTGAGTGCTTTCAAGTACTCACCCTTGCCAACAACCACAATCAACAGTTGAGTAGTCCACGCCTTTGTTGGAGTAGGAGTTTCGGGAGGACACGAGTCATTAGGGTCCGAGCCTTGTCAGTTGCCTGTGGTGAATTGATGAGTCATCAACGTCTTCTAATTTCCGCTGCATAAGTCTTAGTTTATATTTCAAGTCTAGCCCTGCATGGTTTAATAATGTAAGTTAGTCATAAGATCATACACTTAATTATATCAATAAATGGAGTCTTATTATTATTATCGTTGTGTATGATGTGATATTTATCAATGTTAAGCTGTGTGCACTAGCGTTGATCCTGGGACTAGTGCGGTAAACACTGTGGGTCCGAATTGGTGAATTCGGGTCCCGACAATCAGACAATTGATGTCAAGCATATAAGTACTAAGTCTATGCTTGTGGATCCGCTTACTAAAGGCTTACTACTCAGTCTCTTTCGAGAGCATGTTGTCGGCATGGGTTTATTAGAAAGCCTTTGATTCTGGAAATGATGACCATAAGAACAAAATTAACTCCCATTAAGAATAAGTAATTATCCTATCGAGATAGAATGATGCACTATAGATACTGGGGTTGTAGCGGTGCTTAAATTAATCGCGTAATACTTTATCGTAGTGTGCTGTTCTGTTGAGTGTGAACTTATGAAACTAGCCTTACGATCAAGTGGGAGAATGTTGGTTATGATCTTGGCTAACTGCCAGATCCAAAATTTTGGGGCAAGGCCCACTCACACACGTGCTCTGATCGGGAGCATCTCAACAGATTTGGTTTGGTCCCGATAACCAACGCCACATTAAAAGGGAGAGGCCGGCACTCAAGAAATAGGTTTTAATCTTGATTTTAGCCATCCATCCTGAAACACCTTTCCGATCAAGGGTTTCGGCACGAGGTTGTCGAAGACTCTTACCATCACCGAGAAGCATCTCGGTGCCCCCCTCTTTCTTCATCGCGCATCAGCTCCACCGACGTTCTACCTCACCGACGACTCTTCAACCACTAAACAAAGCTAATGGCATCTTCGTCTTCTCCGAGTTAGTGAATCTAATGTTTCTTTTGCATTATAGTTATCTTGTGATTATGCTTAAGGCTAGTGATATTGTTTAGCCTAAGTTCTAATATCTCTCTCTTCTTTTTTTGACACCAAAAATAGAAAGAAGAAGGAAAAGGCAAACCGATGGATCGAGTTGCAGGCAACAAATAGGGTACTGGTGCCAGGGTTCGTGAAATCGCTGAAATTCAAGCGAAAACCACAAAAACGAATGTTCTCGAGGTAGTTCAGAAAGAAAAATCGATCGTCAAACCGGGATGACTCAAATTTGTTTTCAAAAAATTTCAAAAATTCGGAAAAATTTATCCAAAAGCTCCCCAAAATCAGTATTAATAGTGTTTTAACCTCTGGGATGAAAATGAGTTGAAAAATCGAATTTATTAGCTGGTTTTGCGCTAGAACCGAATTTGCAAAAATTGAAAATGCAAATAATTAAAAAATGGCACTGTGAAGTCCAGGCCCAATAGGCCCAGCCGACCCACTACCCATTTGTGTCGGTTTTGTGTTGGCTGAGTGGTCCTATGACCACATTATTGTGCAGACATGGAATCCCCAGCACACCCCGAGCAGAAACCGAGAGGGAGAGTCCAGATCCAGCCACCGGCGAGGAGAAATCGAGCTTCGCCCTCGAATACCGAGTGGTATGGCACGAAATCCGAGCGGCTCACGAGGGAAATCAACTTGGCCTGCTGGTTCTTCTGGGAAATCAATTAGGCTATTAGTGATCAAAACTAATTTGTGATCAGCATGTTTATTACAAGACTAATTGTAATCAGCATGTTTTGTTACAAGACTAGTGATCAGCATGCATACATGCACAAATTGAATGCAATCTTCTTCCTTGTAGCCTGTAATGTCATGTAACTAATAATTGATTTTTGTTGCTATAGCTAGCTAGGTGCAGTACCATTTTGTATGATTTGTGAACTTGAAGCAAGACATGTGGTGTACACATATGCGTAGAAAGAAGAGTGCTATATATGTGCATGCTTACTTGGTGCAGTACCATTTTATATGATTTTTGTTGCTATAGCTTCTTCAAGTTATTATTTTCTAGGGTAATTGAACATGTACGATAAGATTTGCATGTTACTTGTTATTGTTTTGTATTAGCAAATGGCAGACCAGGGTGATGTTGTGTAGGAACACGGCGAGAAGGTGGGTGCTGGATTTCGATGCAAGTACTGTCACAAAGAGAAGAAAGGAGGCGAACACACCCACGCTCTAGCAGTTGGCTCAGTGCATCGTTTTGCATTGCGCTTCTTCCTGCGGATATGAGCGCAATTGGAGCACATTCGCATTCATCCACACCAATGTTCACAACCGTCTGTCATACAAGAAGTTCCATAAGTTGGTCTATGTGAACTACAACATGTAGCTCAGAATCCAAGAACAAGAAAATGACAAGTCCGCAGCCGAAGACAATCCATCCAGCGCCTAATGGGGCTTACACTATGCGACGCAGAAAATCCGATCGTTTTCAAACTTTAATCTAGGCGACAACTCTGCTGCCCTAGAAACACTGAATTAGGTTTTCTTGGATCGTTCTGAGATTAAGCTTGTTCCTTTGAGTACAATAGCATCTACAAAGCATAAAATCACAAAAATATCCTTACGTCTACCATTGGGAACCAATTCATCCCTTGTAAATACTTTGATCCTATTTGAGACTAGCTTGTTGATATTGCTGAGGGCTGCTCTACTTGATACATTGCATAATCTTGAAATATCATATCATACCGTGTTGTGACATCAAGTTAGGGATTCCAAAATTTTGTTCATACTAGTGTTTGCCAAAAGTCACCAAAAGAAAGAAAGAGCCAGAAGGCCAAAAAAAGAAAAGAAAACAGAATAGTGGTCGGCAGCACTACATTGAGCAAAACCCTAATTTGTGTTTATTATTTTCATATTGTGCAATTGTATTAATTAGTGAGCAATCTTGTGCCCTTTTACCTTTTCTGAAGCAATTATCTAGTGTCTCTCCGTAACTTATGCAACACGAGCTTTGGTGCCAATATTTTTTTTTATTTAGCTCATTCCATTGGTTGCATTAAGTTCCATCATCTTTGTGCGTGAATTGTCTTGAAATTCGCTTATATCTTTGAGATCGACAACTAGGGCTTTTGAATTCTAGTTTGGATCATTACTTTTCATTACAATAACTAGAATTATCAGATTGTATAGGAAATAAATATTACCTGTCCAAGCTCCACCTTCTACTAGCCAAATAGGTATCGTTCTCCTTACAATCGCTTTGCCAAGCTTGAATGTGTTTATCACGAAACAGCCACCGGTTACCACCTATTTGCTTGGTAAGAATTGGTAAGAACCTGGTAAAAGTTTTAGTGTGAGAGACTTTGAATCACCAGATCCTAGTACTTGGTAGGAACATATATTTATGATTTGTTTCTTGTCTTCACTAACAATGGCAGGTTCTCAACGTCGTAGTACTTGGGCCAACAGCATCCTAGGAGAAGAGGTAGTTCACACTCCGAGATACGAAGAACGTACGAGCACAGCTTCACCACCAAGGGAGGTACGATGACATAGCACACGTAACAAAAGTAAGTTGACCGTACCCATTTTTAGTGGTAAGTATGATCCTGAATGTTATCTTACTTGAGAATTAGCTGTAGTACAATCATTTGATAAAAATGGAATTCCTGAGCATGATAAGGTTAGGGTTGTTACTAGTGGATTTACTGGTTTTGCTGCTCTTTGGTGGAATGATTATATGCGTAAAAATCAGGACATCCCTAGCACATGGATTAAATTGAAGAAAATTATGAGAGCTAGAATTGTTCCTTCATATGTTGCTCGCCAATTATGGAATGAATTGCAACGTCTAAAACAAGGTAGTAAAACTGTGGATGAGCATTACAAAGAATTTCAGCGTAGATCTTTGCGTTGTGGGTTAGAAGAGACCGAAAAGACTAGGATGAACAGCTTTTATTGTGGACTAGATTTTGATATTCGTATAATGATATCTTGTAAAGAATTCAATTCTATGTCATACTTGCTTAATCTTTCATGTAAAGCTGAAAGAAAAATACAGAGAAGACAATCAATCACAGTTCAAGTTCCTACAGAGTTAAATGCTAATCCTATTGCATGCACTGCACCAAACCTTAATGAGAGCAAACACCCTGAGCATACGAAAGAAATACCAGAAAATTCGAGTAAAGTAGAGGATAGCACATGTGAGGATGATTGTACTAACGTAATCCAATCTACTTCTGTTATTTTTGTTGTTGCTGTTCCATGTTATACGCAGGTTACTTCTGAAGAAGGGGAGCTAAAAGTTGAAAACCCTGCGTTATCAATTGAAAGTTTTGTGTTACCTACTTCTTCTGAGGAGGATGCTAATGACCATGGTACAGATCTGATTTTACAGCAAGAAAGGAAGCATATTTATGAGTATATTCCTGTTGTTCTTAATTCTATTGAGTTTCCACCTTGTGCCACAATTGTAGAACCATGTGATGAATTGCATGCTTATAATTTTGATCATGTGATACTGATTACGCATAAGAAAGTGATAGCTAGAATATCCCCTACCACCGTTTTGTGCTATATCATGTTGAATGAGCCTGTTAGCTTGAATTGTGCTATGGAAAAGATTTCTGAAATTTTATCCCTTAAGTCTTTATCTAGCACATATGCCTATTGTTTTAAATTCAATTTATTTGAGGATTATGGCATAGATGGCAAGTTTCTTGTCTACAGAATATGCATAACTTGTGATAAACTAGCTGAATTGAAGCTTGCTGTTTTGGGCAATCCTAGTTGTATGCAACGGCTTGTTTCATGTGTGGTACCATCAAATTTTCCTGATATGTGTGATACACATAGCTTGCTACCTCTTTGTTCGAATGTCAGTACATTGACTTGTATTACAAATCAACATGTCATAGTTAATGAGTAGAAGCACATGAAAATTATGTCACTGTTGTTGGAATGGTTTGATATTACTTGTTTACAATCTGATCACATGAATGAGCTATGTTCGTTACTAAAACTTGTACTAGTTTTGCCCATATATATTATTGAATAAGGCTTACAAAACATGATTATTCTTTATCCAAGGACAGGGATAGATATGTGCTTAACTTATATTTACAAATTAAGTTACAAACTGAATCATGTTAATATTTATGTTACATGCTTCATTTATAATCACAAATTGAGTTGCAAAATTGTGAGGAAAGGTGTTTTACTTAAATCTGATTTCCTCACTTGTTGTTATGCAAATAGTACTACACGAAACCAAAAGAACAATGAAATATGGGATATATACATATATGTTGCGTGCACGTTGTTCTTTTTGTTGCTTGTTTCTTCTCTAGTTTGTCCAAAACCGAGGATGGTTTTCCTTCAAGGAGTTGAGGAAGCATCTAAGAGTGCTAGCATTCATCATGCTTTTATATGTTAGAAAGAAGTGTTGAGCTATGTGGATAAATCATCAGGTGAATCCTTTGAATATCTTTCTTATCTTCAAAATATATAAAGAGGCGGAGCTACTATTTTATTTAATTGAATGCAGGACCTATAAGAGGATGTTTTGTGTTGAGGACAAGCTAAAACGTGAGCTTGAGTCGAGGATGACTCAAATTCAACAAGGGGAGGATGATGAGGATAGCACTACTACGGATACGACCACACTTGGTTGGACCAACTCCAACACGTCATCCTTGGGCAAAAAAAGAGAGATATCAAATCCATCACGTTTTGGAATCCAATTCGGCCTCCAGATACTAGCCTGAAGTAAAACAAGTATAACTTTTGCATACAGTGTCCAATTGGAGAGTTCTTACACTTGATTAAAAGCTTACTTCGAGATCTTTCCAACAGATTTCACCTCACCCAAAAATTACTTCGGAGTACTCCACAATCAACAAAACAATTCGGGTCAACTTTTCAGTCCGAGTCAAACTTGGGCTTTAGGCCTTGTAAGAGTCCTATTCGACCTCTCCTTTGTGCTGGCTGAATCCCCTTTCTCTTTTACCTATATATAGCTAGAGAGTATTCCAAAATTACATGGGTTTTGTTTAGTTGTAGTTTTCCTTGGTGAAACTATTTGGTATTCTCTTGTTCGGCGAGATCAACAGTAATACCATGCTTCGGAACCCCACATCAATACTTTAATTATATTTGCAATTTTAGATTGCTTTTGCTTTGTTCTTCGATTGCTTGCAGGAATTGATCTTCGTGATCATGTCAAACGGGTTTTGACACGGTTGAAACAACTCGGAGTTTGGTTCAGCGATTGCTTGGCGTCGGTCATGTTTTGGTCGTAGCCTGGATCATGAGGGTCGTCTCCACTAATCAATAGTTATCCATCTCACCAAAAGATCGTGTCATATGATTAGCACAAGACACGTCATATAATTAGCACAAATCCCGAGGGGAAGGGATGGCAGCATATACAATAAGACCACCTTAGCTTACTATTAAGATATACATATCAAATTTGTCCTATATAGAAAAGTGAGAAAAGAGGAGAGAGAAGAGAACCGGCTCTCATACAGCAGCCAGCATCGTACAGAAAACAACATGCTATGGCCAGCCAAAAGCCCGTGTTAGAGCAAGTATGCTTACTTTAGATGACATAGATGAGATATAGTTATTGTACAAGCTTTAATGTTATAGCCAAAAGTGTTTCTCTACAGACAACTTTTAGAGATGGTTACTGTACAAACTAAATTTGCTACTTACTCTAGGTGACATGGATGAGAGATGAAGTAAGTAATGAACTTTGTATTGTACCTGCTCTAAGAGCAAGTATAATAAGATCACCTCAGCTTACTATTAATATGTGCACGTCAGCAAGCCTATGTGGAAAAAAAAAGAAATGAGGATAAATAAGAGAGCCACTCTTATTAGTAGCAATCATCGCACGGGAACATATGTGTTATCGTCGGTGCGAACGACTCTTAGTATTGAAGTTAGTGTTTTGCCAATAGCCACAAAGATGAAATTAGTGTTGAATACCTAAATTAAATGATTTAGTGTTTCTCTAGAGATAACATTTAGAAATGGTTATTATACAAGCTAGCTTTATTGCTTATTCTAGATAACATAGATGAGAGATATAGTAAAGGTATGTACAATAAAATCACCTCACCTTACTCTTAGTATGTACATATCAGTTTTATCTTATGTGAAAAAGTGATAAAAGAGTAGAGAGAAGAGAACATAGGTGCTATCGCCGGCTAAAAACTGGTGTTGGAGCCAACACGAACAGTTCTTAATGTTGAAGTTAGCATTTTGTCAATAACCACAAAGATGAAATCAATGTTGAATATCCAAATCAAATGTTTTAATGTTTCTCTAAAGATAAATTTTAAAGATGGTTATTGTATAGATTGATTTTATTGTTTATTTTAGATGATATAGATTTATTGTTTAGTCCGGACGGTATAGATATTTACGACACGAATTAGAGAGATGAGTAAACAGTAGGTTCTGTTATTATATTTGTATTTGCTCTACGAAGTGCAGAGCGAGCTGCGAAGAAATCACGCACGCGTGTGAAGAGGGGGAGAGAGGGGAGAGGGAGCGAGGCAGGTGGGGTGATTAACCAAAGGAGACGAAGCTGCAACAGCTAGGAGGAATGGCCGGCACGCGGAGGGCTGAGGAGGAGTACGACTACCTCTTCAAGGTGGTGCTGATCGGCGACTCCGGCGTGGGCAAATCGAACCTGCTGTCCCGCTTCACCCGCAACGAGTTCTGCCTCGAATCCAAGTCCACCATCGGCGTCGAGTTCGCCACAAGGACGCTCCATGTAAGCAATCACCCAATACGCTGCTCTCCTCTTCTTCGATCTCCTTGCTCACCTGTTACTAGCTAGCTAGATCGGCCGAACGGATCTTCCTTTCCTTTCCTGTCCTCTTCTCTTCGGATCTGCAATTCTTGCGCTCCAGATCTACTCACTCATCAATTGTATTTGCCGTCACTCGTGTCAAGGTTAACTACTGACATCAGATCAGAGATGCTAGCTTGCTAGTTAGGCTATCGACTGGTTTCTTGCCAATTCGCAACCGGTTGTCGGTTCATAATTTCACTGTGCCTAGCTAACTAGCTAGATCTACCTACTACTCATCAGGACAAGGGTAGTTCGATGATAACTCAGATCCATTACCCTTTTTCTTTAATTTTCAGGCTGCTGGTGAAAAATGCTCAAACTGTAACTTGATTCTACAGCCAGCCCATCACCATTACCTATAGCTATTTAGTTGCTGTTAGTTTGTTACAACAGACAAGGAGAGAGAGAAAAAACACTCAAAAGGGCAAAGCTGCTGCTTTCCTGTTAAGCAGCGGAACATTGAGTGACCTTCTAATAATCCGCCTGCTTTTCGGATCGAAATCATCCAACATGTATGATCAATCGTGCTAATCCGCATACATCTTGGATGGATGACTGGATGCCAACCTATCCGATTGAAATGGGCTTTGCTTGTGACAGGGCATATTCCACCTGACCTGCACCACCCCTAGTATTAGTATACGTTAACTTCGATGGCACACTCAATTCAGTAGCTGGCTTAGCAACTGGCAACTAGTATTTCTGTCCATTAACTCACACCCCTTAAAGTCTTAACAACCTGTCTACATAGAAGTCTAGCATGATACCCAAATTTGTTTCTTGTTTGTTTTGTACTTGCTAGGTTTGGCAGTTTCAACCTATGAGGATTTACGCAGATCATGACAAGTGAAACACTTTTTTTTTATCTTAACAGCACCTTTGATGAACTTTTACATAGAAGCATTTCAGTTCATTGCTAATACGCACTGTCTATTTAACTGTTCATTTCTGGAAGAGTACACCTTTTGGAATATGCAACTTGCAGATTTGCCTTCAGCTTCAACCAGTCCAGATCCTTTCCAAATTCCAAATTAAGGGTATCCTCCCCATTTTTAGACAGCTGGGGCAGTTATCCAGTTACTACTCAATAGGAGCTGCCACCACCTCGCTAATCCTTTTGTTCGCTTCTACTAGTAGTTATCTCTCCTGAATGTATAAATTCTCAAAAGGCTTGTAATGGTAGTTATTCTTATTTTGGCTTGATGTAGGTGGAGGGCAAGATAATAAAGGCGCAGATCTGGGACACGGCAGGGCAAGAGCGATACAGGGCGATCACGAGCGCCTACTACCGTGGGGCTCTCGGCGCAGTCCTAGTCTACGATGTGAGCAAGCCCACAACCTTCGAGAACATCAGCCGGTGGCTGAAGGAGCTGCGTGACCACGCCGACGCAAACATCAGAATCATGCTCGTCGGCAACAAGACTGATCTGAAGCACCTCCGAGCTGTAGCCACAGAGGACGCCCAGAGCTTTGCCGAGGCAGAAGGCCTGTCCTACATTGAGACATCTGCGCTTGAGGCTACAAATGTGGAGGAGGCATTCCAGCTGATTCTCGGCGACATATACCGGACCATCAGCAAGAAGGCAGTGGCATCGGATGATGCCGGGGCAGGGGCTGCCGGAGTCAAGGAAGGTAAAACCATCAATGTGGTGGGTGGTGATGCCAATAGCGAAAAGAAGCAATGCTGCTCAGCTTAGAACGGATAATGCCCGCCAAGTTCTTCTCTGATGTCATTGGTGTACGTTGTGTGATGGTTGTTTTTGAATTTAAAGCTTTGTTGATTCATTTTTTCAGATATCTCTACCTTGTTAGACTTGACATTCACATATTCTCTAAAGCAGTTACTATATCATATCAAGTTAATTGGTTTATACATCTGCTAATGTTTCTGGCTTCTTGTCCATTTTGAGTTACATCAGTCAGCATCCCGCAGACAAGCGCTGAAGTGCACAACTGAGAAGCTTCCAAAAAGGAAGCCAAAAGACAAACTCCAGCTAACTGACAAGATGATCGACAACCTTCCATCAACCAGAATGTTAAATTCAAATACCATCTATATCATGTAGTTTCACCTTCACGTTGCCTAACACGCTGATGAAGAAAATGAACTAACGATATCGCATCACAAACTCCGGCAAGTAACAATAGTAGTATCACAAACTCTGTTGTATACGCGGTATCCGGTACCTTCTCCAGTGTTTTGATGAAATCTTCCATCTTCCAACTACTCAACAGTAGCAGTTTCATGATAGGAAGTGTGTGTTGTTGAGCTTGCTTATGACGAGCAGCAGCTACTCTTCTGTTGTTGTATGGGCTGCCCTTTCATGTGAACATGGACGGTTGGCTTCCTCTCCACGGCAGGCTGGGTTGTCATCCTGCAGAGGTAGCACGGTAAGTAAATTCAGCAGCCAGGTGTATCTCTCTAATCTCATAGACAACTCACAATAGAACACAATGGCATGCTGTCACGGACAAGACTATCACAAAGGAAACAAGAACATTCGGTAAGACTTGAAATGCACGAAAGGAGCAATAGATCTGTAGAGAGACTGTACAATCTGCGTTTAGCACTTAGAAAAACTAGTATGAATATCTAAAAAAAATTTGTCTGCTGCTATTAACCTAGGAAAGCACACTTCACAGGTAGGACTCGAGTGAAATTATTCTCCAAGGTTGCAAAGGTCCATTGGAAATATTTGAGAAATGTTCAGCATTGGGCTCTTGCACAAGTATAAGATCGGAAGAAACAAAGTGAGCATTTTTTTGCCATTTCTTAAAAAGAAGTATGGAATCTACTGATAGAATTTACTGAGCTTTCTATACTGCAGGCATGCAGCAAACTTCATAATCTTACAGCGCCGAATATAGCAGACACTGGGTGCAAAAGGGCCTCTAAAAATGTGCTTTTCTTGGTTTACCTCTTCTTGATTTCTGATGACATGGTTAAGAAAGCCTCCTCCACATTGATGGAATCCTTTGCACTTGTCTCAAGAAAAGGAACTCCTAATGATTCTGCAAAAGCCTGAAATTAACCATAGATATTTTAGTCATTTCATTACCATATATAGAGTCATTAGTCCTGAAGAGCGAAGACTGAAACTGCATTAGGAAGAAGTATATCAAGAATAAAACAGGCTCATAATGGTTATTGGATTTTAGGGACAACCAGAGATGAAATGTTCCTTCCATTGTGAATATTCCTTGTCAGTCACATTCAAAAGATAATCGCAATTAGATGTTAGCCAACACAAGGGAAACTACATTAGTTTCTAAATGTTTACAAAGACATTCCATAATAAGTTGATAACAGCAGTAAGTGAAATTCACATTAGAACTGTAGCAACAGTCCAAAAATATATTATTGGACTATGGCTAAAATTGTCTGTGAAACTAAAAAAAAAGAAAGAAGATATTTACCTTGGCCTGTTCTGTAGCAACAACCTTACTATCAACCAAATCACACTTGTTCCCAACTAGAAGCTTGCATACACTGTCACTGGCATACCTATCAATCTCACTCAACCAGTGCTTGACATTATTGAAGCTTTCAATATCTGTCATGTCATATAAGATCTGAAAAGTATTGTAAGAAATATAAACTCCATGACCATTCTATGGAAATCTAGAGCCTGAAAGATAAAGCACAGAATAGAATGTGAAAAGGAATATGAACAAGTTCAGTTCAATAATGACCAGAGTAAAACGTAAAGCTATTCCAACCAAATCTAAACCGTTGAATTACATTGGAGGAGTAAAATAATACAGCCGAAAGAAATGATTGTAAGTGTGTAATCAGCATAAAATGCAAAATATGGGTGTTCAAGAGGAATTACAATGATTCCATGAGCTCCCCGATAGTAACTGCTTGTTATTGTCCTGAACCTTTCCTGGCCTGCTGTGTCCCACTGAACAAGAAACACAACATCATTATAACAACCGGAGGGTTGAATGAACACAGGTAGATTTTGTAAAGCAAAGCATGACCTAACACATCAAGTCTTACCTAACAATTAATTGTCAATACCTGTCGGCGTTTCGAGCACCGGCAAGTAAATTTGTAAGTCTAAGGGGCCGCGCGTTCCACTCCCTGAATGGTTAGACTCAGAAGTCCAAGATGTATACTGGTTCGGGCCGAAGGTCCCTACTCCAGTTCATGTGATGGCGTTGTATTCCCTTCAGTACAGATGACTGCACAAAGTTTACAAGCGAGAGTGCTAATGGCTTAGCGAGATGGGTTCGATCCCCCTCCTACGGGGGTTCCTGCCTCCTTTTATACGGAAGGAAGGGGCAGGTTACATCGAGAGTTGGGAGAGGACGAGGTGACCTACACTAGGAGCTTCGGTCCTTCGTTCTGCTGACTGATCACCCCTCGTCTTGCCCATGCTGGGTCGGTAGCCTAGTTGGCTGGCGGTTAGGTATTTCCGGAAACGGCGTACCGCCTCCGCGAACCTTACGAGTGTTGACGTTGTCGCGCATGACGGGTGTTGCCTCGGGAGAGCGTGTCTTCGCATCAGATGTGACCGGTGATGGGATCGGGAGCATGACTTGGCGATCATTAAACCCTCTTGGGAAGGGCCACCGCCTTGTATAGTCATTTCGATTGACCCGTTCGCTCGCGGGTACGTGGTCAGTGGTCGCGGGGCTTCGACACGCGCCCTTGGCGGATGTTACCTTGGTTTGATCGAGTCGGGGATCCCGCCCCGCCAAGGGGTCGGGAGCCCCGCTTGGTCGGAGACACTGGCCCCTCGTCGGTCGGAAGGATGTCTTGTGTGGCTTTGCGTGTGCTTTGGTCGATGGCTGGTGGGAGCGGCTGTTGGGCTTGAGCTGTGCTTGAGGCCGCCGCTCGTCGCCGGCCGCCGGGTACCTATTATAAGTATTCGTCAAGAGCCCCAACCCCGAGCGATTTGGCAGATTCGGTTGGGGTTGAGCTTGGTTGAGAGGTGATCGGGCCCAAGTGGTCGGTCCGACCGATTAGGTCAAACGATTTCGCCAGTGTACTCGACGCATCCAACGGCCGCCTCGAATTTGGCCAGGGCATTCAACCGCCGGGGCTTTTAATCACCTCGTTGTACGCCGCAAGACGGCTTAGCGCTAGCGCCCCGCCGCTCGTCTTCGGATCGCCGGGTTTTGGTGGCGGCGCCGCTTTTCCGACGCTTGCATTTATTCGAGACGTTCAATCTCCCTCCGTCCGGGTATATAAGGACGCTACGGCTTGCTTGAGTGACAGACCTTTAGACGAGAATCTTTTCTTTTGCTCCTTGAAATGGCTTCGGGGCACCCTCTAGTCTTCAGCTTTGGTGATGATGTCGTGGTGGAAGAAGAAGATCCTTTGGCCGAGCTTTGGGCTGAGTACGACCAGGCGATGGCCGAACTCCGGGAGGAAGAAGCTGTAGCCCGTGATGCTGCTGCCGTCGATGCGCTGCTCGAGGTCGTCCCGAGGCTCGAGGTAGTAAGGGGGGCCCTTCTAGAGGCGATGGCGCGAGGGCGCCGACTGTAGTCAGTGCGGCTGCGTCGATGTCGCTGAACGGCAGAAGCGCGGCACAGACGTCTGATCCGCGGCGTGCGCGGCCGTCCCGTCGACCGTGCAAGGGCCTACCAAAGATGCCGCCGGTGCCACCGATGCCGCACGGATGTTTAAGAGGCTTTGGCGCGGATAAAGTCCTGCCGTGGTGTAGCGTAGCTATTCTTGTGTCTGTTGGATACTGTATGTAAAGTTGTGTAAAGTTTGAGCCTGTTGGCCTATAATGAAATCTCCTTTTTCTTTATGAATGTCTTCGTGATGAGTTTGCTTCGATTGAGTTGTCCGAGTTGCTCGTTTAACGTCGTAGCTAGACCGTGCCTTGGTCGGCATGGACGACCGGATGCCCCTGCGCGGGGTTCGGGTGTCCGAGTGCTTGTTTAACGTCGTAGCTAGACCGTGCCTTGGTCGGCAGGGACGACCGGATGCCTCTGCGCGAGGTTCGGGTGTCCGAGTTGCTCGTCTAACGTCGTAGCTAAACCGTGCCTTGGTCGGCAGGGACGACCGGATGCCCCTGCGCGGGGTTCGAGTGTCCGAGTGCTCGTTTAACGTCGTAGCTAGATCGTGCCTTGGTCGACAGGGACGACCGCGATGCCTCTACGCGAGGTTCGGGTGTCCGAGTGGTCATTTAACGTCGTAGCTGGACGGTGCCTTGGTTGGCAGGGACGACCGCGAGGCCTCTGCGCGAGGTTCGGGTGTCCGAGTGCTGGTTTAACGTCGTAGCTGGACGGTGCCTTGGTCGGCGTGGACGCATCGCGATGCCTCGCGCGAGGTTCGGTGTCCGAGTCTTTGGTTTAACGCCGGCCGGACGGTGCCTTGGTCGGCAGGACGACCGCGATGCCTCGCGCGAGGATCGGGTGTCCGAGTGCTCGCTTAACGTCAGAGCCGGACGGTGCCTTGGTCGGCATGGGCGACCGCGACACCTCTCGCGCGAGGTTCGTGTCCGAGTGCTCGCTTAACGTCGTAGCCGGACGGTGCCTTGGTCGGCAAGGACGCACCGCGCCGCTCGCGCGAGGTTCGTGTCCGAGTGCTCGCTTAACGTCGAGCCGGACGGTGCCTTGGTCGGCAGGACGACCGCGATGCCTCGCGTGAGGTTCGGTGTCCGAGTGCTCGCTTAACGCCGTAGCCTTGGACGGGGCTCGTTTACGCCGAGCCGGACGGGGCTCGTTTTACGTCAGAGCCGGACGGTGCCTTGGTCGGCAGGGACGACCGCGAGGCCTCGCGTGAGGTTCGTGTCCGAGTGCTCGCTTAACGTCAGAGCCGACGGTGCCTTGGTCGGCGCGGGACGACCGCGATGCCTCGCGCGAGGTTCGTGTCCGAGCGCCGTTTAACGTCAGAGCCGGACGGTGCCTTGGTCGGCAGGACGACCGCGATGCTCTACGCGAGGTTCGGTGTCCGAGTGCTCGCTTAACGTCGAGCCGGACGGTGCCTTGGTCGGCAAGGACGCATCGCGACGCCTCGCGCGAGGTTCGGGTATCCGAGTCTTTGGTTTAACGTCGAGCCGGACGGTGTCTTGGTCGGTAGGGACGACCGCGATGCCTCTCGCGCGATGTTCGGTGTCCGAGTGCTCGCTTAACGTCAGAGCCGGACGGTGCCTTGGTCGGCAATGGACGACCGCGGCGCCGCTCGCGCGAGGTTCGTGTCCGAGTGCTCGCTTAACGTCGAGCCGGACGGTGCCTTGGTCGGCAGGACGACCGCGATGCCTCGCGCGAGGTTCGGTGTCCGAGTGCTCGCTTAACGCCGTAGCCGGACGGGGCTCGCTTTACGCCGTAGCCGGACGGGGCTCGCGTTTACGCCGTAGCCGGACGTGGGCTCGCTTTACGAGTAGCCGGACGGGGCTCGCTTTACGTCGTGAGCCGGACGGGGCATCCATCCCGAGTCCTCGTCCGCGAGGGTAGCCGCGAGAGGAGTGGCGCCGCCTATTCCACATGTATACCCCATCCGCAGTGTGGGACTGGAGGGTGAGCGACGCGTTTACCGCGTTGGTTTGAACGCCGTGCTCGTGGAGCTTATAATGTAGTCCGAGTGGGTCCCGGAGGTCCCGCCAAGGGGACCCTTCCGAGCGACGGTCCCGAGTAGGGTGTCCGGCCCCGCCGTGGGCGACCCATAAGAAACCTTTCTTTACTCAATCCCGATGGGCCTCGGGTCCGTGACCTGTGGCATACCGGCTATCGCCATCGATGAGCTCACGGAGAGTGTGAAGTATGGTCTCGGACGCGAGTAGAGGTGATTGGGTCGTCACCGACCTAACCGAGGGCCCACCGTGGGGCTCACCTCATACTTGCCCTCGCTCAAGTTTCACTGGGCGGCCTTATACCCATCCGTGGGGTAGGCCTTTTGAACCCACAACTATTAGCTGGGCCCGGCGCAAGCCACGAGCTTTTGCTGCTTTGGCCGCAGCTGCCAGGGGGCCTCGCGACGCGCCAGAGCAACCGCCCCGCCTCAAGGCGAGACCAAGAGGTTACAGGACGCCCGCCGGGACGGCGTTTTATGGCCCCCGTTTAAATCGCCGATTAAATGCCGAGTGGAATTGGAAACCGGAGTTACCAGTCGGGCGTGATGCAGGAGGGTGGACGCGACGCCGCCGAGGGGGTGCTCGTTCGGTCGGCGCCGCCGTCTTCTATAAATACGTTTGTCGGGCGCTTTGAGTAGTCACGCTTGCTTGCCTTCCTCGCCTCCCGCCCCTAAGACAAAAAGAGCAACAAAGAGCCAAGAAAAGAAAACTCACCTTCTCTTCTCCTCGCTTTCCACGCCTCTTTTGCAAGGATGTCGTGGCGGAGTGCTCGCCTGTGCCACCAAGGCCGCTTGGTGAAGAAGGGCTTCCTCACCGCGCAAGATCTCTCGGTTGGAGGGTGCCGACGGAGCCGCCCCCGGGACGACGAGGTCGTGGTGCTAGCCTCGTTCTTCGAGCGCGGCTTCGGCTTGCCGCTGCACCCGTTCGTCCGAGGGCTGCTCTTCCACTACAAGGCGGAGGCGCACCATCTTAACCCCAACGGGGTCCTCCACATCGCCATATTCATCACGCTCTGCGAGGCTTTCCTGGGAATTGAGCCGCATTGGGCGCTGTGGAGGCATTTCTTCCAAGCAAGGCTCTGGAAGGACAAGCCAACGGACGCCGCGGCGCCCATTGGTGGCCTAGCCCTCCAGCTTCGGTCCGGCCGGAGCACGGAGTATCTCGAGGTCAAGCCGCCATCGCCCAACAAGGGATGGCGCTCGAGTGGTTCTATGCTCGAACGCCGGAGACAAGGCCGCCCTTCACCGCAAACTTCCGTGGCGGGAGGAGTGGAACTGGGCGCCGAGAAGCGAGAAGAATAAGGTGGCCCCGATCGAGAGCGTGTCGGGCCCTAAGGAGGCAAGGGCTCACCGGGGACGTGGTCGTGCGTGCCTTCATGAGGATGCGCGTGCAACCTCTTACGCACAGGCCCCGCCTGCTTTCAAGACGAGGGGGCATCCGACCGGATGAGGATGGCGGAGCCCGAGCTAGCCGCGACGGAGGTCGGCCCGGTGACCGCCACGGAGGAAGCGCGACGGAGGCGCGGTGGCCACCCGAGCCATTCTCGGGCCCACCCTCCAAATCTGGTAGGTCGGCCGGACTTCTTCCCGCCTCTCTTTTCTTTGCTTTTAACGCCTGGTCTGACCAGTGTTTTTTATCTTCTAGGGGCTCTTGGGCATGTTCTCCCGGGCGCCGCTCCCGGGAGATAAGGAGGCGAGGGCGGCGGCCCGAGCGAAGACCGCAGAGCTCGACTCCTCCCGCAAGAAGCGGAAGGAGGAGAGGAGGAAGAAGAAGGAGAAGGAGCGCGCGGCGAGGGCCGCGCGCGGTGAGGACGTGTCGGAGGCCACTGCTGCGGGTGTAACCTCCACCGACAGCAGCGGAAGCACCCTGGTCACGCATACTGCGGGTTCCCTTCTGACCCGCTGACCGGCGGCGGTCCGGGCGTGGACCTGCCGGAGGGCGACACCACAGGCTCCGCGGCCGGGGGGCCTCAGGCGGAGGGTGACCGCGCGGTCGCCGTCATCGCCGCGCGCCTTGCTGGAGGCGGCTGGGAAGCGGCCGATGATCTCGCTTCTGAGGGGCCGTGAGAGAGCGCGCTGCCGCGCACCCGCCGGCCAAGAAGTACTCTTTTCTTTTGTTCAAACATTTTTGCGGCAAAGCCGCCCAACCGCTTTTAAGTGTTTGTGATGTGCGGTGCCTATACGGGGTGACCGTGGCGCGCCCTGTGGCGGTTCCGCAAGGGACGGCGCCAAGGAGTCGATAGCGCAGGACGCCGCAGAGGTTCCAGAGACGCCGATCGGTCGACGCCGATCGTGGTCTCGGGCCGAGGCGCGCCGCCACGAGGCCGAGGTTGGCGAGGGCTCCCGACGCTCCATTGGGGACACCGCCACGACGTGATCATCCTCACGAGGAAGAGACGGCGGCGCCGCCGACGATCGTCTTTACCGAGACGGCGCCGGTGCTAGAGGTGTCCGACCTCGCCCTGTGGGAGGTGCCGACCGAGGTCCCGCAGCGCAGTCGCCGAGGATCCCGAGGACAGCCCACCATCGCTGCCGATGGTGCTCGATGGGTAGCGCCCCGCCCGAGCAGACGATCAGGCCCATCACGGAGTGGCCTTGAGTCGGGTCGGTGGGCGAAACGGAAGAGAGCGAGTGGGTCGCTCTTCAACAAGGCGCCCGACGCCAAAAGAGATGGACCAGTCCGAAAGGGTCCGACTCTTGTTCTAGAATCTTCCGGTGAAGGCCGACGCGATGGCCGAGGAGTCCGCCGATCGCCTTGGTAAGTTGATGAAAAAACCCAACTTGTAAAATTCTGACGCACTCGCCGTGAGACTAACGGATAGTCCGCATCTTGCAGCATCTGCAGGCTTGCTCGGAGGGCAAAGCCGAGCTCCTACGGCGCCCGACACAAATGCGCGGCCGCCGTGGAAGAGTGTAATCTGGCCGCGCTTGAGCTGCACTTAGCTCAAGAGGCGCTGAACGTGAGGCAGGCGGAGGCGGCGAAGGTCTGCCAAGAGCTGGAGGGGGCCACTAAGGCTCTCTTTGATAAGCGCCTTGGGGCCAAGTCCCTGAGGACGAAGGTGGCGGAGCTCGAGTCCTCCCTGGCAGAGGCCACCAGCGCCAAGGACGCCGCCGCCATCGCAGAGGGGCAGCGCAAGCGCAGCAACCCGTCTGCGGACCGAGCGAGACCAGGCTCGGAAGGACGCCGACCGAGTCCGCTCCGAGCGGGAGGCCGCTCGGAAGGACTGACCTCCTTGAGGGCCTCCTACGAGGCGCCAGCAAGAAGTCGGCAACCCGCGAACTCGCGGCGGTAAGGGTCTCAACTTCTTATTTGATTTCGTGGGCGCTATTCGTAAGTCGTGATCATCGGCGCCGCTGCCATCCGCAGAGGTGCGTAAGAACTTGGGCCTCGCCGCTGAGGAGCTGGCGACGCCTCGCAGCCCGTGACAAGGCGGTCACGGTGCGGACGCGCTCGGCAAATACCAAGGTTGCCGAAGATGGTCGGGCCAAGCCGCCACGAACCGAAGCCCTTCGCAAGGCCGCCAGACGCTCGCGTCCGGTCCTTGGAGCGATGGCGGCCCGAAGCGCTCTGGCGCCTCGCTAGCCCGAAAGTGCGAGCGCCGAGAGGGCGGTGATTGTTGGCGCGCGCTTGAGCTTCTCGCGCTGGTCAACACCATCTCGCACTACGATGGAATTGACCTCTCGGTGGCAGGCGTGGCGCCGCCGAACCGGACCGACGGCGAGATTGATGAGTTCGAGCTCTTGGTCGAGCCGCACGCCGGAGATTGCCACCACGCCTCGCCGCAGTCGCCTCGAGGAAGAATAAAGTAGTTAGATTTATCCTCCTTTTTGATTGTAAAGACTATTATGCTTGTAAACAATCTTAAGGTTAACAAGTTCCAGTACGTCTCTTGCCCCCTTTTGTGTTTTTGGTGAACGTTTGGCCATAGCCTTAAGGACCGCAAGGGTCACTTATGCGTAGGTCGGGTTGCTTCGGGAGGGGCTAAGAGGATAGGAATCTTGGTTACTCAGCAGTTATACGCACGCGTGAGGGATAGGAGTGTTCCCGACCGACAAAAGATCGCCCACTTGGGCATTTCCTTCTTCCGCGAAGTGCCGTAACCATAGGCGCCGGGCGAGGCCATAGCACTCGGTCGAGAGGATTACCGCCGGAGGACTCGTGACGGTCGGGTCACCGACCGCGACGAGAGCGTGAGTTAGCCGAGTTTGCGCTGGGAGGAGTGTTCCCAACCGACCAAAAGGTCACTCCACTCGGGCACTTCCTTCTTCCGAAGCGCTACTTAGCAACCATAGCACGGGGGCGAGGCCGAACGCTTGGGTCGAAAGGGTTACCACCGGGATGGACCTTGTGATCGGTCGGGTCACCGACCCGCATAAGCGCCGACTAGAAGTACTGAACGGGCGCCATAGGCAGCTTCGAGCGCCGCATGGCGACTGTGTGCTCGGAAGGGTAAAGGTAAAGACCATGCCGAGGAAAAAAGAGTTTAGGATAGAATCGCCTTAACTTTTCTATGTTCCAAGCGTTCAAAGGATGCGACCGTCGGCGCCCTTGAGTCGAAGGTGCCAAGTCGGAGAACCTCTACGACGGTGAAGGGCCTTCCTGTATGCGATAGCTTGTGCTTATCTTTGTCGGTTTGGACCCCGCAGACTAGGTCGCCATACCAAGGATCGCCAACCCGGGCGGCCGTGGTAACGCCGCAGAGCTTGTTGATACTTGGCCGATCGCGGGATGGCTACGCCATGCGCCTCGTCGAGCCTGGTCGATGGCGCCTTGTTGCAAGGCGAGCCCCGAGCCTCATCGGTTTGTAGTCTTGGGCGCCATACTCTAGGTCTGCTGGCAAGACGGCTTCGCCGCCAACACCATGAAGAACGGTGTAAACCCGGCCGCCGGGCGGGCGTGGTCCGCAGCTCCAGAGGACGAGAGGCGCTCGGCCACCCACCGCCCGCTGGGCGCTTGAGCCGATCAAGATCCGTGGCTTGAGTCCTGAAGGATCATGCCGCTCGCACGCTCGACCGGCCGTTAGTCCGCGGATGGGCCACGGCCGCCCAATCGACACGGATGTTGAAGTCGCCGAGAACTCGAGGAACTCCTTCCCCGTGAATCGCGTTCGTTGTCGGTGATGATAGAGTTTGGGACTCGAATCGAAAAACGATGTCGCGGAAGAAGATAGCCGCCAGCCGACGTGACGCCACGACCGCTTAGCCTCTATCCACTTGGTGAATTTATCCACCGCGACTAGGAGATGAGTAAAGCCCCGAAGCGCTTTCTTGAAGGGCCCGACCGGATCGAGTCCCCAAACCGCAAACGCCATGTGATGGGGATCGCTCGCAAGGTTCGAGCTAGCGATGTGTCTGGCGGGCAAAGAATTGGCACCTTCGCAGCGCGCACGATCCGCCGCGGCGGCCGGACACGGCGGTCGCCAATAAAAACCTTGTCGAAAGGCCTTTCCTACGAGAGATCGGTGCAACATGGTGGCCGCAGACCCCGCCATGGATATCGAAAGAAGAACCGCTTCCTTGGTCGGCCGTAACGCACTCGGAGGACCGGAGGACTCTTTTGTAAAGGTCGTACGATCAGACGAAAGATTTTGCCCGCCGAGCGAGGCGCCGGCCTCGGTCGGGTCGCGGGAGCGACCGTCGTCAAACGGTTGATGAAGAGCTTCCTCGGCCGGATTCACCGCTAGCACGCCGCGGTTCGACCACCTAAGTCTCACGCCATCACAGGGCGGTTGGGGTGACCGTATAGGTGAATCGAGACCGCCGCCATCGAGTCCACCGAAGGAAGGTTGCAGGAGGTCGCAGACGAAGATCCCGCGGACCGGCCTCGTTGGATGCAAGATTGGCTTGGTAATCGCCTCACCGCTAGTAGCGCTCAGAGCTGTGGTGGAGCTCAAACCCTTGAACCGCTTCCTCGAGCTTGCGCACTTCCGACAAGACGCAGCCATACGGGCGCCTCGGGCTCAAGCCTTCATGACTGGTCGACGACAAGCTTGGAGTCCCCGCGACGAGTCGGCGAGCGCCGAGGTCGGCAACGATCCGAGACCGCTGACGAGCCTCGTGACTGGCGATGTTGTTGGTCGCGTCAAGAGCAACCCGATGGCGTATTGAAGTCTGCTCCCGAGCGGGAAATGATGACGACTCCGCGCCGCGCCGTTCTTGGTGTAGGACCATCAAAGTACATTGTCCAAGACGGGTCTTCGACACGGTGGCGCTGGCTTTGGTCCACTCGGCGACGGTCGGCCGTGGCTCGCGACTTGATCGCCGTCCGAGGGACGATGTTATGCCGCGTGGCATCGAGCTCGAGCGCCCACTTGGCTATCCTTCCCGAGGCGTCGCGATTGTGGACGATCTCGCCGAAGGGACGCGGTCACCACGGTGATGGCGTCGGGTCAAGTAATGGACGAGCTTTCTCTTGGTGATGAGCACCGCAGAGCGCCTTTCTCGCACTGCGGTACCGAGCCTTGACTCGGAAAGAACCTCGCCGATGAAGTAGATCGCCGTTGTACCTTGAGTTCGCGGCCTTCCTCCGCTCGTTCCACCACAAGGGCCGCGACCGACGACTTGAGCAAAGGGCGGCGATGTAGAGGAGCAGCGGTTCGCCTGGTGCCGGGCGATCAGACCGGAGGTGAGGATAGGAAGGCCTTCAGCGTGTGAGGGCTTCGAGCCTCCTGGTCCACCAAGCGGTCGGATTTCTTGAGCAGCTCAGAGCAAGATTCGCGCCGCCAAGGCGAGACACTTAAACGCCCAAGGCGGCAAGGCACCTCGTTAGCCTCGACCCCTTTGAGGTTAGGAACCGGCCCATCCTTGCGATCGCGAGATCTTCTCCGATTGGCCTCGATACTCGCCGAGACGATGAAGCCGAGCGCTTCCTTTGGGGACCCCAAGATGCATTTCTGGTTGAGCTTTATACTGGAACCGTCAAGATTCGCGAAAGTTTCTTCCGTGTCGGCAATAAGGTCGCGGCGATTCTTGGTCTTCACGATGATGTCGCCAACGTACGCCTCAACGCTATGCGGCCGATCTGCTTGTTGAAGCACGCTTGCATACATCGCTGGTATGTAGCGTCCAAGGTTTTAGGCCGAACGGCATTGTAACGAGCGTAACGAGCCGAACGGCGTGATGAAGGAAGTCGCGAGCTGGTCGGACTCCTTGGCGCTTATCCGTGGTAGCCCGAGTAGGCATCCGAAAGGAAAGAGACTCGCACCCGCGCGGAGTCGATGACTTGGTCGATGCGGGCAAGGGGAACGGTCTTGGGACACGCTTTGTTGAGACTCGATAGTCAACACACATTCTCCATTGCCTATTTTTCTTTTTACAAGTATGGTTGGCTAGCCACCGGGGTGGCGACCTCTTTATAAACCCCGCACCAAAAGCTTGGTGATCTCTCCTATGATCCTACGCCTCCTCGCCGAAGCGGCGCAGCGCTGGGCGACCGGCTTTGAGCCCGGCCTGATGCTCAAGGAGTGCTCACGACTTCCCTTGATTCTGGCATGTCTGAGGACCTCCATGCGAAGACGCCTTTGTTGGCGCGGAGGAAGCCGACGAGCGCTTTCCTATTTGGCGGGAGCGTGGTTCGACCAAGACGGTCTTGGTCGGATCGCAGGATCGACCGCGACCTTCTTCGTGTCCTCGGCGGACTTGAGGATCTCGCCCGACTTGTTGGACTCGGGCGGACTCGAGGCTTCCTCCCGAGGTTGTCGAGCTCGGCAGACGCGATGATCGCCGAGGCAAGCTCACAATCGCCTCCGCAGCTGTAGGCAAGCCGAAAGACGATGCCACGGTGATGACTCCTCGTGGCCCGCATCTTCACTTGAGGTAGGCGAGCCGGGATCGCCATGAACTTGGCGAGCATGGCCACCCCAGATAGTGTGATAGGAGCCGGGAAATCCACAACCTCAAAAGTGAGGGTCTCGGTGCGAAAATTCCCTGCCTCAAAGGTGACGGCAGGTCGACCGCCGAGCGGATGGGCCTCATCGCCGTGGATGACGCCGTGGAAAGGAGCCTTGCTCGGCCGGAGACTCGAGCGAGGAATCCCCATGGTGTCGAGCGCCCCAAGTAGAGGATGTTGAGGTCGCCGCCGCCATCCATGAGCACCTTGGCGAGGCGCTTCTTCCCACGATGGGGTCGACTACCACGGTATCTTCTGGTCCGGGGATGTGGTCGGGTGATCACCGATCGAAGGTGACCGGAACTCGACCACCGGAGGTATTGAGGGACGGCTAGCGAGGCGGTGTGGACCTCACGGTAGGCGAGTTTGAGCCGACGCTTGTCGCCAGCACGCCGTCCGCCAAAGATCATGAGGCGCCGCCGGGTTCGGGAACTCGTCGTCCGCTTTTTCTCCACGGCCCGTGGCGCGTGGTCGGCTTTTCCTTTGCCCGCGCATCGTGGGGCGCGGAGAGGAAACGCCTCGTGACTTCGTAGTCCCGAACTTATGTTTGACAGGAACCCGTGGTTCGCACGGGCCGTCCATCAATTTTTCGGCGGTCAGCGCGACGGCCGGTCGAATCGCTGCTTGGCAGGGCGGTCGACGATGGCGACCACTGGGACTCATGGATCTGTTTTCCATGCCGCTCCGCTTGTCTGAGCGGTCGGAAGGGGATCCGATTCGGACGCCGGGCTCTTGCTGGGCCTTTCCTCCTTCGAAGATAGCCCCCACAGCCTCCTCGCCGTAGGCGTGGTTGGTGGCGATATCGAGGAGCTCCTTGGTGGTCCTGGGCTTGAGACAGCCCAGCTTGTGCACCAGGGCCTTGCAAGAGGTGTCGTAGATGAATGCTCTCACGACATCGGCGTCGGAGATGTCGGGGAGCTCGTTGCATTGGCGGGAAAACCGCCGGATGTAATCCCGGAGGGTTTCCCCTGGCTGCTGCTTGCAGCCCTTCAGGTCCCAGGAGTTGCCAAGGCGCTTGTAAGTTCCCTGGAAGTTGCCGACGAAGAGGGTCTTCAAGTCGGCCCAGTTCCTGATGGTTTTGGCAGGCAAGTACTCGAGCCAAGCTCGGGCCGAGTCCGCAAGGTAGATGGGGAGGTACTGGATGATGAAGAGATCATCCGTCGCTCCTCGCCCGCATGCGAGCCGGTAGTCTTCGCCGACACACGGGTTCGTGGCCCAGTGTACTTGGCGATGTTGGTGGGCGCCAACCGCGCAGGAAATCCACCGACGGATCCCGGCGTAAAGCCCGTGGTCCGGACCATCGGGCTTGGGCTGCGGCGGTGGTGCCCGCCGCCCACAATACGTGAGTGGACGGCCTCCTCCGCCGCTTTCTCCGCGCCGAGGGTGGCGCGAATGTCGAGGCGCGTCGCCGAGGCACCGGCGCACCGGGTGCGCGAGGCCCGGGTGGTTCGTGGTGTGGCGCCGCCGCTAGACCCACCGACTTCGAAGCGGCAGACGGGCCCGTGGCTGAGGTGGCGCCGAGCGGTAGGAGCCGAGGCTCGCATGTGTTGCACGGCCAGACGCCCACCAGCCCGGAGGTTCTGCACGTGGCTTTGGCCTCCGGTCACCGACTCGGAAGGCCTCGGCAAAGATCGCACCGCGCGCCACGCTTTGGCTTGCATGGGAAGAACCGAGGCCGTCTTGATTCTTCCGCCAGCTTGTGGTGTACCTGTCGCGCGCGTCGCGTGCGCCGCCGGCACTCACTGGTCTCGCCTCTCGCTTGCTCTGTGTTAGCTCGAGCTGGTCGAGCTCAGCCCTTCGTTTATCCAGCTCTTCGCGCTGTTGCTGGAGTTCGGCGCGGCGAGCTTGAGCGCATTCAGCACGCTCGCGCTGGTATTCCTCCTCCTGCGCCTTAGTGCGTCGGATGGGGGGCCCCGTAGCTGCGGGGGTTATGGTTAAATCTACCGTGCCCGCCATGTTGCACTCGCGAGAGTGCCGCCTGTGGGCAGGGTACTCCATGTCGGAGCTGGAGTCGTGGCTGGAAGAGTCTTCCAGCAGCTCGTGGATAGAGGCCGGCATGTAGCCAGCCACCGCCACAAGTTGTGAGCCTGCGGGAGGTGACACGGTCACCTGCCCGGGCCCACGGGAGCTTTCGCCGGACGTGGCGGAGCGCTCCCCGGGCTTCGGCTTTGGGGCTTGCAGGGGCGCCCCAAGCCGGAGCTTAGCGAAGTCGCCGGAGATGGCGCCAGAGCTTTCGGCGCGCTGGCCTCCGGTGGCGGCGGATGAGCGTAAGCCTCCCGCCGAGGTGACGGCAAAGTTGAGGAGCCGGCGGATCCGCTCCTCGGCGCGATCTTGCCGTCGCGGGTGGAAGATGCCATCAGGTAGGCAAGCGGAATCCGGAGATGGTGACGAAGACGCGCGAAGCCCCCTACCTGGCGCGCCAACTGTCGGTGTTTCGAGCACCGGCAAGTAAATTTGTAAGTCTAAGGGGCCGCGCGTTCCACTCCCTGAATGGTTAGACTCAGAAGTCCAAGATGTATATCGTTCGGGCCAAGGTCCTACTCCGGTCGTGTGGTGGTGTTGTATTCCCTTCAGTATAGATGACTGCACAAAGTTTACAAGCGAGAGTGCTAATGGCTTAGCGAGATGGGTTCGATCTCCCTCCTACGGGGGTTCCTGCCTCCTTTTATACGGAAGGAAGGGGCAGGTTACATCGAGAGTTGGGAGAGGACGAGGTGACCTACACTTGGAGCTTCGGTCCTTCGCTCACGACCGATCACCCCCGCCTTGCCCATGCTGGGTCGGTAGCCTAGTTGGCGAGGCGGTTAGGTATTTCCCCGGGAAACGGCGTACCTGCCCTCCGAACCTTACGAGTGTTGACGTTGCTGCGCATGACGTGGGTGTTGCCTCGGGAGAGGCGTGTCTTCGATCAGATGTGACCGGTGATGGGATCGGGAGCATGACTTGGCGATCATTAAACCATCTTGGGAAGGGCCACCGCCTTGTATAGTCATTTCGATTGACCCGTTCGTAGGGTATGTGGTCGTGAGGTGGCGGGGCTTCACACGCCGCCCTTGGCGGATGTTACCTTGGTTTGATCGAGTCGGGGATCCCGCCCCGCCAAGGGGTCGGGAGCCCTGCTTGGTCGGAGACACTTCTCTCGATCGGTCGGAAGGGATGTTTTGTGGCCTTGCAGTGCTTTGGTCAGTAGGGCCGGGAAGCGCCTGTTGGGCTTGAGCTGTGCTTGAGGCCATTTCGCCACACCGGGCGTTTGGGTACCTCGTTATAAGTATTAAATCAATACCCTAGCTTCCAATTGTTTATAATATATGCTACACTCTGATACCTCTTCTTATGTGTAGCAGCTCCCAGATCGGATGAGAGTTGTGATATATGATACAAGCATACATGGTCACAAGAATGAAGAAGGTGAATCTCGTAGAGAACCAAAATAATGATGTTGAAGCAACTACGACGAAAGAGAAGACTTGACAAAATCGATCGCAAATTTTTTAAACACAATCTCAAAAGAGTTTAAGGGATTGTCACTCTCTCACAACCTCTCGAACCTTTTAGGGCTTTTAGATCCTTGCCCTATATAAGAATCTAGGCCTCTAATCCTCTTGTACGCCTCTTACTTTGGATGAGTTGGTTTTTAGTTTCTTGGTTACTTGGGTTCTATACGACTACTCACATAGTTTATATAACCTTATTAGTCCTCCTCCAAAGGGAAGTAGTAATCCTACCCCAAAAGAAAGTAAGGATCCTAATCTTACTAGGATTCATCTAGGATTCTTTATAGCACATGTTTTCAAATCATAAAAAACTAAATATGAGTCACCCAACTCAACAATATAGCTGCTTGGCAAGCATGTGCAATCTAAGCTGTGATGTAAATTGTTATAGTAAGTAGCTACTTGCCAAGTATATTGGCACAGCCTAAGTTATCTGATGTAAATTATGGCACGCATCTAGATCCTGAAGACCTATCTTATCATCTAAACAAATTTCTCTCCAAAAATAAAGCAGGTGGATTGTCCGGTTCCTCAAACCAGGTTAAGAGATTTTAGTTGGTGCAAAGCTATCACTGACAATGCAGGGCCAGCAAAGGCCACTTTCCTTTTCTGGCCAGTATGCTGGCAGGCCAACAACTCAAGGGCATAAACATCACTTGTTGCATTCAAGACACGCTACGCTGCACAAATGGCAAAATTCTAAGATTTCAGACCCATCACCGCCCTGGAGTCACTGCATTGGTCCACAATTATAATACTGGAACTATTCCTACTTCCCTAGTTCCACCATTGGGGAAGTTTTAACACAGGGTACAGAACCGAAAACACAACCAACGCCTTAAGTTTTGTCAGGACAATGTTTTTAGAACACAAACCAAGCATCCCCGATTTCTAGAGTTCCTACCAACCATTTTGGATCAAACAATCCATCTTGCAAACACCAAGATCTAGGATACTCACACAAATTCCTAACCACCCCTTCGGTCTGATTGTGTGAACTATGAAGCCGTGAATTATATCCCAAACATCAATGGACAATATAAATACTAAATAAATGATCTTACAATCTGTAGCTTCACCATCTTTCCATCGAGCTCGACTGTCCGGATTTTCTGAAAGGAGGAACATTTGTGAAAAAGTTTACAAAATTGAGCTAGATGATTCCAGTTGCAGCTAATTAATGATTCATCAATAACAAGAGAATAGGATCATTTGTACTGACGAAATCAACACCGATGGTACTTATGTAAGTGTCGACGTACGAATCGTCCTGTATGAATCAAACCAACCGGCTCTTGTCAGGACCCCATACTTAATCACCGCACCAAACGTACTAAATTTTCTTTAGAAGGAAAAGGATAAAAAAGAAGTTTCCGGACGAAAGATGCAAGCTTTCTCACAGCAAATCGGAGGAGGAGGCAGGACTTGCCGACGGAGGAGTCGCCGATGAGGAGCAACTTGAAGAGGTAATCGCTGCAACAGACGACGCAAAATCTTTGATCACACACCCCCAAAAAGAAGACCGCAAAAAAAATTTAAGGAAGAGGCGAGTAGAAATTGGGACTTACTACTCGATGCTCATGGCGTCCGCGTCCCTTGGGTTTCGATGGATTTGGAGAAAGAAAAGTATAAGAGAGGTTTATTGGAGATTAAAAAGGCGAGGTTTTTTTAGAGTGGAAGGGAAGACGCAAAGGAAAGTCTCCTCCTTTTCTTCCTCTGCTCTGCTCATACTAATCCTCCTCCTGCGTTCGTTCATATCAAGTCAGAACCGACGAGCCAGAGCGGTTGGCGGCTAATGAAGAGGTTGTTGTGCAAAAGGTTGCAAACTACGGAGTTTTTTTTTTTCTGAGAGTCCAAAGTTATTATGTTTTGATGGCAGTATTTTACGGCTGTCGAACTATGACACCGGCAATTTAGTGTACAGAAAATCAGTGGTACATTTTTTCAGTACTGATCGTGTGAGCAAATGCTGATGCTGATGATTTGTTGCATCATATAGCCAACAACCATATGCCTAGTGTAAAGCGGTTTAGTTGGTTTAGCTTTACATTACAGCAAACGCTTGTAAAGCTAGTGCAAGATTGAGCATATAAAATGCAGATGTTTAGAGAGGTGCTTAGCAATGAAAAATTAATTGATTTTTATTGCCATATAGGATAGATAACATGTTTATTTTAAAGCATCGATGCTTAATTAAACACCGCTGAGAGGTGCTTCCACGCTTTTCTTTTTTACAATTACATAAATATTAAAGCATGAATAAATGGTAGATAATGATTACTTACACATTCGTTTACTTTAAGATCTGTGCAATTTATATTAAGAGAGCAAGCATAGAAGCACTGCTCAACACCGATGCTTAGCAGATGCTTATGTATATAACTATATATAATTGTTTGCACCAAAATTTGGTAAGTCTAGTCAAAATCGGCAATAAAGTTAGACATGTGGAAATTAATGGACAGATTGGAAAGATTTGAAGATATTTGGTAACGGTAAGATCTTTAAGGAAATAACGGTCCGAGATAAGGCCGATGCAGATCGGGACTTGAAACGTGTTGTAAAAGGATACGATCGGCCGACGGGTATAAAAGAAGGGTCAAAGCAAACTACGAAAGGATCCAACACAATACAATCAACCAGCCTTTACTTTCTTACTTTTTCCTGTCGACTAGGAGTAGCTTTTGTAACTTAGTCATTGTAATTCGATCTAGATCAATAAGGTTGCACATCGCCGATTGTTGATCTTCGTCAATGACACCCCCAGGTTTGATTTGTTCTGATTTTGTTGCGTATCGCCTTCTTCATAATCGATCTACCTTTATCATCTGATTAGCCTTAATCGGCTAATTAGACTTAGGTTACCTCGATCTTGATCGGCTACAAGCTGATTAAATATAAGCCGATTGATCTCTACGATTGGCTTTTGAGTGAATTTTATATTTTTACCTTGTCGATTCTGAGTCAAATCGACCGCACGCTCAACCGGTGTTAAATGCGGTGTGCTGTTGTTAGAAACCCTACATCAAGTTTTTGATGCCAACACACTCTTGGCACGCTCGGTGGGACCATGTCTTCGTCAGGAAAGTCGATTCCGCCATCCGATCTCAACGCAGAAGCCATAATCGTCCCAACAATGGACGATTTGACTGCAGAACAACGTCAAGAGATTGAAGCTCGGAAGACTACGTTGGAGGAGATGATGCTAAGCTGTTATCAGAAAACTAGACGTGGCGTCACTCAAAATCCGCTCACGACGGTCAACACTCAGGAGATGCGGGTGTCACGAACCGTAAGCCGATATTCGCCGCTCGCCGAACTATCGGCTATGATTAGTCAGTCTGTGCACCACACCTTAATAAACCAATCATCGGCTCTTGTGACAACGCTTAAGCCGATGATAGCAAACAGTGTTAAAACTATAGCCTAGGAGTTAGCCTCGTCAGATAGTCTGCTTGACCCATTGCAAGCTCTATCGAATTATCCTGTTTTTTCGATGGCCCAAAATACGCAGAGCACAGCGGCCGATCCTAAACCATCGGCTATAACCTCACCCCCTACCATGATGCCTACTCAGCTGACCATAATATTGCCTAAAGACCCTCGGCCAAGTGGGGTGAGCCATTACCACGCATACACCGACGCAGCTAAGTTGGACGCATCAACAAATCTGCCGCCGTCGGCTCCGTTCTATGCTTTTCCAAAATCGGTTTCACAGCCGATTGGGCCTGAAAGATACCCGCATGAACCTACCTTGCTTAGAAATCCAGGTTCGCATAGGGTAGTAACTTATTCAGAGCCTTTCGTCCCAATACCAGAACCTCAAGTCAGGCATAATAGGTATGATCGTAATACTGGTGCCGCCGACTCAACATATTGGCAACCGAGTTTGCACTCGGGGTAGAATGCCAACTATGATCAATATTATCAAGGGCCTGCGGTGCCAATGGTCAATAATGTAAACTGGGTGACCAAATCTCATTGCCTTGAGGGGACCAATTCGGCATACAACCGAAGGGAAGGTTATCGCCACGTAAAGTCAGATCCGATTACATAGATCGTATGCCTTACCCTCACAATTTCAGAGTCCCGGATTTTGCAAAATTCTCCGGTGACGACTCAACTACTACTCTAGAACACATTGGACGCTTTATCGCTCAATGCGGCGAGCGACAAATCCGATGGATCAAAATAAGATTGTTCCCGTTGTCACTGTCCGGGGCAGCATTTACTTGGTTTACTTGTTTGCCTCCGAATTCGGTCCATTTATGGAACGATTTGGAAAGCCGATTCCACGAATACTTTTTCTCAGGAAGTTTAGAACTAAGGATTTCCGACTTAAGTTCTGTTCACCAGAGATTTGGAGAATCGGTAACTGATTACATTAAGAGGTTCAAAGAAGTTAGAAACCGATGTTTTAGTGTCACGTTGCCCGACAACCAACTTGCAGATTTGGCTTTTCAAGGATTAATTCCACCACTTAGAGAGAAGTTTGGAGGGCAAGAGTTCAACGATTTAAGCCATCTGCTTCATCGTGTATCGGTTCAGGAAAGCCAATTCCCAGATAATAAAGCGTTTAAGGATAGATTTAAAAATAACGGCAATAAAGAAAAGGATAAAGTGAAAGTCAATATGGTGGATTATTGCCCAAGCGATTCTTCGGAGGATGATGAAGCATAAATAAATATAGCCGAATGGGTAAAAGGGTCTAAGAAATCCCTAGTCTGTTCTTGGCTAAAGCCGACTAGAAATAAGTCGGAAGTTAAGTATGCCTTTGATGTTTCCAAATGTGATCATATTTTTGATTTATTATTACAAGAAAAGATAATACGATTGCCCGAGGGACATATTATACCATCAGCCGACGAGATCAAGAAACGCAGGTATTGCAAGTGGCACCACTCTTTTTCTCACAATACTAACGACTGCAATATTTTTCGTCAACAGATCCAATCGGCTATTGAAGATGGTCGGTTAAAATTTGCTGATGAGCCGACCATGCAAGTTGACGCTGATCCATTCCCAATTAACATGGTTAAATGTTCGGCTAAAGGAAAGGAGCCGATGCATGATGAGCCAAAGAAGGATCGGCATGTCAATATTCAGTCGAATCCAAACGGCGGCCAAACGTTGAAAATTACGATCGGCTCATTACAAATAGAAGCCGATCACGAAGGAAAAAATTCGAGGACCATTAAACCCAAAGGAAATCCTCAAGTGGGTAAATGGTACAGAGCTGAAAAATCGCCATCAAGGCAATCGGCCAAAAGGCCGGGACCAACGTTTTCACAATTGATGGAGAAATATGAAAGAATGAACAGCCGACCACGATATCCTGCTCGCCGGTCGGATAATTTATATCATACTGAAAATGTGGAGAGGGCCCATAGAAGATGTCCCTTTTGGCAGTTTTGTTGGGAAAGGGTAGTAGCACTGCCATCTCCGTATACATGTTCGATGGAGCATTACCCCCAAGACGATTGGCCAAGGCAATCGGCTAGAGATAGGCTGTCCGGGCCGATTCGAGATCATAGCAAAAGTTACAGGAGGCCTGTTCACGAAAGAATATCTGAACCAAACTAGGTATCGGACCAGGTCAAAACTCTAAGGCCCAATTCAGATCGAGAAAATTTGGCTGGCCAGATACGAAGGCCATTAGAGCCCAAGCCCAGGTGGTGTCCGTCTGGCCTTAGCCGATCGCAGCGTAGACAGCTTCAGAGGCTAAGGACTCAGGAGATCCGTGAAGCCAACGCTGAAAAATAGAGGGATGAAACTTTCAATGAGCTTCGTCCGGTCAAGGTTGTCAAAAAAGAGTGGAGAAGAAAGGAACAAACCGAGGAAGATTTTGAATCGGCAGATGATCTAGATTCTCCCATGACTAGGGATGATACACCCCCAATGGATATCAATATGATATTCACGTTGCCAGCCGAATTCAAAATCAAAACTGAATCGGCTAAAGAAACTTTTGCCCAATCATGCTCGGGAGTCCAAAATGCAATCTTCGAGAAGCCAAGAGACGATCATCGGCATCTGAAACCATTATATCTAAAAGGGTATATAAATGGAAAGCCGATATCAAGGATGCTGGTAGACGGTGGAGCCACAGTAAACTTGATGCCCTATACAACTTGCAAGAAACTGGGTAAGTCCGATGAAGACTTGATTAAAACTAACATGGTTCTAAACGACTTCACTGGCGATCCAACCGAAGCCAAAGGCGTCATGGTTACAGAACTGACTGTCGGTAGCAAAACTTTGCCGACCGCATTTTTTGTCATCGATGCCAAAGGCAACTATAGCGTTCTACTTGGGAAAGATTGGATTCACGCCAACTGCTGTATTCCATCGACTATGCATCAAGCGCTTGTCCAATGAAACGGAGAGGAAGTTGAAATTGTCACAGCCGACACATCGGCTTATATTGCCATGGCCAGTTTCGATGCGAATTGGCAACATGAAGAAGAAGGATGTATATCGGGAAAGACACTAGAAGATTGCGATTTCATCTGCGTGAGCAAAACAGGACTTGTGCCGATCAGTGTCAAACCAGGCACGTTTGATCGAGCAAACGAAGTGCTACGCCGATGCGGACAAGAAAAACAGTGAAGGCATTACAAGACAAAATGCAAAGCTATCGGCAAACAACGGATAGCTATGAGGCTATAGAAGACTTTCAAGAGGTTGAAAAGTTGGGTCAAGGCTTTACGTCCACCGATCTGCTTGAAGAAGTTGATATAGGTAGTGGTGATAGAAAAAGACCAACTTTTATTAGCGCGAAATTAGATGTAAAATATAAAGAGAAGTTAATCGAAATTCTTAGAAAATATAAAGATTGTTTTGCTTGGGAGTATCACGAGATGCTTGGTTTAAGCCGACAATTGGTAGAACATCGGCTACCCATTAAACAAGGTTATCGGCCGTTTAAACAGTACCTAGGCGCTTTAATCTGCTCAGATAAAATTATAAAAGAAGAGATAGAGCGATTGTTGGAGGCTAAATTTATAAGACCTTGTCGATATGCGGAGTGGGTTTCCAACATTGTTCCAGTCATGAAGAAAAACGGAAAACTTCGAGTATGTGTCGACTTTAGAGATTTGAATAAAGCGACACCGAAAGATGAATACCTGATGCCGATAGCCGATATGCTTATCGATGCTGCATCAGGGAATAAAATCATAAGTTTTCTAGATGGAAACGCCGGATACAACCAAATACTCATGGCAGAAGCCGATATACCAAAGACAGCTTTCAGATGTCCTGGAGCCATAGGTTTATTCGAGTGGACGGTTATGACTTTTGGCTTAAAAAATGCTGGGGCAACATATCAATGAGCCATGAACCTAATTTTTCATGACTTAATCGGTCACATTGTTGAAATATATATTGACGATGTCGTAGTAAAATCGGCAGATGATTTGCAGCATTTGGCCGATTTAGAAAAGGTTTTCCAGAACATAAGATCACATGGCTTGAAGATGAATCCTTTCAAATGTGCGTTTGGCGTGTCGGCTGGGCAATTTTTGGGCTTTATGGTACATGAGAGAGGTATTGAGGTTAATCAAGCAAGAGTGAAAGCCATAGCCAACACCAAGCCGTCGGCATGCAAAAACGAATTACAGAAGTTGATCGGCAAGATTAATTATCTACGGAGGTTTATCTCAAACCTTTCCGGCAGAATTCGTGCTTTTACCCCGCTGTTGAAATTGAGGGATAATCAAGAATTTGTGTGGGGATCCGATCAGCAAAAGGCTTTTGATGATGTTAAAAGATATTTGTCCAGTCCCCCGATTTTGGCTGCACCACGAAAAGAGGTTCCTTTCAGACTATATGTATCGGCTGAAGAGGAAACTATTGGAGCTGTTCTAGCACAAGAGGTTGATGGTAAGGAAAGAGTTATCTTTTATTTAAGCCGACGACTACTTGATGCGGAAGTCAGGTACCCTTTCGTTGAGAAATTGTGTTTATCTTTATATTTCTCATGCACGAAGTTAAGGCATTATATATTAGCATCGGCTTGTAAGGTGATCTGTAAAACCGATGTTATAAAATATATATTATCAGCTCCAATCCTATGGGGTCGACTTGGAAAATGGGCTTATGTCTTGGTTGAGTTCGACTTGTCTTATGAATCGGCCAAAGCAGTTAAGGGGCAGGTTCTAGCCAATTTTATAACAGGACATGACACTGCTGCCGACTTGGTATCCATAGCTCCGTGGCAATTGTTTTTTGATGGGTCTGTATGCAGAGAGGGCGATGGAATCGGTGTAGTGCTCATATCACCTAAAGGGCATAATTTCGAATTTGCATTTCGGCTGAATAGCCGATGCTCAAACAATCAGGCAGAATATGAAGCATTGCTCAAAGTTTGCAATTATTAGAAAATATCGGAGTATGTGCGGTTGAGGCGTACGGGGATTCTATGTTAATTGTATAGCAAATAAAAGGAGAATACCAATGCCGAGACGAAGTACTGCTGAAATATCTAGAACAATGCTCGAGATAATCGGCTCATTTACATCATTTTCTATCGGTCATGTCCCTCGAGAATTGAACGATAGAGCTAATGCCCTGGCTCAACAGGCATCAGGGTACAAAGACTTTGGCCGATTCTGGTAACTGAGCTAATGGATAAAGCCGTCATGTGCGTGGATGTCGCGGATTAGAGAACGCAAATAAAGAATTACCTGATCGATCCATCTGAGCCGACAGAACGCAAGATTAGGCAACAAGCTTTGAAATACATTGTTATGGACGATACGTTGTATTATTGGACGATGGAAGGATTGCTATTAATGTCTTGGGGCCGAAGAAGCACGAGTGACAATGGGTAAAGTGCATGAAGGCATTTGCGGTTCTCATCAATCGACTCATAAGATGAAATGGATGCTCAGACGGACAGGTTATTTTTGGCCGACAATGCTAGAAGACTGTTTCAAGTATTATAAAGGATGTTAGACCTGTCAGAAGTTTGGCAACATACAACTAGCACCAGCATCAGCCTTGCACCCAATTATCAAGCCATGGCCGTTCAGGGGCTGGGGAATAGATGTAATCGGCCAAATATTTCCTGCTTCAAGTAAAGGTCACAAGTTTATTTTGGCCGCAACGGATTATTTCTCTAAATGGGTTGAAGCTATACCACTTAAGAAAGTAACCAGTGTTGAAGCCATCGGCTTTGTTAATAAGCATATTGTTCATCGGTTTGGGATACCACAAACAATTATGACTGATCAAGGTACGGTGTTCATGTCTAACGAGTCGTCCAACAAAACATTAATCAAATTGATCAAAAGAAAGATTGATGAAAACCCAAAGAATTGGCACTCAACTCTATCGGAGTCGCTTTGGGCGTATCGGCTAGCCTACCACGGAGCAACGAAGCTTTCACCTTACTAGCTGGTGTATGGTCAAGAAGCCGTATTACCCGTTGAAATCAATATTGAATCTATACGAGTGGCCAGTCAAAACGGTTTGTCGGCTCAGGATTATAACAATTTGATGATCGACAACTTGGATGAGTTGGCAGAATTACGTTTGTCCACACTTGATCGGCTTAAGAAGAATAAAATCAGGGTTGCAAGGGCGTATAATAAAAAGGTCATGCCTAAGTCTTTCGATCAAGCCGATTTGGTATGGAAAACGATATTGCCTGTTGGTTCGAAAGATAACCGATTCGGAAAATGGTCACCTACGTGGGAAGGACCATATAAAGTTAATCGGCTAGTCGGTGGAAATTCATACGTAATAGAAACGTTGGAAGGATATGTTTTGCCTAAAGCATTAACAGGATATATTTAAAGAAGTATTATCCTTGCGTTTGGGTTGGAGCCTAGCCGACTAATGATCACGCTCAAAAAGCCAAGTTAACACGGTGCTGTTAATCGGCTAAAGAGATTGTAGACTCAGACTGAAATTACAGGAAAGTAAATTAAAAATTGGTTAAACAGCCGATTATAAGCATAGCAAAAGTTACGTATTCAGAACAAGTGTTTCTAAAAAACGGCCAACAGACTTTTACGTCTCAGAAGTTAATTTTGGATGCCTGAGCCCGGGAGGTTCGCGCCTAAAGTCGACAGAGCACCTGCGGCCTTTGTAATTACACATTGAACTTCGTCAATGATGCGATCATCTTCCTTAGCACTCCCTGGCACTGGCACCACCTTGGTCATTTGTTTCTTCACGCCGACCACGGCCATCGCAAGTCCTAGCTTCTAATCCTTGATGGCCGATGAAGTTTTCTCAAGGGTGTGCTGGCCTTCAGTGATTAGCCTTTCCGTCTTGGCCAACTCCTCCATAAGAAACTTCTTGGTCGTTATGAGCTGACCGAGGGAGGTCTTCGTGGTCTTCATCAGTTCCGTATCGGCGTCAAATTTCTGCTTCTTAGCCTTAGCATCAGCCACGAGCTCGTCCAAAGTTTTCTGGTCGGCTTCTTGAGCTTTGCGCTGGGCTATTCTCGTCTTAGTTGCCTCCAACTCAGATCTCCTATCGTCCAGATGGCACACGTTGAGGAGAGCTTCCATGGCCTCTGGGGGCAGATCGGCTTCAACTGCTGATAAGGCATCGCGGATCGGCTGATTATTGGCCAAGATCTCCGATTGCGGCCTCATGACCAGGTCAAAAAGCTTGTTCAGTTTTTCTTTCGTGCCTGGAGTGGAGGTGACTGCAGCCGATGCCTCCTTTGACACTTCGAGGATTCTCCTGATCTCGGCGTCGTAGTCATCAGTGGCCATGATCTCCGGGTCATCGAGATCGGCCAAGGAGAAACCCAACAGATTGGTCAGGTCAGAAAACTCCGGTAGGTCGGCAGGCAGGGCTGATGGGGTAGGCTGTGGCTGAGAAACTGGCGCGGAAGAGATCTTCGGAAGATTGACCAAGATCTTCGCGATTTGAGCAGATTGTGTTGGCTAAAAGAAGTAAAATACATAGTAAGCCAATGTACCAAAATACATAATTTACTAAACGAAGTATGATGACCTACCTCTCCAGTAGCCGACGCATGCGGCGAGCTCTCGCGGCTCTGCTCATTGGGCTTAGGGACTTTCTTGGCAGCGGTTTTGATATACTTCCGCTTCTTTTCAGAAAATTTATCGGGTAAAAAGTCTTGTCAGATGAAAATTGGGTGAACGATAAAAGAAAGCCGATAAAAGACTTACTGAGTTGTTTCTGCTTCTCCAAGTCTGAGAGAGATGGGCTCTGAATGCCCAAAGATCCAGAAGCGTAGCCTGTGATGGCAGTCGATTGTTGTTGTTTCTTAGGATGGCTATCACCCGATGGGCCTGAAGCTGCCCTCTTTCCAATAGCCTTGTTCTGCAGAGGAAAAACAAAATTAGATTCAAGGTAAAACTTCATGAAAGACAAAGTGGGAGATCTAGACTCTAAGCCGATACCTCGCTATATCCCGACGAAGTGGCCTCACTGCTAGAATCGGCATTAGACGCTAACGTCGGCTCCGGAAGATTTGGAAAAAATTCATTAACAATGTTAGACGGAGACTTTGACCGATAAAGGGCTTCTGCAATGACCGACCACCATATGGTATACCCTCCTGCCCGTCTGGTGTTCAGGAAGAAATGTGGCAAAGACTAGACTTGTAGATCATCAGCTACTTCAAGGACAATTCCAGCCGATATAGCATTACGAACTCTGGACCTTGGCTCAAGCCGATCGAGAAACTAAAAACTTGGGATCACTTGACCAAATCCCAGTTGCCTTGCGTAAACAGACGGATGGTAGAATTCGTATGATGGCTGGTATGTCTGATTTCTTGTATGAAGACCAGCATGAAGAATGTAGGGAGAAATGAAAATTTTATACAAGTCTAGAGTTTCCTGAGGCATGGAAGAACTGTCGGCTTCGAGATGCAGAAATGAAGGCCATGGAAAATCGGCCACAGAGCTATAACTAAAAAAGTCTCGCTGTTTCAAATCCTCATTGCTCAGATGAAGGAAGAAAGACAGTATTTCTCGAATCGATTGCTGTGATTTTCGCCTCATTTCGAGCACATGATGAACCGTTCACCAAAAGATCGGCTTGCTCGATATTCGGGGATGGCGTCCTCTGGGTTGTCTTCTCTTGGGAAGGTTGTATCATCAGTGGGTTCCAAACCAAAGGGTCGGCTAAAAAAGCAATGCAGCCAGACTTGGATAAACCATAAGGGGCCACCCACGTTACCCACGGTAAAATCGGCAAAACCCATATAAAGCCGACTTCTAATAATATGCATCATTTGGTACACTGCTCCGAGAAACGTTTTTCTGAGTGCTAGCCAACGGCCTTCTACTAATCCTTTTGCGATAGTCTGATACACTTGAGTTGGCCCTAATGAAGCTCCACAAAACAGAAATCGGTCAAGCCACAGGTTAAGGAAAGCGATGTGCTCCTCGTCCGATACTAACCCATTTACTTGGTTATTATTGGCTATGTATTTAGACCATCCTTCACCTTTGGACCGAATCAGTTTGTACTTTGGTTTCGCACTGAAAGCCGATATTTGTTCCCCATCTGGTCTCAAGTAGCAGAGCTGAGCAACGTCCAGCAAAGTTGGGCCGACTAGACCGGTGCGAAACATAAAGGCATTGAAAGCATCCGACCAGAAATAACAAGCCGTGGCCACCAAGGGCTCATTGGCTTCTGGATCAGCTAAACTCAAAGGAATACACTCGGCTATGCCCATTCTTTCCCAGGACTCCCTTTTTTGGGTTGCTACACGGTTATACTAGTTCTTCCACCCTTTAAGTGTAGTCGGCCAAGCCCTAAAACTCTTACTCCAACCCTCAATATTATACCCTCTAGCCGATAAAGGAAGGTGAGTTACTTCTTGATCAATAATTGTAGCTGCGTCTAAATTTCCTAGAGGACCAAGGAAAAACTGATCAATACTGTTGGGAATCGGGATTAGTACCTGGGAAGGATCCATTCAGTCGATCTTGGTGTTTAGAAGATTCAAGAGGTTAAGCAGAAGGAAGCCTATTGACTCAGAACAGAAAGCAAGCAGGAAGAAGCCGATTGTGAAGATCACGAGAGCTCAAGCGCGTGAAGAATGACTGAGGTGGGGGCCGCATTTTATAGCAAGGTAAAAATTTGAAGCGGCGGGAAACGAATCTCAAAGGACACAGGCAGTTAAAACGCACTACACGCATGTTAGAAAATTACGGCGCGAATAAAGTAGTAGTTATTGAGCGAAGTTCAACAGTTAGCCGATGGGAAAAGCTGATAATTGTAATTTTTGACAGATGACAAGTCATCTCTCAAAAATGTGGGGCATATGTTTGCACCAAAATTTGGCAAGTCTAGTTAAAATCGGCAATAAAGTTAGACATGTGGAAATTAATGGACAGATTGGAAAGATTTGAAGATATTTGGTAACGGTAAGATCTTTAAGGAAATAACGGTCCAAGATAAGGCCGATACGGATCGGGATTTGAAACGTGTTGTAAAAGGATACGATCGGCCAACGGGTATAAAAGAAGGGTCAAAGCAAACTGCGAAAGGATCCAACACAATACAATCAACCAGCCTTTACTTTCTTACTTTTTCCTGTCGACTAGGAGTAGCTTTTGTAACTTAGTCTTTGTAATTCGATCTTGATCAATAAGGTTGCGCATCGCCGATTGTTGATCTTCGTCAATTACACCCCCAGGTTTGATTTGTTCTGATTTTGTTGCGTATCGCCTTCTTCAGAATCGATCTACCTTTATCATCTGATTAGCCTTAATCGGCTAATTAGACTTACCTTGTTACCTCGATCTTGATCGGCTTCAAGCTGATTAAATCTAAGCCGATTGATCTCTACGATCGGCTTTTGAGTGAATTTTATATTTTTACCTTGTCGATTACAGGTCAAATCGACTGGCACGCTCTGAACCCGGTGTTCGTCTAGTGTGTTGTTGTTAGAAACCCTACATAAAGTTTTTGACGCCAACAATAATTAATAGTTAATATAACATATAAACACCTACAAAAGAGATGTTTGTATTGGAGACAATAACTTTTACATACGTCTCTCTTTAAACACTCTTATATAAGCAACTTTCATTATATATGCCCTTAGTATTTGCTTTTAGTGTTTTTTCACACAAATTATTGGTGCATTGTCAGTTATTGCATGTTGGACGGCACGGCTAGAGGATTAATGAGAAAATTGTCAATCGTATCTCTCCAGGAAATTCTGCCCACACTTTTGTCTCATAAATTTTAATCAACTTGTGATATGTATACATTCAACCAGTGATATGCTTTACGGGACAAAAAAAACACAGACTGTTAGTATATATATACATAGCTCGAAGAAAAAAAATTATATCTTATCTAATTAGAATTCAGTCATGTTTTGATTAGAAGTCACGTACTCACAACTAGAGGTGGACACTCGGGCCGTGCCTTTGTGGGTCGGCCCGAGGCATGTGTCGGGACCCGAATTTGTAAATCCGGACCCTCTGTGTATACCGCACTAGTCCAGGATCACGCTAGTGCACACAGGCTCAACATAGATGCTATCATAGTCACACACAGCGAAATATAGCATAAACTTCATTAATTAATAATAACTGTTGTCTTACATGAATAATGCCTCACAGGCTTAAAAAGAGTATCAATGAGAAGCAATGAAATAGAATAAACGCATGGCGCTCCATTCGCCACAGCAACCGACGAGGCTCTGACCCTAAGCATTCGTGATCCAAATAATCCTCATCCATGATGGCGAGATTCTTCCTCTTCGGTTGTTGTTGATGGGGTGAGTACATAAAGCACTCAACAAGTTGTGCAAAATAATGCAAGTCTAATATTCTATATGTTTGGCTTAATCCAAAGGAATGGCTAGTAAGGGTATTTTTGCAATAAAGCAAAGATTTAACAAGAATACAATAAATAGATTGGAAAGCAAGAAACAAATACAAGAATTAATAAATTCAAGATTTCAAATACACCAAGTTTCCAATCCTAAATTAATTTTCCACTTTCCATGGCACCTTGCCATCCCAACAAGTTTTTGTTTAACAAAAGTCTAACCCTTAATCAGTAATTCCCGAGCATTGCCCAATACCGTGAGCACGGCTATTCAATAGATTGTACACTCTGCAGAGGTTATGCACTTTACCCACACGATACAACCAAACACCACCAAGGCGAGTGATCATAACAAAGCCTTTACAATGCTACACCTAGACCCAAGATCGCCGCTAAGGTTTCAACATCAAGGGTTAAACCACCACAACAGGCCCCCTCTTGCGCCATGTGAGTTAAACCGTAACCGGGACTCACTATTCACCACGACGAAGATCAAATCTAGGTTTCACAAATTATTCAACTAGGTCTGTCCCATTCCGCATATGTGGTTGCAAGAGAGACTCAGTCAAAGGCTTGCAAGGTTAAGTCCTTAAGGTGATTAAGGCAAGACTTCCACATACCCCCGCCAAACTGGCCCACCTTGGCACACCGCCCTTGCCACTTGCCTCAATCTAAAATCATTACCACCCGGCTGATTACCAAGCACCACATGCCATCAACATTTCAATCCCGATGTGTGACCTCCTCGCCACGACAACTTGATATCATTGTGTGACAACACATGACACACCAATTCATAAACATTGTTCCATATTCCATTAGTCAAGATTAAGTATCGACATTCGGACACATGTGATGACGTGGCATGGCTAAGCAATCTATGACGATCTAACTAGCCCATGTTGATTATCAACTATAATTCCACATCCTAGGGTGACAAATAGATCATGGCATATAATTGACAAGGTATGGTTTAATTCAAATAGGCATATTATCTAATTCCAGATTAATTGAAATCATTTATACACATAAAATATCATGCATAAAGTTTAAAAGACAAAATAGTAATTTGGTGAAAATTAGGTGCAACATGATCAAAGCACAACTTGCCTTGGAGTAGGTGCTGGTCTTGATCTGAGCTTGGGTCTTGAGCGACGAATCTTCTTACGGATCACCGAGCGGCTCAACGCCTACGCGAAACGATGCCAAAATAGCAAATAAACACCAAACCAGAGAGCAACCAAACTCCAAAAATAAAATAAAATTCACCAATAAATAGATCTTGATTTTACAAATTTTTAGAAATTTGAAACACTCAAATCCGAGTTAAAATGCAAAAGATATAGCCTTTTGAAGTTTGAATAAATCATCAAAATACGTAAAATAGAATTTTGATTTTTCTCAATTATTTTTCTATTGAAAAGATTTTATTGCGCAACGCCGACGCCAGCCCCGACTCGGACCAATCAGCGCCGACATCGTCGCTCGTCCATGGACTCGGTCCACGGAATCGCCTCGTCCACCGTGGACGCCCACCACGGCCGCACCACGCACCGACACGCGGCGCGCATCGATTAGTCGCGACGCGCGCGTGCCGATGCTCGACACGCAGCGACGATCTCGCGCGACGATCCGACGGCTAACGCTCATCGCGACACGCGGCGCGATCTCACCCGAACAACCCCGATCCAACGGCCACGCTTACCCGAAGCCGCTTTATCGCAGACGGCGACGTGGCTCGATCCGATGGTCCGCCTGGAGATCCGACGGTGTCGCGGTTCGGCACGGCGATGCGCGCGGCGCTGAAGTTCCGGAGACGAGGACGACGACGACCAGACGGCGCTCGCTCTGCCGCGACGAAGAGGTAGTCGCTCGGTGCGGCTCGACGTGGCGAACCCGAATCGAACCCACACGCCGAACGGCGGCTTGACGACGGCGGAACGGCGAGAAAACGAGCGCGGCGCTAGAAAACTACGGCGAGCTCTCGGGCTAAACGGCGGTGACTCAACGGCGAAGGCTAGCATCGCGGATGCGCTCGGGATGAGGAACCTCGGTGTGCGGGCTGCGGCTTTTATAGCCTCGGATGCGCGCTAAAACGGCAACCCTAAATCACGCGGCGGCGACAAGAAGCGGCGACGGATTCGAAAACCGAATCGGAGATTTATATCGATACCGTCCGACGGTAACGAGCGCCGAGATTAGATCCGGCGATACGATCCGATCCGCTTCTTTCCAAAATCAACGGCGAGATCTAAACTTACCAAAACAACGCTAAACGATCCCGACCGCCGATCTCAATCCAACGGCCGGCGCTAGGGTTTCGCGAAAGGAGAAACCGTCCGATCTTCATCCAACGGCCACGCGGCGGCGGTGGCGGTGACGGGCCGCGACAAAGAATGGGTCACAGACGCGCACAATCTCGGGCTTGGCCCAAGATCTTATTCACTCGATTTTCAAAAGCTTTTGATTTAAAATAATTCGAAATTAGATTAATCTATTTTAAGTAATTAAAATATCGTGAAAAATCCTAAAATTCTCATAAATACTTTGAGACATTACGAGCTCAAATAAAATATTTTGGTAAAACTTTTTATTAACTTTATCTATATATATTTAGTTTTCACCAAAGGTTCAATATACTTAATTAAAATAAATTTAGATAATTTCGGAAAAATCCAATAAATTCGTAAAATCACAAAATGCACGTGAGCGAAATTATAAGCCAAATTTTGGGATGTTACAAACCTCCCCTTAATGTAATCTCGACCCGAGATTCAAGGTCGGGTAGGAAATAGGTTTGGAAATTCGACTTCAGATCCTCTTCACGCTCCCTGTGTTGCTTCATTCTCGTAATGGTTGCTCCATCAACTCGCAAAGCGAATCGACTTGGTCCCGGTCTTGCGGTCCATAACATCCAGATTCGATTGGTTGCTCCTTGTAGGTCGATCTTTCGCAATTCAATCTCTCCCAAAGGCGCTCGCTCACTGCACCAAGACACTTCTTGAGTGTGACACATGGAACACATCATGCACTTTGCTAGTGATTGCGGCAATTCTAATCGATAAGCAACCTCCTCGACGGCTCAAAATTTTGAACGGTCCAACATATCTTGGGGCAAGCTTCCCTTTAACGTGGAACCTTTAACTCCTTTCGGAGGGTAACCTAAGATATACGAAATCATCAGTTCAAGCTCAAATCACGGCGTCGATTATCGCATAACTTTTTGTCTTGATTGCGCGATTTTCAACCTGTCTCTTATCATGGCAACTTGCTCTTGACTTCCTTGAGAATATTAGGGCCAAATATCATACGTTCCCTGCCTCATTCCAATTCGGTGGGTACGACAGCACGACCATATAAAGCTTCAATGGCGACATCGCAAACTAGCTCGTAATCGTTGTTATAATCAACTCGCATATGGCAAACACTTATCCCATGATGTAGTATAGGCTAATGCACAAGCCCTTAGCATATCCTCCGTAATTTGATTTACCCTTCTGCTTGACCATCATCATGGATGATATGTTGGTCAAGTTCAAACGCGCTCCCATAGCTTCATGCAATTTATCCCAAAATCTCGAGGTGAACTGGTACTCTATCGACACTATTTTCTTTGGTACACCATGCAAACACACGACTGCTATGTATAGTTCTCGCTAACCGGTCTCCGAGTAAGTGGTCTTGATTGGAATGAAGTGAGCAACTTTGGTCAATCGATCCACGATAACCCATATAGAATCATACCCATTTTGAGTTCTTGGCAATCCGGTGACGAAATCCATACCGATTTCTTCCCACTTCCATTCTCGGGACTTTTAGCGGTTGTAGCAAACCTCGCTGGTCTCGATGTATTGCCTTAACTCTCCGCATACATCGCACAAGGCAACGTGCTCGCGACTTCGCGCTTCATATTCGCCACCAAAACCTCTCCTTTAAGTCCCGTACATCTTAGCGCTTCTGGATGAATTGAATACTTGGAATCATGAGCCTCTTCCAAAATCAATCGCTAAGTTCTAGTCATTTGGCACACAAATGCGACCCTTGAACCACATGGTACCTTGGTCGCCCACAGAAAGTCCTTTGCTAATCCTTCATCCTTTTAGCCTTGATTCGGTTGACTTTCTCATCATCTTTTGTCCTTCCCGAATTTGATCTTCGAGCATTGGCTTCACTTCCAAAGCAGCTAGAATCCTTCTAAAACTACTTCCAATTTTAAATTTTGCAATTCTCCGCTCGATCGTCCTTCCGCACCATCATATTCGCCACGTAGCTCTTGCGACTTAAGGCATCGGCTACTACATTTGCTTTTCCGGATGGTAATGAATTCCCATGTTATAATCCTTGATTAATTCCAACCATCTCCTTTGCCTCATATTGAGATCGATTGAGTGAAAATATATTTCAAACTCTTATGGTCCGTATATATCTCACATCTATTTCCAATGAGATAATGACGCCACAATTTCAAGGCATGCACCACGGCACCAATTCCAAGTCATGCGTAGGATAATTTCCTTCATGCGGTCTTAATCGCTTTGACGATATGCGACCACTTTACCCTCTTGCATCAATACGCATCCAAGACCTCGCCTTGACGCATCACAAGATATATCAAGTATTTCAACATTAGGCAAAACCAACATCGGGCTGTTGTTAAACGCTTCTTTAATTCTCAAAACTCTTATCACAATCAAGGCCCATGAAAATTTCTTTTCCTTTTTCAATAATCGAGTAAGAGGTCTAGCAATCGTCAAAAATCCTTCTATGAACCGCGATAATATCCCGCCATTCCCGTAAAACTTGGACTTGAGTGATGACTTTGGTTGCTCCTAATGCAACATCGCTTCCACTTTGCTTGGGTCGACAAAGAACTCCTTCTCGCAATCATGACATGACCGAGAAATTCCACCTTTTCCTTCCAAAAGTCGATTATGAATTTAGCATACAATTTGTTGCTCACGCAGACTTTTCCAACACTAGCCTCGGATGATTTGCGTGCTCGCTTCGGTCTTCGAATATACCAAAATATCATCTATGAACACAACAACAAACTTGTCCAAGTATTCCATGAAAATCTTATTCATCAAGTTCATGAAATAGGCTGGCGCATTGGTCAATCCAAAAGACATGACCGTGAACTCATAATGTCCGTATCTTGAAGAAAATGCGGTTTTTGAACATCTTCCGTCCAATCTTTAGTTGATGATATCCGAACGAAGGTCTATCTTGAGAAAACTCGGCTCCTCTCAACCGGTCGAAGCGGATCATCAATCCTTGGCAACGGATACTTATTCTTAATCGTCACTTCATTAAGTGCACGGTAATCAATACACATTCTAAGGCTTCCATCCTTTTCCCGACAAACAAAACTGGCGCTCCCCATGGCGATTTAACTTGGTCTTATAAAACCTTTCTAATAACTCGTCGATCTGTTTCTTCATCTCTACTAACTCATCGGTAGGCATCCCAGAAGGTCTTTTGCTATTGGTGCCGCACTGTACTAACTCAATGACAAACTCAATGTCACGGTCCGCGACATTCTGGCAGATCCTCCGAAATACATCCGATATTCTTTGACCACCGCACGCCCTCAATCGACGGCTTTCATGCTATTAACCATTAATTGACCCTTGCGAACCGATGTCGCCGAATTCCACCTTTTCTCCTGTAGGGCTCTCAATGGATACAACCCTTCGACCACAATCCAATACCGCCTTATGCTTGGTTAACCAATCCATACCAAGGATAACATCTAAAACTTGGGCATCTAGAATAATTAAGTTCGCTAGAACTCTACCCGTTAATTATCACTTTACCCCAAACATCCAATATTAGATCTTAACTCGGATCCTAGGGCTTGAACTAGCATCACACACTTGAGATTTTTCATGCTTAAACCATTTTTAGATGCAAAAGCTCGAGAGACAAATGAATGTGAAGCTCTGAATCAAATAATATTGCAGGTGTAATCGAGTTTACCAAAACTTACCCAAGACGACGCCCGATGCTTCCTGGCTCCATCGGCGGTGATGTGGTTGACTCTCGAATAGTAGCTTGAGGCGCCACTCCCGCTCGTCCAGCTCCTCGATTCGCTCCCGTCATCGGTGCCTTAGCAGTGTCGCTCCAAGGTTGAAACGACCGGCGTGATTCCTCCTTTCTCGGGACATCTATTAGCATAATGCCCACCATTGCAATCGTAGCACCTTCTCGCGGCCGATTCTGACTCCCTTGAGCATTGTTACCTTGGGCCGGCGTCGATAACCTTGTCCCGATGGTCGCGGTGCGGTGTGTTTGGCTTGTTAACAACTTGTGGTTGGAACCTAGCAAACCGCTATGGGTCATCCTCATTCGTAGGTGGTTAGGCGCCCACCGGGTTAGTCATCAAGCGCTTGCGATTTTCCCAAGCTCCTTGCGCTTATCCTCCGTAATCAAAGCCTTGTTTACCAATTCTTGGAAATCTGGAAAAGTGTGGGTAATCACCCACTTGCAGCCTCGAAGTTTAGTCCTTTCATGAAGCGGACTGTCTAGCCTTGTCCGTCGCTACATCTTCGTGGAGCATAGCGTGCTAAGCGTGTGAATTTGTTCAAGTAATCACCACCGGTTGGCCTCCTTGCTTAAGCGCCTGAATTCTTCCTTTTCAGTCCATCATTCCTCCGCACGTGGTATCGCGAAAGGCCGCTGCGAACTCTTCCCACGTGATTTCCATGGGTGCCTCATGAGTAGCACAAGAGTTCTCCCACCATTCTCGCAATTGTTCCTCTAGCCGATGGGATGCGTAAAGAACCCTCTCATGCCCTTCACATTGTGTGATGTACAACTTCCTCTCAATGGTTCTCACCAATCATCCGCTTCCAAGGGGTTGACGTTGTTCGAGAATGTTGGCGGTCGGGTCCTCATGAAGTCCGACAACTTGGAGTAAGGACGAGGCCCGCCATTGTTGTTCTCTCGCCACGGGTTGTTGATCGCAGCCATATTGGTCATCTGCCGCATCATAGTCCGTGATCAACCGAGTTTGCGCAGCGAGAAAAGCTCCCAAGTTCGCGTGATATCCACCGGCGGTGCTTGCTGCGCGTGGTACTCCTTCATTGGGATTGTTGCTCGAGCGTAGACCACTTTCAAGCCCCATTGTTGCCGCGAGTGTTCACCATCCGCTTGATTGCTTCTTGGGTTAGGAAAGATAGATGTAGCATAGATAAGATGCAAGAATTTCTAAGGCGGGGAAACAGTTAAACCCAACTTAAATAATCTTTATTATTATTACTTGGTATGGTTGCTTACAATGCCTAAGGGCTTTGCAACACATACCGCACACTCAAAGAAACAATTAAGAACCAACTAAACATGCAACTTTAACGCCTACTAAAAGGGTAAAGGCTAACTTAAAAACGCGACTCAACACTCGAGTCTCAACACAACTCTAAGATCGACTTCACTCATCCACCACCCGGCCGAGACCGATCCGGGCATACATCGTGGGTGGGTGGCATGGGTGCGAACCTATCCCGTGACCCTCTGCTGGCTCCTCGTGCTCCCACTCACGCTCTTCCGGTATTCTTCTTCTTCTTCTTGGCGACCTCATCCGGCTCCGGACGACTTGGTCTCGCTATTTCCTCGGCCACCGCAAGGCCTCCTCCAGCTTCGCCGATGACTCGCCGCCGCTGCGTCGCTGGTCTTTTGAAGCTCCCGCTCGCCCCTCTCAACGCTTCACACGCTGTCTCGGCTTCTTGCGCAGTGTCCTCAAGTGATCCTCCGGGCGGTGATGTGGATCGGTCCGTGGTCTCGCCGCACTCTCGAGCGAAGATGATCGCCTGCGTAAGAACCCCGATGCACACCGCTGACGCCCATTGCTTCCTCTGCAGAGCGGACGATCAAAGCCTCCAATCACTTGAAGAACTCTCCACGGCTCCATGGCATAGCCACCTGCCTTGACTCAAGGATCGAAGATCGGCATCTATTCAAAACAAAATTTTGAATAAGATCTCCACTAAACGGCAACTAAAAGAAGGTAATTTAGCAAGGATGAGAGTAGAAGGATGAGATAAGCCAAAAGTTTCATATTAGTCAATTTTACCGTTTTCTTTAGAAAATAATTTTGGACACTCCTAAGAGATACCAACTACCTAGGCCAAGACCTATAGTCAAGATGGCTCGATACCACCTCTGTCGGGACCCGAATTTGCAAATCCGACCCTCCGTATACCGCACTAGTCCAGATCACGCTAGTGCACACAGCTCAACATAGATGCTATCATAGTCACACACAAATAAATATAGCATAAACTTCATTAATTAATAATAACTGTTGTCTTACATGAATAATGCCTCACGGTGGCTTAAAAGAGTATCAATGAGAAGCAATGAAATAGAATAAACGCAGTGGCGCTCCATTCGCCACAGCAACCGACGAGGCTCTGACCTAAGCATTCGTGATCCAAATAATCCTCATCCATGGTGGCGAGATTCTTCCTCTTCGAAGTTGTTGTTGATGGGGTGAGTACATAAAGCACTCAACAAGTTGTGCAAAATAATGCAAGTCTAATATTCTATATGTTTGGCTTAATCCAAAGGAATGGCTAGTAAGGGTATTTTTGCAATAAAGCAAAGATTTAACAAGAATACAATAAATAGATTGGAAAGCAATAAAATAAATACAAGAATTAATAAATTCAAGATTTCAAATACACCAAGTTTCCAATCCTAAATTAATTTTCCACTTTCCATGGCACCTTGCCATCCCAACAAGTTTTTGTTTAACAAAAGTCTAACCCTTAATCTGTAATTCCGAGCATTGCCCAATACCGTGAGCACGGCTATTGAATAGATTGTACACTCTGCAGAGGTTATGCACTTTACCCACACGATACAACCAAACACCACCAAGGCGAGTGATCATAACAAAGCCTTTACAATGCTACACCTAGACCCAAGATCGCCGCTAAGGTTTCAACATCAAGGGTTAAACCACCACAACAGGCCCCCTCTTGCGCCATGTGAGTTAAACCGTAACCCGGGACTCACTATTCACCACGCGAAGATCAAATCTAGGTTTCACAAATTATTCACTAGGTGTCCCATTCCGCACATGTGGTTGCAAGAGAGACTCAGTCAAAGGCTTGCAAGGTTAAGTCCTTAAGGTGATTAAGGCAAGACTTCCACATACCCCGCCAAACCTGGCCCACCTTGGCACACCGCCCCTTGCCACTTGCCTCAATCTAAAATCATTACCACCCTGGGCTTGATTACCAAGCACCACATGCCATCAACATTTCAATCCCGATGTGTGACCTCCTCGCCACGACAACTTGATATCATTGTGTGACAACACATGACACACCAATTCATAAACATTGTTCCATATTCCATTAGTCAAGATTAAGTATCGACATTCTGACACATGTGATGACGTGGCATGGCTAAGCAATCTATGACGATCTAACTAGCCCATGTTGATTATCAACTATAATTCCACATCCTAGGGTGACAAATAGATCATGGCATATAATTGACAAGGTATGGTTTAATTCAAATAGGCATATTATCTAATTCCCTGATTAATTGAAATCATTTATACACATAAAATATCATGCATAAAGTTTAAAAGACAAAATAGTAATTTGGTGAAAATTAGGTGCAACATGATCAAAGCACAACTTGCCTTGGAGTAGGTGCTGGTCTTGATCTGAGCTTGGGTCTTGGAGCGACGAATCTTCTTACGGATCACCGCGGCTCAACGCCTACGCTAAACGATGCCAAAATAGCAAATAAACACCAAACCAGAGAGCAACCAAACTCCAAAAATAAAATAAAATTCACCAATAAATAGATCTTGATTTTAAAAATTTTTAGAAATTTGAAACACTCAAACCGAGTTAAAATGCAAAAGATATAGCCTTTGAAGTTTGAATAACATCAAAATACAGAAAATAGAATTTCGATTTTTCGAATTATTTTTCTATTGAAAAGATTTTATTGCGCAACGCCGACGTCACTCGACTCGACCAATCAGCGCCGACATCGTCGCTCGTCCATGGACTCGGTCCACGGAACCGCCTCGTCCACCGTGGACGCGCCCACGGCGCCTCGCACCACGCGCCCGACACGCGGCGCAAGATCGATTGGTCGCGACGCCGCCCGCGCCGATGCTCGACACGCTGGCGCGCGATTCGCGCGACGATCCGACGGCTAACGCTCATCGCACACGCGCGCGATCTCACCCGAACAACCCCGATCCAACGGCCACGCTTACCCGAAGCCGCTTTATCGCAGACGGCGACGTGGCTCGTCCGATGGTCCGCTGGAGATCCGACGGCCGCGCGGCTTCGGCACGGCGATGTCGCGGCGGCGCGAGTTCCGGAGACGAGGACGACGACGACCCAGACGGCGCTCGCTCTGCCGGCGACGAAGAGGTAGTCGCCCGGTGCGACTCGACGTGGCGAACCCGAATCGAACCCACACGCCGAACGGCGGCTTGACGACGGCGAACGGCGAAAACGAAGCGGCGGCGCTAGAAAACTACGGCGAGCTCTCGGGCTAAACGGCGGTGACTCAACGGCGAAGGCTAGCATCGCGGATGCGCTGGGATGAGGAACCTCGGTTGCGGGCTGCGGCTTTTATAGCCTCGGCATGCGCGCTAAAACGGCAACCCTAAATCACGCGCGGCGACGGCAGCGGCGACGGATTCGAAAACCGAATCGAGGCGAAGGTCGATACCGTCCGACGGTAACGAGCGCCGAGATTAGATCCGGTGATACGATCCGATCCGCTCTTTCCAAAATCAACAGGCGAGATCTAAACTTACCAAAACAACGCTAAACGATCCCGACCGCCGATCTCAATCCAACGGCGAAGGCGCTAGGGTTTCGCGAAGGAGATACCGTCCGATCTTCATCCAACGCCACGCCGCGGCGGCGCGCGTTAGTGGTGACGGGCCGCGACAAAGAATGGTCACAAGACGCACACGATCTTGGGCTTGGCCCAAGATCGCTCACTCGATTTTCAAAAGCTTTTGATTTAAAATAATTCCGAAATTAGATTAATCTATTTTAAGTAATTAAAATATCAGGAAAAATCCTAAAATTCTCATAAATACTTTGAGACATTCGAGCTCAAATAAAATATTTTTGGTAAAACTTTTATTAACTTTATCTATATATATTTAGTTTTCACCAAAGGTTCAATATACTTAATTAAAATAAATTTAGATAATTTCGGAAAAATCCAATAAATTCGTAAAATCACAAAAATGCACGTGAGCGAAATTATAAGCCAAATTTTGGGATGTTACAAAGATGGCAAATACTTTGACCCAAAGCACGGTTTCGTGCATGTTGGGACCCGAACCGCAAATTCGACCTCTCTGGTATTCCGTGCTAGTCCAGATCACACTAGCACACACAGCCTTTTTACAGGTTGCACATCACGACATTCACAAATGATATAAAAATAAATAGTGCAACACTTATATAAACTGAGTTATACGACCTTATGGTCTCCTTACATAAAATCAGCCACGCAGGGCTTACATTATTCAGAGTAAACGAAATAGCAGCGGAACAAAATAAATATCGTGGAAGCCTTCATCTTGCCACAGGCAACCGACTGGGCTTGCCCCCTAATTGCTCGGATCCTCAATGTACTCCTCCCAGGCTGGTGTAGACTCCTCCACTTATGTTGATGTTGATAAGCAAGGAGGGGTGAGTACACAAGGCACTCAACAAGTAATGCACGGAATGCAACGCTATTCCTATTTGCAAAGCTTATTCCAAAGGAATGGCTTAATTGGTTCTTTTGCATCAAACAACATTTGTAACCAGTATTTTATTTAGATTAAAGCAGTAAAATAGTTATGATAGTACTAATTTCCTCAAATAGTTTTTCTTCGAAGATTCTCGGCACATAGCCTTAACAGTTCATTTTTAACACTGGCACACAGCCACCCTTTCCACATTTTTATTTATGAAGATCTACCCTTGATCAGAATCCCGAGCACCGCCATTACCGCGAGCACGGCTATTCGAATAGTTTTGACACTCTGCAGAGGTTGTACACTTTACCCACAAGATACAACCACTCACCACACAGGTGATTGTTCGCAACAAAAACTTTTCAGGAACCTCTACCTTAACCAAAGAACCTCTCTGGTATTGCCTTCACTATCACTTCCCTCACACAGAGCCGAAGTATAGGACAGGCCAAAAACCGTTGGATGGGCACCAAGCCGTAGCACGTACGCCCCGCATGAGATACACCCCGCACCGTCACCCCGAGGTATCGTGAGGAAAGATATCGAACCCTAATCAACTAGGTCTGTCCCATACCGCACATGTGGTTGTACGGTGACTCGGATCAAAGGCTTGCAAGGTGAAGTCCTTAATCGACCAAGGCAAGACTTCCAACACTCAACAAGGGCACATGACCCATTGTGGCACACATGACTCACAACACTCATCAACCCAATGCCACACAGCCCACTGGCACACACCTCTTGCCACTTGCCCCGCCTAAATCATTTCCTCCCGCTTGATTATTGTACAACACTTGCCAGCAATAACTTAACATCGGTATGGAACCACACAGGTCTCCATACTTCAATGTCATCAGGTGGCAACATCACACCACTTTCAAAATACATTCAATATTCCATTAGTCAATATTGTAGCATTTTTCCGAAAGATTATTCATGATTCGTTGCCAGGCTAAGCATCTATTCACGGTCTAGCCTCTTGTTTGCATAGTATTAACATCCAACTAATATAATCAATCTTAGGGTGACAATGATTTAGGGCATACAATTAATAATTTCAAGGTGGCATAACAAAATGGTTGATTAACTACATTATCCCAAATTAATTTAAATTCATTCTAAATAGATAAGCATGCATAGTTTCAAAGCATAAATTACATTTTAAAATCTGGGATCAAAATGATCAAAGCATCACTTGCCTTCAAAGAGTTGTTGGTCGTGTTTCGAAGCTTGGTCTTGGGCGACGAACTCTTCCTCGAAACCTTCTGGCAAATTTGCGTCTACGCGTACAAATAAAATATGCAATAAATAGCTAATACAGAAGATTAAATGACCTCAAAAATTCAAATAAAATTCATCATTAAATAAGTCACGATTTTATGAATGTTTAGAAATTTGAATCACCCAAATCCGAGTTTAAATGCAAAAGTTATAGCCATTTGAATTTTGAATAAAATCTGAAAATACAGAAATTAGAAAATCCGATTTTTTCCAAATTATTTTTATACTGAAAAATCACATTTATGATGTCAGCATCGCATCATGATGACGTCAGCACAGAAAAGAATTTCGCCAAAATATTTTTATATATAAAATATTTATGACGCCATCGATGACGCCAAGATGACACGCGGCGACCTCCGTGCCACCACGCCGCCTCGGCCTATGGGCTCTGTTCACGGCTCGGCCGATCTACCGCGGACTCACCCACCGTAACAAAGACATCCACGCGGCAAGATCTGAGCTGTTCATTGAATCAACGGCCAGATCCACGCGCCACACCGCACTGCCTCGATATCTACGCGACTCGCGTCGCGCATCCAACGATCGCTCAGATCCAACGGCCAGCGTCGCGCCGCTACTGCAACGCCTCGGTTCCTGCGACGACACGCGGCGTAATCGCGACGGTGCACCCAAAATCGACGGCTGGATCTGGTCTCTGCCCCATTCAAAACACCACGCGTCAGCACGCGATTTTGCGTCTACGCTTGGTCTTGGGCGACGAACTCTTCCTCGAAAACTTCCGGCAAATTTGCGTCTACGTGTACAAACAAAATATGCAATAAATAGCTAATATAGAAGACTAAATGATCTCAAAAATTCAAATAAAATTCTTCATTAAATAAGTCATAATTTTATGAATTTTTAGAAATTTGAATCACCCAAATCCGAGTTAAAATGCAAAAGTTATAGCCATTTGAAGTTTGAATAAAATCTGAAAATACAGAAATTAGAAAATCCAATTTTTTCCAAATTATTTTTATACTGAAAAATCGCATTTATGATGTCAGCATCGCATCATGATGACGTCAAGACTGAGTAAAAGAATTTCGCCAAAATATTTTTATATATAAAAATATTTATGACGCCAAGATGACACGTGGCGACCTCCGTGCCACCACGCCGCTCTCTGGCCTATGGGCTCGGCTTCACGGCTCGGCTCGGTCATCAGAGACTCGGTCCACTGTAACAGCAAGATCCACGCTGCAAGATCTGAGCCGTTCATTGAATCAACGGCTAGATCCACGCGCCACACCGCACTGCCTCGATATCTACGCGACGCGTCGCGCATCCAACGATCGCTCAGATCCAACGGCCAGCACCGCGCCGCCACTGCGACGCCTCGATTCATGCGACGACACGCGGCGTAATCGCGACGGCGCACCCGAAATCGATGGCTGGATCTGGTCTCCGCCCCAGTCAAAACGCCCACGCGTCAGCACGCGATTTGGCGAGGGTACGGCGCCATCTCCGTCGCACTTTCAAATCTGAACGGCGCGGATCCTTAGGGAAAAACAAGATCCAATCTCTACCGTTTAGATCTAATCTAACGGCCCACGGTACCTGAGCGGTTTACTGTTCACCCTAGCGACGCGGCGCAATTTCACGCGTTCACTAACGATCCAACGACTGAGATCTAACCAAGCACCAAAACTAAATCTAATCACCACCGTTCAATCTAGATCTAACGGTCAAGATTAACGCTGGGTACGAAAAGGAAGCAGCGACGTGGACGTACCAGAACTGTCGACGGAGCTCGATGAAGGCGACAACGGCGAGGAAACGAAGGTTGCCGTAGCTGGGAAAGACGACGCAGCCAACAGCGCTACGGGGCATTTCTGGCGAGAAGAAGTGGTCCACTCGATGCGGCTTGCTTCGGTGAACTCGGGACAGGGTCGGAGCACGGCGGAGCGGCTCAAACGACGATGAGAGGAAGCAAAAACAACAGCGGCGAGGGAAAGCAACTACGACGAGCTACAGCATGCGCTAGAGGGGGTCTCGGCGTGCGTGCAAGGAGTCAAACTGAGCGGCGTTGAGTCCTCTGCAGAACGCGCTCATCAACGCGGCTTAAAGGGCCTCGACGAAACGAGCGAAAACGGTCGGCGGCATTAGCTCCGGTGATCTCGCGAAGACGACCGATATGGCGCAATCCTGGACATCCGCGTAGCGAAGCTCCGACGGCGCACGCGTTCGACGACGTGGCGCAACGGCAGCCGCGGAATTCTGATCGGACGGCTCGAGCGCGCGGCGACTAGGGTTTTGATGCACTGGCGGCATACAAGACAAGAACGGGCGGCCCGCCCACATCGCTCATTCAATTTTAAAACATTTCTGATTAAAAATAAATCAGATAAATAAACAAAGCCAAAATAAATAGCAAAAATACCCGAAAAAATCCAAAAATTTTTTTAGAAAATACTTTGAGACATTTGGAACTCATATAAAATATTTTCAATAAAACTTTGTATAAACTTTTGCATGAATTTATTGAAATTCAAGAGAGGTCAGAAATGAGTAAATCCAATTTAAATTCTAGTAAATTCTCAGAAATTCTCAAAAATAAAAAATACTTCAAAATTTAAATTAGAGAAAATTTTAGGGTGTTACAGGTACAAAGTGGGCCGGGCCGGGCCGGTCCATCACTATTCTTAGGGCTGTGCCGGGCCGAGAAACTAGGCACGGTGGGCGGCACGGGGCACGTCCGACACGGCCATGGCAAGCCCGGCACGACCGCATTGCCGCGAGCCCGTGGTAGGGCACGTCGGCTGACCGCGGCAGGGATGTGGGAGAGAGGGGATAGGGGTTACCTGGGAAGCCGCCGCATCGTCGCCGTGTTACCGAGGCGCCGTGTCGTTGCCGTGCTGTCAAGCTGCCAGGGCACCACGTCGGGCCCCCTGAGTAGCCGTGCTTGCCATGCCATCGAGCCTCGCGCGCCGTGATACTAAACCCCAAGCTGCCCCGGCGTTGCTGCCGCTCCGCCTCCCGCACGACCACTACGCTTCCCTCCTCCCACGGTCACTTCGCCTCCCGCGCGGCGCTTGCCGTCCCGCGGCTGCTGCCGCTCCGCCACCCTCCTCCAGTGGTCACTCCGCCTCCCGTGCGGCCGCTCCCCTCCCACGCTGCGATCGCCTTGCCATCCGCGCCACGGCCGCTCACCTCCCGTGGTCGGCCACCTCCCTCGCCTCGTTCGCCCCCACGGCAGGTCCCCTCGCCTCACTCACCCCAGCGACCGCTCGCCTCCCTCGCCTTGCTCGCCACACCGTCTTGGCTCCCCCATCGCCTCGGCTCCTGCACCGTGACACCTCGGCCCCTCCACTCTACCTCGCCTGTGTGGGGTAGGCAAAGGGCGGCGAGGGGAGAGACAAGGAGGCCTCGATGGCGGGGGAGGTAAGGAGGCCGCCGCGCCACCCCGTGTCCGCTGTGGCCACCATGGAGGGAGGTGAGGGGGCAGCGAGGCGCTCGATTCGGGAGTGGGGGATCGAGGCGTCGTGGCGTGGAGGGGAAGGAGGAGGGGATCGAGGCGTTGGCGCGTGGTCCGAGGTGGCGACTGGCGACTGGAAGAGGAAAAAAAGGGGAGAGAGTGAGAGAGAGGGGAAAATTTAGAAGGAAAAAAAAGGTGGAAAGAGAAAACGAAAAAAATGAGAAAATGAGAAAATTAGTGAAAAAGGGGAAACGGGAAGAAAAAGGAAAATTTTGTTACGTGCTAAATTTATGAGTATTAATTTATAATTTGTTTTAGGAGAAAATTTATGAGGGGGAAATGCTTGTAACATGCTTAATCGCTTAGTTAGTGACTTGACTAGTCAGAAATATTTCGTATTGGCACTGGTGACAGTAGTGACGAAAGCAAATTGCTTGTGTGTCAATGTGAATTATTTTGTGATATTAGAGTATCCACAAGACTATAACAATACGAGCTAGGCTATGACTAATTTGGGGATGTAGTGCCACTACATCAATGTTAGAGCACTAGCCACCACTGTGAACTCCAAGCTCCAGAAGATTATGGAATGATAAATCGTCCAGTCCTTTAGTTATTGGATTGAGAGAGAGAGAGAGCTGATAGAGATATAGAGAGAGCGACGGGCGAGAGAGAGAGCTGAGAGAGATTGAAAAAGATGGGAGAGAGAGTGCTGAGAGAGATTGAGAAAGACGGGCGAGCGATAGAGAGCTGAGAGAGATAGGCAAGAGGTGAGAGAGAGACCTGAGAGAGAATGAGAGACGGTGCAAGAAGCTGCTCTCTCTCTCGTTTATCTCTCAATCTCTCTCAGCTCTCTCCACTCGTCTCTCTCAATCTCTCCCTCTCTGGCCCGTCTCTCTCAATCTCTCTCGCTTGTCTCCCTCACTCTCTTTCTTGCTCGTGTTCAGCACATCCCTCTCGCTCTCTTTAACTGTTTAAGAATAAATAAATTTTAGTTTTTTTTCCATAATATTTGTATCCACTGTCTCAACTTCATACGTCTCCGACTCCTTTTCTCTCATTGCAATAGTGCAAATGGGTCGGATCTGAACCGACACGACACGAAGCGTAAATGGGTCGTGCCTAGGCTCACCGAAAGCGAACTGGACCGGCATGGCACGACACGGTGGCCACGACGGGCCATCGCGGCCCGGCACGGTTCAGATCGAAGCACGATCAAGCCGTGCCGGATCGGCCCGGCACGACACCCACCTCTAGTCACAGCACACTGCTACCCTCGTAGTCTCGTACTACTAGTAATTGAAAACGTTATAATTTGTTCCCACTTCCAACCCATAGACTCGTTAATTTCTGTTGCTTTCAGTACGCACTATGCTAGCAAACAGGATGAAATCGACACTGCAGCTGGTCTCATTCCATGTCTCCAGGACAACTAGTATATAATCAGCTAGATTTATTACTATTTGATCCTGTCCATGACGTTAGCTCCAAGATGGGTTTATCATTGTTTGTCTAGCTTGCTGTGTCAAATTGGTTTACCTTTGGATTAGTTCGACACAAATTAGCTGATCGTCAATAAAGAGCACTCCTTTGTGTCTGGTGGCTCAGTTGGTTAGAGCCCCACCGGGAACATGCGACTATCCATCCATCTAAATGGAATGGCTAATTCAAGGGTGTGAGGACCCTCTCTCGTTATGACATGTGGTAGCACTTCTTTACTTCTCTTATTTCCCTTTCTTCTCAAAGTCTACCTGTTGGCATCAAAAACTTGATGTAGGGTTTCTGACAGCAGCACACCAGACGAACATCGGATTCAGAGCGTGCCAATCGATTTGACCTGTAACCGACAAGGTAAAAAAAAAAAAATCCACACAAAGCCGATCGTGGAGATCAATCGGCTTAGACTTAATCAGCTTGAAGCCGATCAAGATCAAGATAACAAGGTAAGCCTAATTAGCCGATTAAGGCTAATCAGAGGATAAAGGTAGATCGATTCTGAAGAAGGCGATGCGCAACAAAATCAGAACAAATCAAACCTGGGGGTGTAATTGATGAAGATCAGCAATCAGCGATGCACAACTTTATCGATCAAAATCGATTACAAAGAGAGATCTAAATTACAGAGGCTACTCCTAGTCGACAGGAAAAAGTAGAAAAAGTAAAAGCTGGTTGATTGTATTGTGTTGGATCCTTTGCAGTTTGCTTTGGCCCTTCTTTTATACCCTTCGGCCCATAGTGTCCTATTACAGCACGTTTCAAGTCCTGATTCGTATCGGCCTTATCTCGGACGGTTGTTTTTCTTCAAAAATCTTGCAGTTACCAAATATCTTGAATTCTTTCTAATCCTGTCCGTTATTTTCCGTATCTTTGATTTTTTTGCCGATTTAGCTAAACTTGCCGAATTTTGGTGCAAACATATGCCCCCTATTTTTGAGAGATGACTTGTTATCTATCAAAAATTTCACTTATCGGCTTTTCCAATCGGCTAACCGTTAAACTTCACTCAATAACTGCTACTTTATTCGTGCTGTAATTCTCGACACAAAGGTAGTGCGTTTTATCGCTTATGCCTTTTGAGATCCATTTCCCGCCTCTTCAAATTTTCACAACGCTATAAAATGTGGCCCCCACCTCGGTCATTCTTCACGCGCACAAGCTCTGTAACTCTTAAAAATCGGCTTTATCGAGTCCGTTGCTCAACTCTTCCTTCATCAATCGGCTTGCTAAGATCGACTGAAATGGATGCGAGTCAGGTACTTATTCCAATCCCTAACAGTAAAGACCAGTATTTCCTTGGCCCGATAGGAAATCTAGATGCTAGCACGGTTATTAGTCAAGAAATTCCTCGCCTTCCTCTATTGGCTACCGGATTTAACATAGAGAGTTGGGAAAAAAGCTTTAGGGCATGGCCGACGGCGCTCAAAGGATGGAGGTCTTGGTTCATCCGCGTGGCTACTCAGAAAAGAGAAGAGTGGGAAAGAATGGGTATAGCTGAATGCATCTCCCTCTCTTTAGCCGATCCAGAGGCCAATGAGCCCTTAGTGGCCACGGCTTGCTATTTTCGGGTCGAGACTTTCAACGCTTGTTCCAGATCGTCCCATCGGCCCAACCCTTTGGACATAACTCAATTGTGTTGTCTTAGGCCGATGGAGAACAGATATCAGCTTATAGCGCAAACCGAGACATAAGCTCATCCAATCCAAAGGAGAAGGTGGCGCAAGTTTATCAAGAATAACAACAAAGTAAACGGGCCAAGATCGATGAAGAGCATGTTGCTTTTCTCAACTTGTGGTTAGACCGATTCTTGTTTTGTGGTGCTTCTTTGGGACCGACACAAGTATACCAGTTAATAGCAGAACGATTGGTAGAGAGTCGTCGGCTAGCCTTGGGGAAAATGCTTCTAGGAGCAGTCTATCAAATGATGCACGTGATTAGGAGTCGGCTATTTACTGGGTTTGCCAGATTTTGTGTTGGCAATGTAGGAGGCCCTCTCTGGTTCATCCAAGTATGGCTATACTGCTATTTTAGCCGATCCTTCAAGCTGGATCCCATGGAAGACTCGCGTTTCCTCGCAAGATACACCGTAAAATGCAATCCTGCATCTGTGAGCTAGCCGATCTTATGGCGAAAGATACATCATGTGTTCTGGCAACAATAAGATTTCTCAGTTGGCTTAAAGAAATACTTATCTTTCTTTCTGAACTTAGACAACAATGACTTTAGCCAACAAGACTTCTTCAGTTATACCAATAAGCAAATTGATTTTGCATGGCCATCATTTCTTCATCTAGATTCGATAGTTCCGAGATGCCCAATCGACTTTAAACCTCTTCAAAATTTTCCTTTCTCCGAGTATTTTGCATGTTGGCTTTAATACAAGAAACCGTATCTTCCAAACCCTCTTATGAATTTCGCCACCCTTCCTGCCTTTGCTGCATAATTGTTTCGCCAAATGATCCCCGCCTTCCACTCGACGTAATTCAGCCTAGACCGTAGTACGATCTTCACCGCGCCAACATGGTCTTGGAAATAGCCGATGATTTGCAAATCGACCTTGCCTCACATTGTTTTGAATAATCGCCGATCTAGCCGATATTCGCATGGTGGTCCTCAATTGCGGAAGCACTTCTCCTGATCATACTCCATCGGCTATTATCAATCCCTTTCCTGCATCTTCCCGAGCCGATGGTATCTTCAGACATCGATTCCGATGATGAATCAAGCCTCGATATGATAATACGAGTCTCATAGACGCATCAAGCAGGTATTAGTTATTCATTTTCTTCTTATCATAAGCCCATATGAACATATCTCATTGATTTTTATCTTTTTCTTTGCGCATCAAAGTCGCTAGCAAGAAGCCGATTGACGCTCCTTCACCAAGAAAGAGAAACGACCGATAAGGCAAATCGACTCACCGCTATACTTCCGTTCTTTGGGCATTCAAAGTCCATCGTTGTCCGATTTGGAAAATCAACAAAGAACCAAGTAAGTCATGTTTTAATCATCTTCGCTCCTCTTCGCTTTCCTTCATTAACTAACTTTCTAGCCGATTGACCTCCGTAAAAGAAGAAGTCAAGTCCACCAAGGTTCCCGCTAAGAAAAATATCCCAAGCCACAAGAACAAAGTGGCGAAAGTTCACCGCACGGATCGGCTACCGCTGTACTTTTCTACCTTTTAGAAGAATTTGCAAATCCAACTTATTCTATCGGCCTTCATGATATTTTACTGCTCGCACTACCAAACCGCACAAGTAACCAACATTCTAGCTAGTCTACCAGACATATCGGCCAAAGAGTTATTGCCTCCTCAACCGATACCGACGCCTGCAACCGCCGTAGCTCCAGAGTCTTCTGATCCATCCAACATTCTTGGTTTCAATCTATCTGACTTGGATGATCCAGAAATCTTTGCAGCCGATGATTATATCTCTAAAATACAAAAAATCATCGCCGTCTCAAAAGACGCATCGGCTATAGTCTCATCAGCTCCTGGAATGCAAGAGAGCCTCAACAAGCTCTTTGATTTGGTGTCAAGACCGCAATCAGAGATTCTGAATAATAATCAGCCGATTCGAGATGCCATGGCTGCAGTCGAAACTGACTTACCACTAGAGGCCATGGCCGCGCTGCTCGAGGTATGCCACCTAGATGAGAAGAAGGCTTTGGTGGAGGCGGCTCAAGATAGGAAAGAAAAAAGAGCAGCCCAGGAAGCTGACCAAAGGACTCTTGACAAAATGGTTGTAGAAACAAAGGCAAAGAAGAAAAAATTTGATGCCACCATGGAATCTCTAAAGGCTGCCAAGACTTCTCTCCAGAAACTGGAGACCACTAGGAAGTTCCTTGAGGAAGAACTATCCAAGACGATGAAGCTCATCACTGAAGGCCAAGATTCCTTAGAAAAAACCTCATCGGCTGCCAAGGAGCAGTAGGTAGAGATAGCGTCGGCCGTGGCAATTTTTAAAGAGCAATGGCCAAACTTGTACCCATCCTGTGCAACATGATGTAAGATAATGTAATCTTGGATGAGGTACAGGAAACTATAGCCAAGGTAGCTGGGGCTCTATCGGCTTTAGGTGCACGTCTCCCAGGTTTTGGGATGTAAAAACTTTATTGGCCATTTCTTTCAGAAACATCTGCTCGAATACTTTGTAATTTTGTTAAGCTTGTAATCGCTTGTTTAACCGATTTAATTTCACTTTCTTGTAATTTGTCTGCAATCTCTTTTAGCCAAACAACAAAGATCGTGTTAACTTGGCCTTTTGACTAATTTTTTGGTCGGCTAGGCTCCAATCCACACGCTAGATAGTACTTCTTCAAATACTTCCTGCTAATAGCTTTAGGCAATACATATCCTTCCAATGTCTCTAGTACGCATTTAATTTCCACCGACTAGACAATTGACTTTGTATGGTCCTTCCCACGAGGTGACCATTTTCCAAATCGATTATCTTTCGAACCAACAGCAATATCGCTTTTCATACTAAATCGCTTGATCAAAAGATTTAGGTACAACCTTTTATTATACGCCGCCATTCTCGATTTTATTCTTCTTGCCGATCCAAAGATGGACAATCGTGAACTCGCTAATTCGCCTAAGTTATTAATCATCGATCGTTGTATTCTTGAGCCGACAAGCCATTTTGCCTGGCTATTCGTATGGACTCAATGTTGATCTCTACGGGTGAAACGGCTTCCTGACCATATACTAGCTGATAAGGTGAAAGCTTCGTTGCTCCATGATACGCTAGTCGATAAGCCCACAACGACTCTGATAAAGTTGCATGCCGCCTTGGCCTCTCATCGATTTTTCTTTTGATCGGCCATTAACGCTTTATTGACGACTCACTTGCCCATTAGCTCCGAGCGTAGTACGGGATGAATTCGACAATTTAATCCCCAAACTTGTCGCATAGCTCTGAAACTCATTAGACATAAACACCGTACCTTGATCGGTAGTGATTGTTTGTGGTAATCCAAACCGATGGACAATATGTTCATTAACAAAGCTGATAGCTTCAACACTTGTTACTTTCTTGAGCGGTATAGCTTCAACCCACTTTGAGAAATAATCAGTCGCGGCCAAAATGAACTTGTGGCCTTTACTTGATGCAGGAAATATTTGCCCGATTATATCTATTCCCCAACCTCGGAACGGCCAAGGTTTTATAATTGGATGTAAAGTCGACGCTGGTGCTAGCTGTATATGGCTAAACTTCTGACATGTCTGACATCCTTTATAATACTTGAAACAATCCTCTAGCATCGTCCGCCAAAAATAACCTCGTCTGCCTCGAGCATCCATTTCATCTTATGTGCCGATTGATGAGAACCACAAATGCCTTCGTACTTCACCCATTGCCACCGCGCTTCTTCGGTCTCAAGAAATCTTAACAACAACCTTCCATAGTCCGATAATATATCATATCGCCCATAACAACGTATTTCAATGCTTGTTGCCGATCTTCGCTCGCCGCTTTGGATGGATCGACTCGATAATCTTTTATTTGCATTCTCCAATCGATAATATCGTGCACATGATCGCTTTATCTACCACTCACTCTCGACTTCGCAAAAATCATTGTATTCTCGATGCTTGTCGGGCTAAAGCGTTAGCTCTATCGCTCAATTCTCGAGGATATGACCGATAGAAAATGATGCAAAAGAGCCGATGATCTCTAAACATTGTTCTAAATACTTCAGTAGCACTTCATCTCGACATTGGTATTCTCCCTTTATTTGTGTGACAACTAACAAATGAGTCACCATATGCCTCAACAAAGACTCACTCCAATATTTTCCAACAATTGCAAGCCTTGAGTAATGCTTCAGACTGCCCGGTTGTTCGAGCATCGGCTATTTAGCCAGAATGCAAATTCAAAGCTATGCCTTTTGGGTGCGGTGAGTATAATGCCGATACCATCACCTTCTCCACATACTGATCCGTCAAAGAACAGTTGCCAAGGCGCGACTAAGATTAAATTTGCCGTAGTATCGTGTTCTGTTATAAAATCGGCTAGGACTTGTCCTTTGATTGCTTTGGCCGATTCATATGACAAGTCGAACTCAACCAAGGCGTAAGCCCATTTGCCAAGTCGACCTCGCAAAATAGGAGCTAATAATATATATTTTATAACATCGGTTTTGCAGATTACTTTACAGGCCGATGCTAATATGTAGTGCCTTAACTTTGTGCACGAGAAATACAAAGATAAACATAATTTCTTGACAAAAGGGTACCTGACTTCTGCATCTAGCAACTGTCGGCTTAAGTAAAAGATAACTCTTTCCTTACTATGGACTTCTTGTGCCAGAACAGCTCCAATGGTATCCTCTTTAGCCGAAACATATAGTTTGAAAGGAACCCCTTTTTGAGGTGCAGCCAAAACTGGGGGCTTGGACAAGTATCTCTTAACTTCGTCAAAAGCCTTGTGCTGATCGGCTCCCCATCTGAATTCTTCATTGTCTTTTAATTTTAGCAATGGAGTAAAAGCACGAATCCTACCAGAGAGGTTTGAGATGAACTCATGGAGATAGTTAATTTTGCCGATCAACTTTGTAACTCATTTTTGCATGTCGGTGGTTTGGTATTGGCTATAGCTTTCACCCTTGCTTGGTTGACTTTGATTCTCTTTCATGCACCATGAAGCCCTAAAACTGCCCAAAATGACACGCCTAATGCACACTTGTAAGGATTCATCTTTGCCGCAGTGATCTTATGTTCAAAACCCTCTAAGTCGGCCAAGTGTCGCAAATCTTCATGGATTTTACTACTACATCATCAATATAGATTTCAATAATATGGCCGCCTGGGCCGTGAAAGATCGATTCATGGCCCGCCGATATGTTGCTCCAGCCGCTTGTCGCCGTAAAGTCATCACCGCCCACTCGAACAGTCCTATCGCACTGTGACATCCAAAGCCGCCTTTGGTATATCGGCTTCGCCATGAATATCTGGTTATATCCGGTATTACCATCTAGAAAACTTATGATCTTGTTCCCTGATGCAGCATCAATAAGCATATCGGCTATAGGCATCGGGTATTCATCTTTCGGCATCGCCTTGTTCAAATCTCTAAAGTCGACGCATACTCGAAGCTTTCCATTTTTCTTAATGACTGGAACGATGTTGGAAACCCATTCCGCATATCGGCAAGGCCTGATAAATTTCGCCTCCAACAATCGTTCTATTTCTTCCTTTATAATTTTGTACAAGGCAGGATTGAAACGCCTAGGATATCGCTTAAACGATCGATAGCCCGATTTTATAGGTAGCCGATGTTCCACCAAATGACGACTTAACCTGTGCATCTCATGATATTCTACAAAACAATCCTTATAATTCCTAAGGATTTTTATCAGTTTTTCTTTGTACTTTACATCTAAATTTGCGCTAACAAAAGTTGGTCTTTTTCTATCAGCGCCACCTATATCGACTTCTTCCAGCAGATCGGTGGATGCGAAACCTTGACCAAACTTTTCGATTTCTTCAAAGTCTTCTATGGCTTCGCAGCCTATCCGTTATTTGTCGATAGCTTTGCATTTTATCCCGCAACACCTTCTGTTTCTCTTGTCCCCATCGGCGTAATACTGCTTGTCCGATCGAAAGTGCCCGCTTGACGATCGGCGTGAGCCCTGATTTACTTACGCAAATGAAGTCATAGTCATCCAGCGCCTTTCCCGATATGCAGCCAGCTTCTTCGTGTTGCCAATTCGCATCAGAGCTAGCCATGGCGATATGGGCCGATGTATCGGCTGTGACGACTTCGACTTCTTCTCCGTTCCACTGGAAAACCGCTTGATGCATGGTCGATGGGATGCAGCAGTTGGCATGAATCCAATCCCGACCGAGCAGTACGCTGTAATTACCTTTGGCATCGATTACAAAAAACGTTGTCGGCAAGGTCTTGCTACCGACAGTTAGTTCTGTGACCATGACCCCCTTTGCCTCTGTGGGGTCGCATGTCGTGTACGGCATCAGGTTCACCGTGGCTCCTCCGTCTACCAGCATCCTTGATATCGGCTTGCCATTTATATATCCTTTTAGATATAATGGTTTCAGATGCCGATGGTCATCTCTAGGTTTCTCAAGATGGCACTCAACGCCGAACACAATCGAGCAACCGTCTCTTTGGCCGATTTGGTTCTGACATTGAACTCGGCCGGCAACGTGAACACCATGTTAATATCCATGGGGTGTGTCATCCCGAATCATGGGGAATCCAAGTCGCCACCGATTCCAAATCTTCTTCGATCCGTTCTTTCTTCTCCATTCTTTCTTAACGCTTTGATCGGATGAAGTTCATTAAACGCTTCGCCCTCTATTTTTCGATCGGCCATGGATTTCTTGCGCCCTTAGCCTCAAGTCATCGACGCTGGATCGGCTAAGGCCGATGGACACCACCTAGGTTTGGGCTCCACAAGCTCGTGATTTGGCCACCAAATCCTCTTGATTAAAACTGGCTTGTGCGCCTTGACTTGGCCCGCCTCGACCTGGTTTGATATCCTTCGTGGACGGCCTCCCGTAATTTCTCGCCTCGATCTTGAATTGGCTCGACAGCTTATTTCTAGCCGATCGCTTGGCCAATCGCCTTGGGGATAGTGCTCCATCGGCAGTGTGTATGGTGATGGCAACCACTCCTTTCCCAAAGAAATCGCCAAAAGGGACACCTTCTATGTGCCCTATCCACATTCTCGCTATGGACAAATTATCCGACCGGCGAGTAGGATATCGTGGTCGGCTATTCATCCTTTGGTATTTCTCCATTAATTGTGAGAACGCTGGTCCCGACCTTTCGCCGGCCGTCTCGATGGGGACTTTTCGCTTGTACCATTTACCCACCCGAGGATTCCCTGGGTTTAATGGTTCTCGAGTTTTTTCCTTCATGATCGGCTTCTATTTGTAAAGAACCGATTGTAATCTTTAGCGCTCGTCGCCATTTGAACTCGATCAATGTTGACTTGTCGATCCTTTTGGTTCGCATGCATCGCTCTTTCCTTTAGCCGAACATCGAACCATGTTGATGTGGAACGGATCAACATCAACTTGCATGGTCGGCTCATCGAAGAAATTTCAACCGACCATCCTCAATAGCAGATTGATCCATGCGCAAAGATATTGCGCTCATTAGTGTTATGCTAAAAGAATGATGCCACTTGCAATACCTGCTTTCTTGATTTCATCAAGCGACGGTATCACGCGGCTCTTTCTCGCAATTGTATTATCTTTTCTGCGTATAAATCAAAATACGATCGCATTTGGAAACATCAAAAGAGTACTTAACCTCCGACTTGTTCCTAGTCGGTTTAAGCCAAGAATGTACTCAAGGATTTCTTGGATCCTCTTACCCATTCGACTATGTTTATTTCTCGCCTCGCCTTCCGTGGAATCACTTGGACAATATTCAACCATATTGACTTTAGCTTTGTCATTTTCTTTGTTATTGCTATTTTTAAACCCGCCCTGAAAACTTTATTATGAGTAATCGGCTTTCTTGAGCCGATACGCGATGCAATAAGTGGCTAAGGTCGGTGAATTCTGCCCTCCAAATTTCTCCCTAAGCGCGGATCAAACCTTGAAAGGATAAATCATGAGTTGATTGTCGCAGTGTAACGCTAAAACACCGATTCCTAATCTCTAAATCTCTTCATGTATCCGCTACCGATTCCCGAACTTTGGCGATGTAACTTAGATCTGAAATCCTCGAGCCCAAACCGCCCAAAAGAAGTATTCATGGAATCGGCTTTCTAAATCGCTCCATAAATGGACCGAACTCGGAGGCAAGCAAGTGAACCAAGTAAACGCTGCCCCAAATAAAGACAACTGTAATAGTCTAATTTTCAGCCCGTCGGACTAGGCCGCTTCGCCGCATTGCGCGATAAAGCGTCCGACATGTTCCAGGGTAGTGATAGAATCATCCCCAGAGAATTTGGCAAAGTCCGGGATTCTGAAATTATGAGGGTAGGGCATGCGATCTATATAATTGGGATACGGCTTTCTATAGTCGATAACCTTCCTTTTGGTTGTATGCCGAATTGGTCCTCAAAACGGCAGATTTGATCGCCCAGCTTAGCATTATCGCCATAGGCATAACAGCCCTTGATAATGTCGCTCATAATCGGTATTCGCCCCGAGTGCCACTGTTGCTAATTATGCCGTGCTATCGCACACGGTCATACCGACAGCCGATTATATCCGCTTGAGGCTCCTAAGACCGGGACAAATGGCTCTGAGTATGTTACCACCTTGTGCGGGCTTGGGTTTCTAAGTAGGTTAGGCTCTTGTGGGAATCACTCGGAGCCAATCGGCTGCGAAACCGATTGGGGAAAAGCATAGAACGGAGCCGATGGCGGTAAATTGATTGATGCATCTAACCTAGCGGTGTCGGTGTAGGATTGGTAATGGCTCACCCCACTTGACCGAGGGTCCCTTGGCAATATGACCGTTGGTTGTGTAGGCATCATGGTTGGGGGTGAGGTTACAGCCGATGGTTTAGGATCGCCGTTGTATTCTCGCGTGTTTTGTGATAATCAAAAACAGATAATTCGGCAGAGCTTGCAATGGGTCGAGCGTACTTCTTGACGAGGCTAACTCGGCTATAGATTTAACGCTATTCGCTATCATCGGCTTAAGCGCTGTCACGAGCCGATGATTGGTTTATTAAAGCGCAGTGCATGATCGATTAATCATAGCCGATAATTCGCTTGAGCAGCGCGATATCGGCTTACTGCTCGCTACACCCGCATCTCCTGTATGCTGACCGTCAGGCGGATTTTTGAGTGACGCCGCGTCTAGTTTTTTGATAACAACTTAGCATCATCTCTTCCAGCACAGCCTTCCGAACCTCAATCTCCTGGCGTTGTTCTTGAGTCAAATAGTCCATCGTTGGGACGATTATGGCTTCTGTATTGAGATCGGACGGCGGAATCGACTTTCCCGAATAAGACATCGTGTCCCACTGGGCGTGCCAAGAGTGTGTTGGCGTCAAAAACTTGATGTAGGGTTTCGACAAGAGCACACCGCATTTAACACCGGTTCGTGAGCGCGCTAACGATTTGACTCAGAATCGATAAGGTAAAAAATATAAAATCCACACAAAGCCGATCGTGGATATCAATCGGCTTAGACTTAATCAGCTTGAAGCCGATCAAGATCAAGATAACAAGGTAAGCCTAATTAGCCGATTAAGGCTAATCAGAGGATAAAGGTAGATCGATTCTGAAGAAGGCGATGCGCAACAAAATTAGAACAAATCAAACCTGGGGGTGTAATTGATGAAGATCAGCAATCGGCGATGCACAACTTTATTGATCAAAATCGATTACAAAGAGAGATCTAAATTACAGAGGCTACTCCTAGTCGATGTGAAAAGTAGAAAAGTAAAAGCTGGTTGATTGTATTGTGTTGATCCTTTGCGCTTGCTTTGGCCCTTCTTTTATACCCTTCGCCGATAGTGTCCTATTACAAGACGCTTCAAGTCCCGATCCGTATCGGCCTTATCTCGGACGGTTGTTTTTCTTCAAAAATCTTGCAGTTACCAAATATCTTGAATTCTTTCTAATCCTGTCTGTTAGTTTCCGTATCTTTGATTTTATTGCCGATTTAGCTAAACTTGCCGAATTTTGGTGCAAACACTATCTCATCACAATACTTGGTGGTATCCTTTTCATCCTACTTTTCCCCATTTTTCCCCCTCAAACTCAAAAAGTTTTTGTTTTTAAATTCTCCCTAAGTTTTTTAATAAGAAGTATTCTTTAACCATATACGAAAGTTTTTGAATTGGAAGTTTTTTGAGTCGAAACTTTTTGAATAGAAAGTTTTTTCAGACAACTTTTCAAACTAAACACTTTATGAATTGAAACTTTTTGAAACAAAACTTTTTTCAAATCAAAAGTTTCGAACCGAATTTTTTTGAATCAAATGTTTTCAAACGAAAGTTTTTGAAATTTCCTCTCTCGAAACTTTTTTAATTTGAAATTTTCTTAGTTGAAAGTTCTCGATTTGAATTTTCTCGAGTTCAAAGTTCCTCGAGTTGAAATTGTCTGAGTTAAGAGTTTGTCGACGATCGGGACCGTCGACTGCAGAAGAAAGAAAGGGGGATGCGAGGAGTCAGCTCGGGAGCGAGACCCGAGATCGCGCTTGTTCGGGGGCGCCTAGCGTCGCGGGGAAGTCGTCTAAGAAAAGATGCCGGACACGGGGTTTATACTGGTTCGAGCCCCCAAGGTCGGGTAATAGCTCAACTCCAGTTTTGCCCTGAGGTGAAGGGTGTATTAGCAGTTCTGTGGAAGAGTACAAGGACGGGGCCCGAGCAAGAGGAGGGGGCCACGCCGTTCTTCTTTTTCGGTGTTGTGTGTCGTGTATTATCATTGTCTTCTGTTCGTCTGTTTTTTTTTCGTCCGTCCTGTGGTTGAGACGACCTATTGCTTTTGTAGCCCTCGGGGAACCTCGCCGCTTGGTTCCAAGGGCGATGTCAGGAGCTCGTGGTGATTTGACGGAGGCTCAGAAGTTGTCGCTAGCCGTTGAGGGTCTGACTGGAGCTATTGAGATCTTGACGGGAGCCGTTGAACCCTAGTTCCCACGCAGGGGTAGGTAGAGTGCTAATTCCCACGCAGGGGAGAGTTTTTAAACAAGATAAAAATAGAAATGTTACAGGAGTCCTTTCCCTTGGCGTCCGCGGGAGCGTCGAGGTCGAGGGCGAGGCGTCGAGGCTGAGGCATAGAGGTCGAGGGTGCCTGCCCCTGCGGCGGCGCCCGAGCTCGAGCCCGCTGGTCCCGAGCCCGATCATCGGGGGAGCACCCCCTAAGTCGGAGATGAGCCCCTGGGGCCGTGGGAAGCTGCCACGAGGCCACGGGGGATGTTTACACATGGCGAGGGCACCAATCCCCGATAGCTAGCCCCCGAGGCTCAAGGGACGGTCCTGAAGCTCGGGGCGCCCTTGAGTTTGATGGTTTCTTGAGGAGGGGTCGGCCTTTTGGTCAAGCTCGGCAGCCCCCGAGGTCGACCTTGCGCGCCGAAATCCTCTAGGTACCTCTGTAGTGGTCGCTGTGAAGATGCCCTTTTGCCTTTGCGGCATTAAATTTTAGATCGTGTTTGGGAGGTGTTTGATTTTCGTCGCCTCGGATTCCCGTGGGGGATTCGAGGGGACGGCCCGTAACGCCTCGCGTCCCGACGCGGCGGGCAGCAGACACAAGAAGAGACGCCTCAGGTCTCCGGGGGGGATTTGAGGAGACGCGACCGTGTCGCTTCACGTTCTCTGCCCGAAAACCCCGACGCGCCTTTTGAGGAGTAACTGACGCTAGCTGTCAGAGATCATGCTCCTTTAAAAGCTCGAAGCCACATACTTCTGAAGTCCTTCACCCTCACACTGTGTCCCTAGCCTTTCTGCTTGTCGCCCTTTCCTTTCCCCAATCCGTCTTGATCTCTCCGAGTGCCATGGCCAAGTTTAGGAAAAGTACCTTGACCACCGAGAGGATGAGGGAGCTCGAGTCGTTGGGACTCCTGGATCCAACGACCTGGCGACTTCCGGCGGCCAGAGAGGTTGAGCCGCACCCTCGGGAGGACGAGATCGTGAGCACAGAGCAGTACACGCTCTTCGGGCTGCGGACCACGGAGAGCGACTTCTTGGCCGTTGTTCTCGCGCAATGCGAGATCGAGCTTGTCAATCTGGTGCCGAACTCCATTCTCCTCCTCTCTATCTTTTCACATCTCTGTGAGGGGTTCCTTGGAATCCTTCCCACCCCCTCTCTCTTTTTTCATTTTTATTATTTGTTCTGCACTTCAAAGGAATCCGTCGTCGGGTGCCTTTATTTCCGGCTGCGGACCGGGCTTCCCTGCACCTTTCTTCAAGTCCCGACCCGGGACTCCCTCAGGCCGTGGACGGAGAGGTGGTTTTATCTGAAGAAAGGCGAGGGGCGAGCTTATGATAACAAAGATCGCCGCGGACAAAGAAGCGCGAGACCCCGTAACTCGAAGACTCGGGCCGATCGACCAAGAGGCCGTCGCCGCCCGTGGTCATAGACTATCTTCGGGCTCGGGTGTCCCCTCTGCGGAAGAGGGTGCACCCGTTCTTCGAGATCCGAGGGAGGGACGATCCTACTGGGGAGAGCGCCAAACGTAAGCTTCTTTCGACCTCGTCCCTTCCCAAGCCCGAGCGAGCTCTTTTTTCGATCGCCCCCCATCTCATTCTGTCTTCTTGCAGCCCCGGCAGAGTCATGGGTGGCGACGCGTATGCAAGAGGCATTCGAGAAGGTGACCCACGCCTACACCCTCGACGATCTCGTCCCCAAGAACATCTTGAGACGGCGTAGTAAGGTAATCTTCTTCTCATTCTTCTGTTGGGACTACTTTGGGCCTGGGCATCCTTTGACCGTGTCGAGTCTTGCAGGAGAGCCAGGAGCTGCTGGAAACGGTGAGGCGCCTGCTACCGTTGCCCGGGCTGGGCAAGGGCAAGAAGACTACCAAGAGACCTGCCTCGGACGCCCCAGGCCAGGCCGCCAAGAAGCCCCACGTCGAGTGGGGTGATCGTGCGATGGTAAGTCGCTTCTACCGAGCCCAGGGACGCCCAGGCTCGACCTTGGTTCCTCGTCGTCTTCCATGTGTTTTTCTTTGACCTTTTCTCCTTTTTTCTCAGAGCAAGAGCAGCAATGTCGATCGCCGAAGCCCGCGTCCGCGCCAAGCAGTGCAGACGACGCCGGGAAAGACACTCCCGGGCCACCGTGGTAGGCGCCTCGTACACGCCCCACCACCCAGGAGGCGGAGGCTTGTCACGCAGGTATTTTTCCTTTCCTTTTTTAGCTCGGGAGCGTAGGTCTTCTCCCTCCTTGTGAGTCTTAGGGGTCTTTTTCGTCACAGATTTTGACTGTTGTTCAGGGCGAGTCCGAGGATGAGGAAGAGGACGAGGACGTGGGGGACTATGTCCTGGTCCCTCGGGCAAGGCTGCAGCATCCTCGGCCTGTCGCGATGTCCACGGAGGGTGACTCACCGGGCGGCCGCCAAGGGGCGCCGGGCGCCATGAGGGAAGCCCACCAGGCGCTCGACCATGGAGCCCCGAGCCGGCCGCACGGGCGGGTCAGAGGCGAGGCTGACACCGTCGAGGTGGCAGCTGGGGTCGACGCCACCGGGCCTGACGCAGCTGAGGTCGGGACGGTGCTTGCAAGCGTTGACGAGCACGGCGGGGCATCAGGTATGGCGTCGCCTCCCTCTTCGCTATTGTTTTGCTTTTGAGCCTCGATCCACTAAGTAACTCTGCTTTCTCTGTAGGCTTGGCCCCACCCGCGCCGCTCCGCGCCTCGCATGAGGCGACTCGGGGTGATGCCCCTGCCGGCGTCGATGACCCCACGCCGGAGGGGGCTACAGGGGGAGCGGGACATCTCTGCGTTCTGCCCGCGCGAGGCTCGAAGCGCACCTCGAGGAGGTTAGTTGACTTCGAGCCCATCTTTCTTCTCTTTGGTTCGCTTTATGTCCGTGAGGCCGTTCGTGACGTTTCTTGCGACTTCTCAGGGCTTAGACCAGGTCGCCCAAGGGCTTGGGACCTTGCGTACCCACACCGTTCACTTCCGGGCGCTGTGCTCCTTGGTCGAGGGACGCGAGGAGTACGTCCTTGGTCTCGAGGAGAGCATAGCGTGGACGGAGGAGGAGGTTGAGCAGCTGAAGGCCGAGCATGCCATTGAGCTTTTGAGGGCAGTCGAAGCCGAGCAGAAGCGGTCGGTCAAAACCCTCGCGAATATCCGCGAGAAGGACGAGGAGACCCTCGTGGGTGACCGCGCGAGGGCCGCGGAAATCGTGGAGGCTGTCCGCGCGGAGGCAGAGGCGCTCTGCAAAAAGGTCGCGGAGCTCTCTGCTGCACCTTCGAAGGCCTCAGCTGATGCCGAGGCGAAGATGGCCGAGCTTGAGGAAAAGCTGGGGCGAGCGACTCGGGCGGGGAAGAACAACCTAGCTCAGCTTCAGGAGGAGCGAAGCCAGGTCACCAACGCCGAGGCCGAGGCGCTGGCCTTGAGGGCAAAATTCGCTACACTCGAGTAGAAGCTTGCTCGGGAGATGGCTGACCTGTAGATAGGTTAGTCGGTAGAAAGAAAGAGGGGCCGTGGGCACCCGACCTCTTTGTAAATTTTAATTGTGTAAATTTTGGCTTTAGAAGAAATGAAACTCCCTTTGTGTTTGCAATTGTATGCGCCTTTTTAATACTTGGCTGAGAGTCTTGCTCGAGAGTGAATAGCATCTTTTCTATTCGAGACTGCTCGAGACCATGACTTTGTTTGAGCAAAAGAGGAGAGGGGAGCCAGATCGTATCACGAGGTCAAGGGATTCATGGGCGTGATCGCCTGGCCGGACCCCACTACGGAGGGGAGCCGCGACACGATGAGAATCGGCTTACAGCTGGCTTGACTTCCTCCGGGGGTGAACCCTCGGATCATGACCCGGATACCCATTGCTCGGGGTACAAAGAGATACACAAAATAGGGCTCAATCATAGATGATAAAGTAAAAGCATTTCATTATGAAAGCGAGAGGCAGAGTTCAAACATAGAACTTTTGGAGCTAGTCAATGTTCCACGAGTTCACGAGCTCCCGACCGTTGGGCATGGCCAGCCGGTAAACACCCATCCGCCCTGCTGATACGACGCGATAGGGGCCCTCCCACAGCAGGGATAACTTGTTGGCGTCGAACCGGTCCTGGACTCGCTTGAGGACTAGGTCCCTAACAAGGAGCTCCCTGGGCCGCACCGATCGAGAGGCATGCCTGCGAAGTGTTTGCAGGTAATCTGCCGACCGCAGCAGAGCATGGCATCTTACCTCCTCTGCCAGGATGAGGTCGAGGGACCGCTCTTGCTCGAGGTCGACTTGGTCGATCGAGTGGACCCTAGCGGAGCCCAGCGTGACCTTGGGGGCGTGATACCTCGAACCAAAGATGAGCCGGAAGGGGTTAGACCCTGTTGCCCGGCTCGGCGTGGTTCGGATGGACTAGAGGACGGTGGGAAGCTCGTCCACCCAGCCCCGGCCTCGACGCTCGAGTTCGTCGAAGACTCATTTCTTGCCGCCTTGAACGATTTGCCCGTTGGCACGCTCGACCGCTCCGTTGCTCTGTAGGTGGCTTACCGAGGCGTAGCAAACCTTGGTTCCCCTGTCTTCGTAGTATTCTTGGAATAGCTCGCTGGTGAACTGCGTCCCTTGTCGGTGATGACCCTGCAAGGGACCCCATATCTTGAGACTATAAATGAGCGGAGAAACCTCACCGCAACCTGGGCCGTGATGGCCGAGACTGGGTCGGCTTTGACCCATTTCATGAAGGTGTCAATGGCGATAAATAGGAACTTCTTCCCCCCGACCGCCCGCGGGAAGGGGCCGAGGATGTCGAGGCCCCAAGTTGAGAATGGCCAGCGAGGGGATGGTCCGAGGGCGAGGTCGGCCGGGCGAGCCTTCCGACGTGGAATCGCAAACTCGACAAAGCGGATGATTTCCGCAAGATCTCCGGAGCGCCGCGGCCAAGAGAAGCCCATCCGGAACGCCTTCTCGACCATAGTCCTGAAAGAAGAGTGAGCGTCGCAGAGGCCCGAATGGATGTCGTTAAGCAAGTATTTACCTTCCTCTGGGGTGATGCACTTGGCGAGGACGCCCAGGGCACCCCGCTGGTACAGCTATCCGTTGACGAGCTCGTACGAGCTCGCACAGCGCTTGAGCCTGCTTCCCTTCGCCTGGTCGGGCGGGAGCTCGCCAAGGCTGAGGAACTTGACGATCGGGTCCATCCATGAAGGAACAGTCACGAGGAAGGCCACCGAGTCTTCTGATCTGTCGACGGTCGGGGCCGGTAGGGTCTCGAGGATGACATCCGACGGAATCTCGTCGTCGGATGACCCGAGCTTGGACAAGAGATCCGCGCCAGAGTTATCCTTCCTGGGAACATACCCTATCTCAAGGTTCTTGAACCATTTCTCCATTTTGCGTACCTCGGCGAGGTACTTCGCCATTGACGGCTCTGAGCATTGGTAGTCTTTGTTGTTCTGGTTGACAACGAGTTGGGAATCCCCTCTCACGACCAGCCGGCGCATGCCCAGTGACTTGCACACTCGGAGGCCGGCCAGGAGGGCTTCGTATTCTGCGACGTTGTTGGTCGCAGGGAAGCCGAAGCGAATCACGTACTTCAGATGATCTCCCTGAGGGGTGATAATGAGGACGCCAGCCCCCGAGCACTTAAACGACTCGAGCCATCAAGAACATGGTCCAGTGGACCTTTTTCCTACTGGTTCGGGCGTGCTCGCCGCTCCGCCGACCATAAAGTCGCAGCGCCGCGATTTGACGGCGGCGAGCGCCACGAACCGAATGTCGATTCAGATAACTCCATGGCCCATTTGGCAATGCGCCTCCGCCTCCGGTTCTCAAGATCTTGCCGAGCTAAAACCCACTGGGACGCACTACGGCGGCACCTAAAAGTACGCCGAGCTTGCGCGAGGCCATGAAGAGAGCATAGAGCGCTCGACTGGGGTAGCGCCTTCGCCCATGGAGCACTTTGCTGACGTAGTAGATCGGCTGCTGCCGACCATCACGCTCGGCCACCAAGACGGCGCTGACGGCATGCGCCGCAGCCGCCAGGTAGAGCAGAAGCTCTCGTCTGGGTGCGGGGTCGTGAGCAGCGGGCTGCTCGAGAGGTATGATTTTTGCTCGTCGAAGGACCGCTGGGCTTCCGTGGTCCATTCGAAACCACGATGCTGGCGCAAGGCTTTAAAGAATGGCAGCCCGCGCTCCCCGAGCCTTGAGATAAATCGACTGAGGGCGGCTACGCGGCCGTTGAGGCATTGAACCTACTTTGTAGATGCTGGGGCGGTCATTCTCTCGATGGCTTCGATCTTTTCTGGGTTCGGGCCTACGCCCGAGCCCCCGATCATCTAGCCAAGCACCTTTCCCGAGGTTGCGCCGAAGACACACTTCTCGGGATTGAGCTTGACTCCATGCTTGTTTAGGTTGGCGAAGGTCTTCACGAGGTCGTTGACGTGGTCGGCTTCAGAAGATCTCTTAACAATCATGTCGTCAACGTAGACCTCGAGATTCCGCCCGATCTGAGGGTCAAAGGTTCGGGACAACAGTCGCTGGAACGTCGCCCCGGCATTGCGGAGGCCGAACGACATAGTGGTGAAGCAGAATGTTCTGAACGAAGTGATGAAGGCTGTCTTGTCCTCGTCGTCTGCCGCTAGCTTGATCTGGTGCTAGCCGGAGTAGGCGTCGAGGAAACTCATCATCTTGGCGTTGGCGGTGGAGTCCACGATCTGGTCTATGCGGGGAAGAGGGAAGTTATCTTTCGCGCACGCCGAATTCAAGCTCGTGTGGTCGACACACATTCTCCATTTTCGCCCTTTTTCTGCACGATCACCGGGTTGGCTAGCCATTCGGAGTAGTTGAACTCACGAATGAAGTCAGCCTTCAGGAGCTTGTCGAGATGTTCCCTGATTATTGTCACCTTTTCGGCGGAGAAACGCCGTAACTTCTGGCGCACGGGCCTGCACCCAGGACTTGTTTGTAATTTGTGCTCGATCACCTCCCTTGGGACCCCAGGCATGTCTGCCGGTTCCCACGCGAATATGCTTTTGTTGCTGCGGAGGAAGGTGACGAGCTCGAGCTCCTATTTTGGGTCGAGCTAGGCGGCGAGGTGGAAACATTTGCCTGGGTTGTCCTCCTCGAGCCGCACGGCCTTGGTCGGGCCGTCGGGTTGGATTGTCCTTCCGGGCCGCTTCAGGGCCCCGCTGAGGGAGCATGCCCGCGGCCACGAGGGCCTTCTCCTCGCAGCAGTGCACCGCTTTGAGGTCGCCTCGGACGGTTATGATGCCCTGGGGCCCACGGAGCTTCATGCAATGGTGGCCGTAGTGGTTCGCCGCCATGAACTTGATCAAAGCTGGCCGCCCGAGGATGGCGTTGTAGGGGAGATCTCCATCCACGACCTCAAAGGTGATTAGCTCGATACGAAAGTTCGCTGAGTCACCAAAGGTGACGGGCAGAACCACCTGCCCGAGCGGAGTGGTCGAGCTCCCTGGCACGATGCCGAAGAAGGGGACCGCTATGCTCCTGATCTTGACCGGGATTCGTGATCCCGCCCAGCAGGCTAGTCAAGAGCAAGGTTGAGGGAACTCCCTCCGTCAACCATAACCCTCCCGACCATGGTGTTGCTTATGGTCGGGGCGACGACCAAGGCGGTCTTAAGGTCTTTGAACATCCCCGGGGGAGCGTCGTCCCGGGAGAAGGTGATCGGAATGCCGCCCCATTTACAAGGCTGGTCGGCAAGCTTGTCAGCCGAAGCTTGGTCACAGTGCGCGCGACGCTTTTGAGCTTGCGTTGGGATTGGTATACGGACGAGCCGTCGAAGATCATATCAACGCGACGGTCTCCCTGCTGGAACTCCAAGTCGAGGCCCTCTGGCCCCTCATGGGCGACGCCCTCGTCGGGCAACTCGCCCCCCTTCGGGAGTGTGGGCATCTCCCCACGCCCGTCGTAGAAGGTGTTCAGTTTGAACTGCCACGCCCTACAGCCCTCGTGTCGTGGGCCAACACCGTGGAATGCATAAAATTTGTCCGGTCGATCCGTGCCCACCGCTGGCGAGGTCGGGTGTCACCCCACTGCAGGTCAGCCCGACGCTGCCTCGCGCGTAGGGCGATGTCGCCTGCCGGGTTGACGCGGCGCTTGTTGACGCCACTACCGACCGTGCCGGGCCGAGGTCCATTGCGGTTGGGTTGCCTCACCTCCATCACCTCACGCCCGGCGTCGGTCGTGGCGACCACATGCAGCTGGCCACTGCAATCACGGCGACCTTTCCCTGGTTTCTTGGGGCGCGGGTCCTGGCTAGCAGCCCTGGCTAGGGACGGCCCGAGCTTGCCGAGAATGCGGCCGAGGTTACCCTGGTCGTAGTCGCACTTCCAGCGAACAGCGTCATCCGCGTCCGCGTAGTGTTCCGCCATTTGGAACAGCCTGTTGACGCTGAGGTCGGTGGTGATTTCCAGGTCCTCCGTAAGGCGCCTATCTCGGACGCCGAGCTTGAAGGCCTTGATGACGGCCTCGCTGGAGATGTTTGGGATCGAATTTCTCATGCGGGTGAACCGACGGACGAAATCGCGGAGTGGTTCACCCTTTCCCTGGATGATGCGATCCAGGTCCCTTTCTTGTCCAGGGCGCTCATAGTAGCTCTGGAAGTTTGATCGGAGAGCGCTCGACACCTGGCACCACGACCAAAAGGCGCCAGGAGCCTGGTTGAAAAGCCAGGTGCGAGCAGCGCCGTCTAGGACGGTAGGGAGGTAGTTGGCCATCACAGCTTCATCCCCGCCGGTCGCCAGGATCGCGGTGGAATAGATCGAGAGGAACTCGTCGGGGTTCTTGGTCCCGTCGAACCGTTCCATCGCGTAGGCTCGAATGAGCCGCCAACGCACCCGCCAAGGTCGACGGCACGCTGGCAAATCAGAGGTCGGGCAGCATAGTCACCGTTGCTGCAGTCGGAGTCGCCGTCGGCGAGGTGATCAAACTTGAGTCGATGGCGCACCCTGCATTGGGCTCGCTGATTAGGAAGGGCATCGTCAGGGCGGCGATGATTGCGAGCCTTTTGTCGCGTAGGCGGAATGTTCGGAGACAGACCCCCGGAAGCGTCGCTACTTGAAGGAGCGCTGTCTCCACTCTGTCGATCGCGGGAATGCCCGTGTACCAGGCCTGCGCCCTGGTGAGGTGGGGACGATTGCAGCGCTCTCCTGGCTCGTGGGTACGGAGTCGACCGACGAGGACGGCGGTGGCTGTGCGACGAACTGCCGTCGCTTCTTAGGGAGCAAGGCTCGGGCGGCCGTCGACGTTCTTGCTGCGAGGGGGTGACCTCGTCGACCACCCTGCCGAGCTCCTCAACAAGGGATCGACGAAAGAGGGCCGTCCTTGCCTGGGCGGGATCAGCCATGACCTGGGCGATGGCCCGCAAATGTTCCCAGTTGGGATCGTCCTATCAAGCAAGGCTGTGATGCCCAAGCGAGGTGTGGAGTCCCTCATGCTCCTCCTGTCAGAGGGCGGTGATGGCCTGGTTGATGGCAACCTGGACCAATCGACGCGCCCCACGGGCTTCGGTCACCACACTTGCTCGCGGCGCGCGCCACGGCCGCCGGCCATGAAGGCCAGCGCCTCGTATGATAGCCGAAGCGAACATGGAGGTGGAGTCTTCATGCTCAGGAACCGTGTCTGGGTCCAGTCCCACTGATGGTGACATGTCGTCGTTAGAGCCGAAGGTGCTGGCGACGCTGGAGCGGTGAAATCCGAATGAGCGAAACTTGGGCCCCACGGTGGGCGCCAGCTGTTGACGATCGGGGGATGCGAGGAGTCAGCTCGGGAGCGGGACCCGATGTCGCGCTCATTCGGGGGCGCCTAACGTCTTGGGGAAGTCATCCAAGAAAAGATGCCGGAGACGGGGTTTATACTAGTTCGAGCCCCCAAGGTCGGGTAATAGCTCTACTCCAGTTTTGCCCTGAGGCGAAGGGTGTATTAGCAGCTCTGTGGAAGAGTACAAGGATGGGGCCCGAGCAAGAGGAGGGGGCCATGCCGTTCTTCTTTTCCGGTGTTGTGTGTCGTGTATTATCCTTGTCTTCTGTTCGTCTGTTTTTTTTCGTTCGTCTTGTGGTTGAGACGACCTATTGCTTTTGTAGCCCTTAGGGAACCTCGCCGCTTGGTTCCAAGGGTGATGTCAGGAGCTCGTGGTGATTTGACGGAGGCTCGGAAGTCGTCACTAACCGTTGAGGGTCTGACGGGAGCTGTTGAGATCTTGACGGGAGCTGTTGAACCCTAGTTCCCACGCAGGGGTAGGTAGGGTGCTGATTCCCATGCAGGGGAGAGTTTTTACACAACATAAAAATAGAAATGTTATAAGAGTCATTTCCCTTGGCGTCCACGGGAGCGTCGAGGTCGAGGGCGAGGAGTCGAGGTCGAGGCCGAGGCGTCGAGGTCGAGGGTGCCTGCCCCTGCGGCGGCGCCCGAGCTCGAGCCCGCCGGTCCCAAGCCCGATCATCGGGGAGTGCCCCCTAAGTCGGAGATGAGCCCCTGGGGCCGTGGGAAGCCACCACGAGGCCACGGGGGGATGTTTACAAGTGGCGAGGGCACTGATCCCCGACAGAGTTTCTCAATTGAAATTTTTTAAGTTGAAAAATTCCTGATTTGAAAGATTTTGAGTGATTCGAATTTTCCATGTTGAAAATTTCCATACCTGAAATTTTGCCTAGTTAATTTTCTTGAGTTGAAATTTTCAGAATTGAAATTTTTTTGAGATTAATTTTTTCGAGTTGAAACTTACTAATTAGATTTTTTGATTTGAAATTTTATGTGCAATGCCATCATGGCCCAGCCAACGTGCCATGCTGTGCCGTGTTGGCTCAACTCGCTTCCAGTGAGTCTAGGCATGGCCCATTGGTACGTCATGCCACCTTTGTACCATGATGGTTCAGGCTCGGTCCATTTGCACTATTACGAAGAGAGGAAATGAGCCAGAGACGCACGGGCTAAGGCATTCGATACAAATGTTAAGGGGAAAAGAACTAAATTTTATTCATCCTCGGTAAAAGGCGTGTCGAGATAGTTGTTGATCTATACTTGTGGATTCCATTGTAATCTACTCGGTGCTTTGGAAGACGAATTAAATACTTTGCCTTTTAGTTTCTTCCACATGCTCGAAACGCCTCATGCTTATTACATTGCTAAAGAAGTTCTTCTTGCTTTACTTTTGCTACTAAACTTTTCATAATATTTGTCGAAAACTTTTAAAAAAACTCATGCCAAAGCCGTGTTGTGCCTATGTCGTGCACGTCAGTCCTGTAGCATGTTGTGCCTACCTAAGTATGGCCATTTGAGGCGTGTCGTGTTGTGCCATCTATCATGCTTGGGCGCTAGACCGGATACTACCCTAACAATCGTGGTATGACAATTCGGCCCGTGCACATGCATGCTATGCCACATGCCAGCCACAAAAAGCACAGCCCGATGCCTATCTCTATTTGAGGGTAACCTCAAGATGAGGACGTCCTCTCATTGTTACATGTGATAGTACTTCCTTCCTTTATCCACTTATTTCTCTCTTAAATGCTTTTTCGTCGCAACACTTGACGGCATCCCATTCATCCCACTTTCCTCCCCTATTTTCTTCCCCTCAAACTCAAAAAAGTTTTTTCTTCAAATTTCCTCGTAATTTTTTGAATAACAAGTATTTTTAACTAATTTTGGAAGTTTTTGAATTAATTTTTTTCAAACCACAATTTTTTGAATCAAAACTTTTTGAACCTGAAGTTTATAAGTCGAAACTTTTTGAATCAAAATTTTTATGATTCAAACTTTTTTCAAATCAAAAGTTTTGAGCCAAATATTTTTGAATTGAAAGTTTTCAAACCAAAAAGTTTTTGATATTTCCCGTTCTAAATTTTCCTACTTGAAATTTCCCAATTTAAATTTTTTGTTGTTGAAACATCTTGATTTGAATTATCCCAAGTAGAAAATTTCCCAATGAAAAGTTCCTCGAGTTAAAATTTTTTGACATAAAAGTTATCGAATTGAAATTTCCTTAGTTGAAAGTTTGTGATTCAATTTTTTTGAGCTATTCGAATTTTTGAGAGTTGAAAATTTCCAATCTGAAAATTCCAGAGTTGAAATTTTGGCTTGTTAAAATTTTTTATTTTAAATTTCCCGAATTGAATATTCCGATTTGAATTTTTTTTCAAGTTTAAACCTCCTGTTTAAAACTTTCAAAGGTAATTTTTTCCAATTTGAAAATTTTGTGTTAGACATCAAGTAAGGGGTGGGGGAAGTGAGTAGAGAAGAGGGAAAGAGAAAGGGTGGAGGTGAATGAAGAAGATAACACATAGCATCTTAAAAGGCGTTCTTAAATGTTTTTTTTGGAAGACAACAAGGCTGTGAATTATATTAGATAGAAAAAATTAGGAGAGTACAAGGTGAAGGATGCTGCACCAGGGAATGAATACAGAGTCGCGGAGAGAAAAGGAGGAAAGAAAAAAGAAAATCAAATCTGCCGGTCCACTAGATTTTTTTGATGCACTACTCCCGCAATATTCCAGGTCACAGCCTCGTCATTGATGGTTTGGAAAATTTCATCGTTGGCTTTCCATTTGTTTCGGAAAACTATGTTGTTTCGTTCTTTCCACCTTTGCCAACAAGTTAGGATGATCAGAGTTTTGACACCTTTATGGAACCTTGATTGGCGGTTTACGTGGTGTAGGTTCCATTTTGTAAGGTTAAGGGAGGCGGTCAGATCCCACTGATCCGGCAAAATAGATGGTAACCGAACCCATCTGGCAATGGCTTGCCACAAACATCTGACCTGAGGGCAGTCTATGAAAAGGTGATGCACTGTTTCCAGATTTCGCCAATACGTAGGACAGAAATACTGGTTTGGCCACCGTAACGACCCCCATTTTTACATAAATGCAAAAATGGAAATCTAATATGCATTCCGTACTAGTCTTATGATCAGTAGCTAGTACGCACATACACAACAATTGGAATCACAACCATACAACATATTGTTAAGCGGAAGCTATTATACAAAGAAAATCATACAACTCAGAGCATAAAGCAGCAAAAGAAGCAAAGTCTTGTAGTGTGCCCATCCAAACCCACAGGCAACCAACAAAGCATAATCCCTAGAAAGATCACGATGAAGAAAATCCCACAACCTGCGATGAAAATATATCTTCGAAGCTTGGCTAACTTATCCACCTAAAAACAACATATAAGCAAGGGTGAGTACTTTCGTACTCCGCAAGACTTTAGCAAAACCTATAATATATGCAGGGCAATTCAAAGGAGGCTACTATAGTTAATTTGCATAAAGCAGAATTGATATTGTAAAATCAAGTTATTTGTAAATAGAATTAGTAAGAGCAAGTTCACTGATATGAAATAAGTAAAGCATAAGTAATACTCACAACCCTTCGTGAGCATCGAATAATCTAGAAATGGAATCCAACAATGCTGGCCCTTTGACATAAAGCAACAGCTGCTAAACAGGTTTCAAACTAAAACCCTTTTTTAGAAAATACCAAAACATTTAACTAGCGCAAGTTCACCATGTTTCCCATGACCGAGGGGACGGCTAATCGATTAGATTTACACTCTGCAGAGGTATACAACTTTACCCACAAGTCATGGCCTTTTCTTTTTATCGCATGTTTCACGCACCTTTGGTGTGTGGCCAGAATGTTCATGACGAAAACCTTTACATTATCTATGTTAACTTTGCACCAGCACCGGGACGTTGAACCCATGCTATGATGGAAGAACTCAGAACATAGAAATGTTGGAACTTCCCATAGACATGGTGTACACCGTTATATTGGTAAGTGTTGTTCCCAACACCTCGGTGAGGGCACTCCATCGAGCAAACCTTGAAGGGAGAGCCTGTACTACTTCGGCCTACCAATGTGCAAAGTTAAATTAGATAACTTAATTGGTTTAAGGTTGACCCATCCCAACACTTGTGGTGTACGGATTATCTTGGATCATATAACACTATGTTCGGTCCTTAATCCGACACGGGCGATACTCCACCCTACACTACGCGCAAATCCCTCTGCACATCCGGCTATTGCCAATAATCGCCCGCATCAAAACCATAGTTTTATTTTGAGTTTTTAATCAAAATAACCATAACCAACAGCTTCATTTCCAACATTTTTCATTTCTCCAGAAACAAATTTTGATCTGATCATCGACCTCATTGTTTCTAAAGCATGACTAAGCGTGGATAACATGTAATCTCATATATCCATGATGACATTAAGTAATGTCTAAGCTTAATCTATGGTTATCAAGGTTCACATGTCCATACTTATCAAGGAGGTTTCATGAGACAACAGGTTTAACTACCAGCACCACAAAATAGCGAATTTACAGAAAGTAAACGCGTGCATTGTAACACCCTAAAATTTGCTCTAATTTAAATTTTGGAGTATTTTCGATTTTTGAGAATTTCTGAGAATTTATTAGAATTTAAATTGGATTTATTCATTTCTGACCTTTCTTGAACTCAATTAAGTTCATGCAAAATTTGATGAAAAGTTATATTGAAAATATTTTATTTGAGTTCCAAATGTCTCAAAGTATTTTCTAGAATTTTTCTGATATTTTTACTATTTTCTTTGGCCAAAACTATTTTCTCGAATTATTTTTATTCGAAAAGGAATTAAAATCTGCGGAATAGTGTTTGGGCCGAAACCTTCGGTCTGGCCCAGCCCGTGTCACCGGCCCACGCAGCCTGCCTCGCCAAAACCCTAGCCATTGTTACCGTTGGATCAAGATCGCGCGGTCGAGAAATCACCACGCCGCTTCGCCGCCGCTGATCGCGCGCTGCGGATACCGAGATTTTGCCATATCGCTTCGTCTCCACGAGATCGCCGGAGGGACGTGGGCTTTGATGGTCGTGATTACCGCCGGCGTTTCAAGGCCGTTGAGGCCCTTTGCCGCTAGCAGGAGTGCGTCGCAGAGGACTCAACGCCGCGTCTTTTGCCTCCTCGCACGCACACCGAGACTCTCCCTAGCACACGCTTTTGCTCGCCGTAGTAGCTGCCTTGTCCCACCTCCGTTTTTGCTTAGTTTCGCCGTCACCGGTCCATCTCCGCCATCGCCGAAGTCACCGGAGTACTCACCGAGTCGAACCGCATTGAGTGAACCACTTCTTCACGCCGAAACCACCGAGCGCCGCCGCTCGCCGCCTTCCTCGGCCCGGCCACTTCTATCCGCTACGCCATCGCCGACCTTCGCAAGCTTCATCACCGCTCGATCTTCGCCCAACCGCCGTGTTGAGTCCACGCCGCCCACCACCGCTACGCCTAGATTGATTCGTGATCGAGATCTTGTTATGTGCGTAGGGATTAGATCTAGGTGGTTAGATTTTATATGGACCCTTGGATCATCTTTGGACGCCAGAGGATAGCGCCGCCGCCGGTTGCTTAGTAAACCGCCGATAACGCGGCACCGCCGGATCGGATCTGGCGGTAGAGATCTGCGTTGTCGCAGAGTTTAGCTATAGCCGCTCGATCGTAGATGCGCGGGCCGTGATGCGACACGCTGCCGGTCGTTGGTCGCGCTGCCGATTGAATCGCACCGCTCATTCCCGAACGCGCGGCCGAGATTGCGCCGAGCCTCGCCGAATCGCGCGGATGCGCGCGCACATTGATCGAGGCAACGACAGATCTCACCGCTGATTCCAAACGACCGCTGCGATCCACCGCGTGTCCGCTGAGATCAAGCGCCGCCAGCAGATGCGGATGCGACCATTGATCTGCGGAGAACCGGCGGATGGTCGACGCGCGGCGCGCGATCTCCGAGGCGCCGCCGAGCCGCGCGGAGTGAGATCCGACCGCTGGTTGAGCGAACGGTCCGATGTTACCGCGCGGTCGGTCGGGATTGGTTGTGCATCATCGCCGACGCCACGGCTATGCCACCGTGCACGAGCACGCATCGCCACCACTGCGGAACCAAAGCCCGGTCGTGGACCTGTGCCATGGATCGAGGCGACGCGGGCGCCCTGCAGCATGCCACGCGGTCCGATGACGTCATGTTGACGTCATTTCTCCAGAAAAATATTTTGGCCGAATTTCATTTCTGTGCTGACGTCATCATGATTCAATGCTGATGTCATAAATGCGATTTTTCAGTATAAAAGTAATTCGGAAAAAAATCGGATTTTCTAATTTCTGTATTTTCAGATTTTATTCAAACTTCAAACGGCTATAACTTTTGCATTTTAACTCGGATTTGGGTGATTCAAATTTCTAAAAATTCATAGAATTGTGATCTCTTTAATGGTGAATTTTATTTGAATTTTTGAGGTCATTTAGTCTACTATATTAGTTATTTATTGCATATATTGTTTGTACGCGTAGACGCAAATTTGCTGGAAGGTTTCAAGGAAGAGTTCGTCGCTCAAGACCAAGCTTCGGAACACGACCAGCAACTCTTTGAAGGCAAGTGATGATTTGACCATTTTGATCCCAGTTTCTTTTGAACATATATTTTGCTTTAAAACTATGCATGCTAAATTAATTAAAATATATTTAAATGAATTTGGGTAATTTAGCTAATCAATCCATACTGTTAATGTCACCTTGAAATTACTATTTGTATGCCTTTAAACCATTGTCCACCCTAAGGTTATTCATATCTGTTGGATGTTAATATGATGCCAACACGGGAGACTAGACTGTGAATAGATGCTTAGCCATGCAACGAATCATTAATGATCTTTCGAAAATACTACAATATTGATTAATGAACTACTGAATGTATTTTGAAAGTGGTGTGATGATGCCACATGATGAGATTGAGGTTCAGAGACCTGTGTGGTTCTGCACCAATGTTGAGTTATTGCTGGCATGTGTTGCACAATAATCAACGGGGTGGGAAATTATTTAGACTGGGGCAAGTGGCAAGAGGCTGTGTGCTAGGTGGGCCTGTTTGGCAATGGGTTGATGAGTGATGTGAGTCTGTGTGCCACTGTTGAATGTTGGAAGTCTTGCCTTGGTCAGTTAAGGACTTCACCTTGCAAGCCTTTGATCTGAGTCCCCCGTACAACCACATGTCTGGTATGGGACGGACCTAGTTGATTAGGGTTCTTATATCTTTCCTCTGATACCTTAGGGTGATAGTACACAGGGGTGTATCTGTACGGGGGAGCGTACCTGTGCTACGGCTTGGTGCCCATCCAACGGTGATTGACCTGTCCTATACCTCGGCTCTGTGTGAGGGAAGTGATAGTGAAGACAATACCGGAGAGGTTCTTTGGTCAAGGTAGAGGTTCCTAAAAGTCTTTGTTACGGACGATCACCTGTGTGGTGAATGACTGTATCTTGTGGGTAAAGTGTACAACCTCTGCAGAGTGTCAAATTTATTCGAATAACTGTGTCCGCGGTATTGGACATTGCTCGGGGATTACAGTCAAGGGTTAGATCTTTAAAAATAAAAATATGGAATGGGTGGCTGTGAGCCAGTGTTAAAAATGAACTGTTAAGGCTGTGTGCCGAGAATCTTCGAAGAAAAACCATTTGAAGAAATTAGTATTATTTATAACTGTTCCACTGCTTTAATATAAATAAGATACTGGTTTAAAAATGTTGTTTGATGCAAAAGAACCAATTAAGCCAATCCATTGGAATAAGCTTTGCATATACTAATAGCGCTTCATTCTGTGCATTACTTGTTGAGTGCCTTGTGTACTCACCCCTCCTTGTTTATCAACCCCAACATCAGTGGAGGAGTCTACACCAGCGTGGGAGGAGGAGTACATTGAGGATCCGGACAAATAGGGGGCAAGCCCAGTCGATTGCCTTTGGCAAGATGAAGGCTTCCACGACATTTATTTTTATTCTGCTGCTATTTCATTTACTCTGATAATGTAAGCCCTGCGTGGCTGATTTATGTAAGGAGACCATAAGGTCGGACAACTCATTTTATATAAATGTTTGTACTATTTATTCTTATATCGCTGTGAATGTCTGTGATGTACAAACCTGTAAGACTGTGTGTGCTAGCGTGATCCTGGACTAGCACAGAATACACAGAGGGTCCGGATTCTCATAATTGGAGCCCGACATGCATGAAACATTTTAATAAACACAATGCAAATTAAATACTGGGATCAAGATGGTCAAAGGAGGGTGCTTGCCTTGCTTATTTATTGGTTACGATGAAGACGAGGCCACGGCTGATGGAGGCAACGACGGAGGAAGGGACGTCGGATTCTACATGTCGATCTATCGGAAAAATAGCAAATATCCAACTTTAATAAAGGCAAAAAGAAAACAGATAGAAAGTCAAATAAAGATTCACTGCAGAAAATAGGAATGCTTTAGGGTTTGGACTGAACGATTTCAAGACCTCATGATTTAGATAATTACACATACATATATTTAATGACTTTCATGATGACAAAAGCATGGTTTCTTCTATAGGTTATCTATTCTTGACTTACGAATTCAAGAGGCTAAAATTATGAATTCTTGCATTTATAACTTCGAATTCTAGATGCTAAAATTATTTGGGTTAATAGAAGTAAAACACAAATTAAAGGGTTATGCGAATAGCACTTAATTCCTTAAGTGATTTTGCATAAGAAGCGGTTTTGAAAATGTTAGATCTATTAAGCTGGCTAACTGGTTATATATATTCAAGGTTTTTAAGAAGGTTCTGATGATACAAATATCTTAGCTACAAATTCCTTCAATTACAAAGTTTGTTTATTCATATTATGAAGTTCATAAAACATAATACTTAGGGTTATTTGGTTAATGGGAAAAATATGCAAAACATGATGAAATAAGATTATTTCTTCAGAATAGCAGTCTATACTTTGTATAGTAATCCTAAGCTAATTTCATACATTTTAGTGTTTAGACGAGACATTATATTTATTGCCGAAAAAGCTTATATGATAATAAGGGTTACGATGACCATAACACTTAAGGGTATTCAACTAGCAGGATTTAGTTGAAAAGCAAGCTGTAACAAGAATATTTTTCTGGATTATGATAGTACATAACCTAAATATCATTTCTAGACTGGTCTTCATAATATTTGCATTTAGGCGAGATGTTCTATGGGCTGTTGAAAATGCTTAAGCGTTTCTATTATTTAGAAAACAAAACATTTAGGGCTATGTTACTAGTTCATTTTATATACAAACCATAATAAAATGAAATACTTCTTTTAGAATATAGTAGAATGCACTTTATAGAGTATTTCTATGCTATTTTCATAAATCTTTTCATTTGGACGAGATACTTTATAAGCTTCTAAAAAGGCTTAAGTGGTTACAATGTTAACGCAATAAAGTTCAGTTTCCGATTTAAATTTGCAATTACACCTTATAAGATTATTTATCCATTTTTCAGGCATTAACAGGGGAAATCTTTAAGAGTGTTTTAAAGTTGATTTCGCAATGTCTGGCTTTTATCCGAGATGTTTCTCAGAGAAGTGATCATTAGGGTCTAATATGGACTTACTTCAAATTTGCACAAACATAAGATATTTTTGTACAATCAGCAAGGGTATTATTTTTCAGGGTTATAGGATTTAGTTTCATCACATTTGAAGTTTGTTTCTGAAAGTTATGACTATTCGGACAATACAAGTATTAATACTTCGACTACTAAACATTTACTGTTTTCTATGGTAAATGTCGGGACTCGATTCTGAAAATCTGGATCCTCGGTGTATTCTGTGCTAGTCCAGGATCACACTAGCACACAGTCTTTACAGGGTTGAGCATCACAGACATTCACAACGATACCATATTAATTAGTGCAAACATTTATATAAACTGAATTGTACGACCTTATGGTCTCCTTACATAAGATCAGACACGCAGGACTTACATTATCAGAGTAATAAAAGGTAACAGCAGAAAGCAAATAAACTTCGTGGAGTCCCATCAACTTGACACAGGCATCCGACTGGGCTTGCCCCCTAATTGTTCAGCCCTTCGATGTACTCCTCCCATGCTGGCGTAGACTCCTCCACTCATGTTGGGTTGATAGGCAAGGAGGGGTGAGTACTCAAGGCACTCAACAAGTAATGCTCAGAATGCATTGCTATTACTATATGCAAGACTTATTCCAAAGAATTGGCTTACTTGGCTCATTTGCATCAAACAACATTTTTTTAAACTAACAATTTATTTAGATTAAAAGCAGTGAAACAGTAAATCATAGTACTATGTTCTTTAAACAGTTTTTCTCTGTAAACATGGCACACAACCTTAATCAATTCATTTTAACACTGGCACACTGCCACCCCTTCCCCATTTTATTTTTGAAGATCTAACCCTGACTGTAATCCCCGAGCAATGTCCATACCACGGACATGACTATTCGAATAGATTTGAAACTCTGTAGAGGTTGTACACTTTACCCACAAGATACAGCCGCTCACCACACAGGTAATTGCCCGCAACAAAGCCTTTTAGGAACCTCTACCTTAACCAATGAACCTCTCCGGTATTGCCTTCACTATCACCCCCTCACAGAGCCAAGTATAGATGTGCCAACACCGTTGGATGGGCACCAAGCCGTAGCACAGGTACGCTCCCCCACACAGACACATCCTCGTGTACTGTCACCCTGAGGTTTCAGAGGAAAGATATCAGAACCCTAATCAACTAGGTCTGTCCCATACCAAACATGTGGTTGTACGGATGTCTCAGTTCAAAGACTTGCAAGGTGAAGTCCTTAGTTGACCAAGGCAAGACTTCCTTCTCTCAACAGTGGCACACAGCTCAATGTGGCACACAGACTCACAACACTCATCAATCCATTGCCACACAGGCCCACCTGGCACTAAGCCTCCTGCCACTTGCCCCAGTCTAAATCATTTTCTCACCCAGTTGATTATTGTGCAACACATGCCAATAATAACTTAACATCAGTACAGAGCCACACCGGTCTCCGTACCTCAGTCTCATCACTTAGCATCATCACACCATTTCCAAAATACATTCAATATTTTATTAGTCAGTATTGTGGCATTCTTCCGAAAGATCGTATATGACCCGTTGCAAGGCTAAGCATCTAATCACGGTCTAGCCTCCCGTGTTGGCATCATATTATATCCAACAATTATGATTAATTTTAGGGTGACAAAAGTTTCAGGGCATTCAAATGATAATATCAAGGTGGCAATAACAATATGGGTTGATTAGCTACATTACCCAAATTAATTTAAATCAATTTTTAATTATCTTAGCATGCATAATTTCAGGCAAAATATATTTTAAAAACTGGGATCAAAATGGTCAAAGCATCACTTACCTTCGAAGAGTTGCTGGTCGTGTTCCGAAGCTTGATCTTGAGCGACGAACTCTTCCTCGAAACTTCCCGACAAATTTGTGTCTACGCGTAAAAATTATATATGCAATAAAAAACCAAAATAGTAGACTATATAACCTCAACAATTCAAATAAAATTCAACATTAAAAAGAGCACAATTTTAAATATTTTTAGAAACTGGAATCGGCTCAATCGGAGTTAAAATGCAAAAGTTATAGCCTTTCAAAGTTTTAAATAAAATATAAATCAAAAAATAGAAAATCCCGAATTAATTTATTTATTTTTCTATTGAAAACTCGATTTATTGCGCCAAGATGACGCCACCGACACATGGCGCTTCTGGTGCTACCACGCCGCCGGTCCATGGATCGGGTCCACGCCCGGCCGACTCGGTCCACGTGACAATGCACTGCCTCGCTACCGACGTCAAGATCGACGCCATCGCGACGCCACCGACCAAATTTCAAGATTCATGCATGAACACGTGGCGCAATCATGGCCGTCAAATGATCAACGGCCAGATCTCACGCGCTGCGCGGAATCGCGGACACGCGCCGCCATCGAGCGGCCGACAGATCCAACGGCCAACGACGCTGCAGACCGGCGACGCCGCGCCCATGTCGCCACGCGTCACGCATCTAACTGCTCACAAATCCAACGGTCAGCGCACGCACCGACTCGGCGATGCCTCGGCTCTCGCGAAGACACGCGGCGAAATCTCAGCGGTCCGCTTGAAATCAACGGCCGAGATTTGGTCGCGCCTCGGGTTAACCCACACACGCGTCCACACATGATTTGGCGAGCATGCGGCGGCATCCGTGCCACACGTTCAAATTTGAACGGCGCGGATTTACGCGACACCGCTCGAACTCGCGAACACCGTACAGATCCAATCCAACGGCTCACGGTACCCGAACGGTTTACTGTTCACCCTAGCGATGTGGCACTATCACAAGCGTTCAAAAATGATCCAACGGCCCAGATCGCATCTAATACAAGAAATCAAGATCTAATCTCTGACGTTCATACTAGATCTAACGGTCACGATTAATGCTAGGATTTAAAAAGGAGATGGAGGACGTGGACGAACCAGGATCGTGTGATGCGGATCGAACGGTCAGCGAGGTTTGGCGAAGTCGACGGCGGCGCAGAAGAGAAGGGCTGTCGGCGCTGAGGAAGACGACGTAGCAGACGGCGCAACGGTGAATCTCCGGTGTGAAGAACTGGTCCACTCGATGTGGCTTGGCAAGGGCATTACTCCGGTGACCTTGGCGACGGCGGCGGAATGAGGCAAAAACCGCGGCGGAGTGGTGCAGCTACTACGGCGAGCTTTTGCGGGCAAACGGTGGTGACTCGGGAGGCGTGCGAGGAGTCAAAAGATGCAGCGTGAAGAGCTCTACCAGACGCGCTAACCGGTGCACTTAAAGGAGCCTCGACGTGCGCTCAAACACCGGTGAAACGAACGGAAACGCTCGGCGGGGTTAACTCCGGTGATCTCGCAAAGACGATCGACGTGGCGCAATCCTGGACGTCCACGTGACTCGACGGCTACGACGCGCTACGGGCGACGCTGCCGCAACGGCGACCGCTGGATCTCGATCCGACGGTCCAACGCCGCGACGGCTAGGGTTTCAAGATGTCTCGCGCATGGCCGACAGACGGGCCGACTTGGGCGGATCAAGAGTTTCGCCCAAACACTATTCTTGCGATTTTAAATCTTTTCTAATTAAAATAAATCACATAAATAAACAAAGCCGAAATAAGTAGCAAAAATACCCGGAAAAATCCAGAAAAATTCTGGAAAATATTTTGGGACATTTGGAACTCAAATAAAATATTTCCAGAAAAACTTTACTTAAACTTTTGTGTTATTTTAATTGATTTCAAGAAGCCCTCATTTGAATAAATGCAAATAAATTCCAATAAATACCCAAAAATTCCAAAAAAAATCAAAACAACTCCAAAATTTAAAATATGGCAAATTTTTAGGGTGTTACAGTAAACCTTAAACATTTTTATACATCTAGGATCCTTGTGATGTCAGGAGTACAACAAAACTAAGTTTACCAATATTCAAGTTCATTTAATCTATATTCTAACTATTTGATTTTCTATGCATATATATATATATATATATATATATATATATATATATATATATTTTGCACTTGGGTTATTTCATTTTTTTAAGAGAACTCAAACCAAGTTTATCTCTTAGTTATTTTGGCAAATTCAGGTAGTCTACTGCCATACTACTATTTAGAAGCAAATTTTTCTTATTTTAGATTTCTTTTATATAAGTTATGCATATTTGAGATTTTAGTGTATTGAATGTATCCTTTAATATAATGTAGTTCAAACATAAATGAAATTTAAGGATTCCATTAAAATTGGTTTTATTCAATTCTAATTTTGTTTGCAGAATTTTTATGTAACGCATATCTTTAGGTCTTTTATTCAAATTTGAATTTCAAATTCACCCAGTGATCATTCTCAAAACATTATTGCATATTCTGAAGGTACCTAATTTTACATGCATATAGAAATTCATTTCACTCATTTTGGAGTTATAATGCAAAAGATATAGCTAATTGAATTAACTTGATTTCTGAAAATAACCTAAAAATACGAAACACACTTTCTCTGCTGGAAAACGGCTTTCGCCGCGCGCGCTAGCTCAATAGAATTGGCCCACGAACACTGACAGTCTGGGCCCATCGGTCGGTGGCACAGAACAGGGCCTTTGGTTTCCGGCTCGCCGGCGACGAATCGTCTCCGAGCCGGCAGAATGGGTAGCACTAGAAAACTCAGTGGATCAAAGCGCACCTAATGGTGGTACTCACTCGACCGGAGATGGTCGGGAGGTAGGTCGCCACCGTGGGGGTGCGGCGGCCACCATGGGGGAAAGGTGGCAGAGCTTGCTAAGGTTCTCTATCGTGAAATTGAGAGCTTGACTACCATCAGCGGGGAATAGGGGTTCTATTTTACCTCTTAGCACGCACAGAGATCAACTGAAGGGGGCTGCCACCGGTTGCCGGCAGCGAAGAAGAAGAGCGGCGGTGCAGAGGCGTGTTACGGTTGAGAATAAGTGAAGACAAGGATTAGACAGTGTCCTATGAGATATTGCGAAGCTTTAGGGCAAACAAATCTCAAGGATTGGTACCGATTTAACCTGCTTCACCATATTTCCCCTTTCGGGTTTCTTACGGCAGAACGGAGAAGTGGCTTCAGCCTTTCGCGCTCGGTTCAGTGGTTGGCTAAAGAAATGGGGAGAGGCCTCAATAGCGATGCAAATGGGGTATTTACAAGCGGCGTAAGATTGCTTCAAAGTGTTTGAACGCGAAGAGGGAGTTGCGGCTCGGCTCTACTCCTAGCGATGAGGTGGCGCATGGTCTCTTGCTGGCACAGAGGCGACATGAGGCTGACAGGGTATGGCGCAGGAGAGGCCAAGGATGAGCCGTGGCAGCGTGCGATTGAATGAGCGGCGCGGTTGTTGCTGAGACGCAGAGAGCGGCGAAGGCTCGAGAGTGCGAGAAGCAAGCTCGGCGGAGAGGAGAAGAAGAGTGGGAGAAGGAAAACGGCGGCTGACAAATGGTACCGGGGCCACCAGGTAGAGAGAGAGGCGGTCTCTCATCACTTGCCAGCGGACGGGGTCAACACAGTAGACGGGCCCACTTGTCAGTGGCTATACACGCTTAAGGAGATAAGCTTGGCCGGGACAAGCTGGTGCACGCATTAAAATACCTATCAATTCACTGTCAAATTTTGTGACACTTTTTGACCGAGCTCTCCTAGTAATTTATATCTTCCAGTAAACATTTGAGATTAAAATACCCTATGGTTAATTTATAAAAATTCTAACACTGTGCATCATCCAGAATTTCATTTCGATCTTTGATTTATTTAAGGGTGTAAATCATATTATTTATTTTTGAAACTTTTTTAGGATTTTGGTTTGGGTTAAGGATGTCTCTATAAAAAGTTCAAGTCAAAATATTATGTAATTATTTTACAAAAATTCGGACATGATAATCTTCAGATTTTTAAAGCCTCTGTTTTTGAATTTTTAGAAGGTCTAATTGACATGATAAATTCCTGAAATTTTTACCAGAAGTAAATTCTGCTCTGAGGGTGTCATGATAATTTTTATGGCTCCATAAATTTTTTTGAAGATTTTCTAGTAACTTGACTTCTACTGTTTCTAGTCAAAAGTGTTGTCATTCATTTCATTGATTTACTTTTCTATGCATAAAATTTTTACTTATGGATTTAACTGTTTTACCAGCATGGCTAGGGTTCCATGTTAAATTTTCCAAAATTTTACTTTTACCTTTTTATCATTTCCCTTTTCCTATTCTCTTTTGTTTGATTTTCATTCAATACAAAAATCCAGGAAATTCCAATAAAAATAAATAATGCCAATAAAATTTAGAAAAAAAACATATTCAAATTTAAAATACTCATTTTTATTTTCTTGCATTTTTCGGGATTTTACAGCCACCCCCTGTATTGCAGTCGTTGTGCCATCCATAGGTGACTTTGGTGGGCTAGCCATAAAAAGACTTTGCAACGCGATGGAGCCCACGCTAGCCAGATTGTGTTATGGAAGGATTTGAAGGTGCTTACTGTGAACTGCATGCGGTATGCCGATGAGGCCGAGTAGACGCCACTAGAAGTTTGCGTCCATGTTATGATATCGGGAACCTATGGTTGTAGGCACACAGATTGTACTTTCCGCCATAAATGTTTTTGTTTGAGGATAATCTCATACTAGTGGTACCGATGTTTATATGCCATTATTGAGTACAACCCTAAGAGTTTATCTTATCCTTTTCTTTTTGTAAGTTTTATTGCCAACAACGCTACACTTTCTATTTCGAGCGTACCGCCGCGGTTCGATATCCAAAACCGCTTGGTAAACTGTTTTAATTTTAAAAAAATTTAAAAAAATGAAAAAAATTTATGCGTTGAAAACCACTCCAAAACCGTTGAAAAACCGCGGTTTTCAACTCAAAAACCATTGTTTTTGTTTTTAAGAACATTCAACTGGTTGTGAAAACCTGCCCAAAATCTTCTCTCCTAAAACCTGTTTAGCTATCCCACAATTTTCTTCAATATCATATCAAGATTTAAACTAAACAGTAAAGTACAGTACAGTTCCACTAATTGGATTGACTATAAACCCAACAATAACAGTAAACACATCTGATATTTTCTATTATCCAAAACTTTAGCAATCATATGTATATATATACGCACTTTTCTATTCAGTTACACACCAATCTCAACTCCAAATTCATCTCATGTTCACCTAAGAAAAACTTCAGATAAACGAGATTCAAATTATATACTCATATCGAGTTTAATCTTAAGTTCAGTAGATTACAATCAGTTAGGCCAAAGCTCCTACTTCTGATCTTTAAAGAAAATCAAGATCCATGCTTACCTCTTATGGTATTCTCAATATCATTCTCGATTTTAAAAGTGGTCTTACTTCTCTATACCTACCTCTCATCAAATCTCTTGCACATTGACGAATACTAATAACAGGGGTACCCCAACGGCCCAAGGTGACCAAATGCCCTGCAAGCACACCAAGCCCAACAGCCGCTCACCCACTCACCGACCGGCTACCGCAAAGCCACCCGACTTCCTTCCCGACCGACCAAGGAATGTCTCCGATCGAAAGGTGCTCCCGACCTCCTCGCCGAGATGGCCCCTCGGCCCACTGCTGTGGCTCCCGACCGCGCAGTCGAATCCCGACCGATCGCGCTAAGACCACCCCGCCAAGGGCCGCGGTCGGCCTCCACTGACAACCGCCACGCACTCTACTTAACGGGTCAATCAAAGTGACCATACAAGGGCAGGTGGCTCTTTCCCAGAGGGTTTAAATGATCGACCGATGTCATGCTCCCACCCCATCACCGGCCGATACAAGATTTAAGACACGCCTCTCCCGAGGCAAAGACTCCACGCCAGCGCAAAGAACGCCAACACCCGTAGGTTCGCAGAGGGCGGGTACGCCATTTCCCGGAGAAATACCTAACCGCCCTGACCAACTAAGCTACCGACCCAGCATGGGCAAGACTGAGCGATGATCAGTCAGCAGAACGAAGGACCAAAGCTCCTAGTGTAGGTCATCTCATCATCTCCCAATTCTCGATGTAACCTGCCCCTTCCTTCCGTATAAAAGGAGGCAGGAACTCCCGTAGAAAGGAGGAGAAGAAAAAGGAGAGAAAGAGAGCGCCATAAAATCCATCTCGCTTATAAACCTTGTGCAGTCATCTGTGCTAAAGAAAATACAACGCCACCACACGAACTGGAGTAGGGATCTTCTCGCTCAACCAAGATACATCTTGGACTTCGAGTCTAACCATTCAGGAGTGGAACGCGCGAATTTCTTAGACTTACAAATTTACTTGCCGCGCCAAACGCCGGCAGCTTGGCGCCTGTAGGGTCTCGTGCGCTTCATCACCATCTCCGGATTCCGCTGCCTCCTCGATGGCATCTTCCACCGCGACGGCATGGCCGCGCTTAGGAAGCCGATCCGCTGCTCTCAACTTTGTTGCCACCTCTACGGAGGGCTTACGCCATCCCCGCCGCCATCGGAGTTTCGCGCCCACCGAAAGCCCGGGCGCCATCTCCGACGACTTCGCCTACCGCTTGGGGCGCTCGCGAGTCCTGCAGAGCCGAGTTCGAGGAGCGCCCGCCACGCCCCGGGCGAAAGCTCCCGCTGGCCTCGACAGTGACTGTGTCACCCCGCAGCTCGCGATTTAGGGCTATGGCCGCACATGCCGCCTCTATCCACGAGCCGTTGGAAGACTCTTCCACCACGACTCCACCCGACACGAGTACCGCTCACGGACGCAAGACTCGCGGAGTGCAACATGGCGGCACGATCGATTTAATCGTGAACCCCACGGTTATGGGGCCCCATCGGGCGACCGAGGCGCAGGAGGGGGAACACCCGCGATCATGCCGAACGCGCCAAGCCCGCCACGCCAACTCCAGCCGACAACGCAAAGAGCGGATAGGCAAAGGGTCGAGCTCGACCAACTCTAGGCCAACTCGAGCAGATGAGCCCGCGACTCAAGAAAGGCCGGCGACGCGCGCCAACGCCAGAAGGCACACCACAAGCCGGCGAAGAACTGACGCCCCCGCTTCTTCCCATGCAAGCGTAACGCGACGCGGCCGCGATGCCGCTCGAGGCCTTCCGATCGGTAGACCCGAGGCCAAGGCCACATACCGTAACCTCCGGGCTGGTAGAACGCGCCGCGGTAACACATGCAGCCTCCGCCCTATCGCCCGGCGCCACCTATGGCCACCGGCCCGCGCGCCGCCGGCCTGGTCCGGCGGCGGTGCCACACCACGAGCCGCGCCTGTGCTCACACACCCCGTGCGCCGCGCCGCCGGACGCCTTACGACGCTCGCGCCACCCTCAAGGCGCCAAGAAAGGCGGCGGAGGAGGCCGCCCACTCACAGATAGTGGACGACGGGGCGAACCGCCGCAGCTCAAGCCCCGATGGTCCCGACCACGGGCTGGCCAGGATCCGACAGCGGATTTCCGCCGATTTCGGGCGCCCACTAACATCACCAAGTACATCGGGCCACGAACCTGTGTGTCCGCTTGAAGACTACCGCTCGATACGGGGCGGGGAGCGACTTGATGATCTCTTTATCATCCAAGACTTCCCATCTACCTTGTGGACTCTACCGAGCTTGGCTCGAGTACTTGCCCACCGTAACTATCAGAATCGGGCCGACTTGAAGACCCTCTTCGCCGGCAACTTCTAGGGCACTTACAAGCGCCCGCAACTCGACTCAAGGCTGCAAGCGCAGCCAGTGAAACCTCCGGATTATATCCGCGGTTTTCCCGCCGCTGTAACGAGCCCCGACATCTCCGACGCCGATGTCGCGTGGGGAGCATTCATCTACGGTATTCTCGCAAAGCCTCGGTGCTCAAACTGGCCGCCTCAAGCCCAGACTACCAAGGAACTCTCGACATCGCCACTCAACCACGCCCCGCGAAGAGGTCGGGGTCTATCTTCAAGGAGGAAAGGCCCAGCAAGAGCCCGGTCCGACCGATCTCTTCCGACCGCCTCCGGATGCGGAAGCGGCATGGAAAACAGGTCCACGAGCCTGTGTGGTCGCCATCGCCGATCGCCTCTATCAGCGTAGCCGGCGCGATCGACCGCCGCTACCGACCACTTCGAAATTGATGGACACCGTTCAACCACGGGTTCCCGTCAAACATAAGTACCGGATCGCTGTCTCGAGGCACTTCTTTCCTCGCGCTCGCGACGCCGGGGCAAAGGAAAGAGCAACCACGGCCTCGCTGGCCGTGGAGAAGAAGGCGACGACGAGTTCCCGAACCCGACGGCCGCTCATGATTTTGGCGGATCGGGCGGTTACGCCGACAAGCGCCGGCTCAAACTCGCCACCGTGAGGTCCACACCGCTTCACCGCCGCCCTCAATACCTCCGTGGTCGAATTCCCAATACCTTTGATCGGCCGATCACCGACCACGCCCCCACCGGAAGATACCTACCGGTGGTCGACTCCTATCGCGGGGAAGAAGCGCCACCAAGGCGCCATGGATGGCGGAAGCGCCTCAACATCCTCTACGTTGAGACGCCGACGCCATGGGGATTCTCATTCGAAGTCTCCGACCGAGCAAGGCTCTTTCCACGGCGCCATCCCCGCCAACAGCCCATCCGCCGGGCATCGACCGCCCGCCACCTTGGGGAACCAGGAATTTACGCACCGAGACCTCACTTTCGAGGTTGCGGATTTCTCGGCTCCTATCACGCCATCTTGGGCGCCATGCTACGCCAAGTTCATGGCGCCCTCACCACGCCTACCTCAAATCGAAGATGCCCGCCACGAGGAGTCATCACCGTGGCATCATCTTTTCAGCTTTCCTACAACCGCGAGCGCAGTTAGCGGTTGTGAGCTCGCCGCGCTCATCGCGCTCGCCGAGCTCGATAACCTCGAGGGAAGCCTCCAGTCCACCCCAGTCCAGCAAGTCGAGGGCGGATCCTTCAAGTCCGCCGAGGACACGGCGGAGGTCGCGGCCGATCCCGCGATCCGACCAAGACCGCTCGGTCGGAGCCACGCCCCGCCAAATAGGAAAGCGCCTGCCGACTTCCCCACGCCAACAATGACGCCTTCGCATGGAGGACCTCCGACATGCCAGAATCCCAAGGGAAGTCGCCGAGCACTCCTGAGCATCCGACTGTGCTCAAAGTCGGCCGCCTAACGCTCGCGCCGCTCGACGAGGAAAGGCGCAGGATCATAGGGGAGAGATTGCCAAGCTTTTGGCCGCAGGGTTTATAAAGAGGTCCGCCACCCGAGTGGTCGCCAACACCGCACTTGTAAAAAGAAAATGGGCAATGGAGAATGTGTGCTGACTACACAAGTTCAACAAAGCGTGTCCCAAGGACCTGCTCTTGCCCCAAGATCGATCAAGTCGCCGACTCCACCGCTGCGTAGTCTCTTTCCTTTTTGATGCCTACTCAGCTACCA